>OZ038374.1:122561001-122973230 GCA_964036015.1 Leptarthrus brevirostris | reverse complement strand
CAAAAGCAAGTGTTTCGTTGCTCACGAAGTCCACTAAGGAAAATAAAGAATGGTGCCGGATTCGGGCAAAATTGCAGTTTAGGTACTACTTCAAGAATGATGAAACTTTAATCGCGTTTTTCTCGGAAGATACGCGTTCTCGGGCCTTATTTGCCCCTTCGGGGTTTCTAAGGGGTATGAATCGATCATTCTGAATCGATTGGCGCTATCAGAAAAATTCGAAATTTTCATCGCTGACCTCCACGTAGTACTGGTCCCAGAATTAACACCAAAAGCAAGTGTTTCGTAGCTCACGAAGTCCACTAAGTAAAAAAAAGAATGATGCCGGATTCGGGCAAAATTGCAGTTTAGGTACTACTTCAAGTATGATGAAACTTTAATCGCGTTTTTCTCGGAAAATACGCGTTCCCGGGCCTTATTTGCCCCTTCGGAGTTTCTAAGGGGTATGAATCGATCATTCTGAATCGATTGGCGCTATCAGAAAAATTCGAAATTTTCATCGCTGACCTCCGCGTAGTACTGGTCCCAGAATTAACACCAAAAGCAAGTGTTTCGTAGCTCACGAAGTCCACTAAGTAAAAAAAAAGAATGATGCCGGATTCGGGCAAAATTGCAGTTTAGGTACTACTTCAAGTATGATGAAACTTTAATCGCGTTTTTCTCGGAAAATACGCGTTCCCGGGCCTTATTTGCCCCTTCGGGGTTTCTAAGGGGTATGAATCGATCATTCTGAATCGATTGGCGCTATCAGAAAAATTCGAAATTTTCATCGCTGACCTCCACGTAGTACTGGTCCCAGAATTAACACCAAAAGCAAGTGTTTCGTAGCTCACGAAGTCCACTAAGTAAAAAAAAAGAATGATGCCGGATTCGGGCAAAATTGCAGTTTAGGTACTACTTCAAGTATGATGAAACTTTAATCGCGTTTTTCTCGGAAAATACGCGTTCCCGGGCCTTATTTGCCCCTTCGGGGTTTCTAAGGGGTATGAATCGATCATTCTGAATCGATTGGCGCTATCAGAAAAATTCGAAATTTTCATCGCTGACCTCCACGTAGTACTGGTCCCAGAATTAACACCAAAAGCAAGTGTTTCGTAGCTCACGAAGTCCACTAAGTAAAAAAAAGAATGATGCCGGATTCGGGCAAAATTGCAGTTTAGGTACTACTTCAAGTATGATGAAACTTTAATCGCGTTTTTCTCGGAAAATACGCGTTCCCGGGCCTTATTTGCCCCTTCGGGGTTTCTAAGGGGTATGAATCGATCATTCTGAATCGATTGGCGCTATCAGAAAAATTCGAAATTTTCATCGCTGACCTCCACGTAGTACTGGTCCCAGAATTAACACCAAAAGCAAGTGTTTCGTAGCTCACGAAGTCCACTAAGTAAAAAAAAAGAATGATGCCGGATTCGGGCAAAATTGCAGTTTAGGTACTACTTCAAGTATGATGAAACTTTAATCGCGTTTTTCTCGGAAAATACGCGTTCCCGGGCCTTATTTGCCCCTTCGGGGTTTCTAAGGGGTATGAATCGATCATTCTGAATCGATTGGCGCTATCAGAAAAATTCGAAATTTTCATCGCTGACCTCCACGTAGTACTGGTCCCAGAATTAACACCAAAAGCAAGTGTTTCGTAGCTCACGAAGTCCACTAAGTAAAAAAAAAGAATGATGCCGGATTCGGGCAAAATTGCAGTTTAGGTACTACTTCAAGTATGATGAAACTTTAATCGCGTTTTTCTCTTAAAATACGCGTTCCCGGGCCTTATTTGCCCCTTCGGGGTTTCTAAGGGGTATGAATCGATCATTCTGAATCGATTGGCGCTATCAGAAAAATTCGAAATTTTCATCGCTGACCTCCACGTAGTACTGGTCCCAGAATTAACACCAAAAGCAAGTGTTTCGTAGCTCACGAAGTCCACTAAGTAAAAAAAAAGAATGATGCCGGATTCGGGCAAAATTGCAGTTTAGGTACTACTTCAAGTATGATGAAACTTTAATCGCGTTTTTCTCGGAAAATACGCGTTCCCGGGCCTTATTTGCCCCTTCGGGGTTTCTAAGGGGTATGAATCGATCATTCTGAATCGATTGGCGCTATCAGAAAAATTCGAAATTTTCATCGCTGACCTCCACGTAGTACTGGTCCCAGAATTAACACCAAAAGCAAGTGTTTCGTAGCTCACGAAGTCCACTAAGTAAAAAAAAAGAATGATGCCGGATTCGGGCAAAATTGCAGTTTAGGTACTACTTCAAGTATGATGAAACTTTAATCGCGTTTTTCTCGGAAAATACGCGTTCCCGGGCCTTATTTGCCCCTTCGGGGTTTCTAAGGGGTATGAATCGATCATTCTGAATCGATTGGCGCTATCAGAAAAATTCGAAATTTTCATCGCTGACCTCCACGTAGTACTGGTCCCAGAATTAACACCAAAAGCAAGTGTTTCGTAGCTCACGAAGTCCACTAAGTAAAAAAAAAGAATGATGCCGGATTCGGGCAAAATTGCAGTTTAGGTACTACTTCAAGTATGATGAAACTTTAATCGCGTTTTTCTCGGAAAATACGCGTTCCCGGGCCTTATTTGCCCCTTCGGGGTTTCTAAGGGGTATGAATCGATCATTCTGAATCGATTGGCGCTATCAGAAAAATTCGAAATTTTCATCGCTGACCTCCACGTAGTACTGGTCCCAGAATTAACACCAAAAGCAAGTGTTTCGTAGCTCACGAAGTCCACTAAGTAAAAAAAAGAATGATGCCGGATTCGGGCAAAATTGCAGTTTAGGTACTACTTCAAGTATGATGAAACTTTAATCGCGTTTTTCTCTTAAAATACGCGTTCCCGGGCCTTATTTGCCCCTTCGGGGTTTCTAAGGGGTATGAATCGATCATTCTGAATCGATTGGCGCTATCAGAAAAATTCGAAATTTTCATCGCTGACCTCCACGTAGTACTGGTCCCAGAATTAACACCAAAAGCAAGTGTTTCGTAGCTCACGAAGTCCACTAAGTAAAAAAAAAGAATGATGCCGGATTCGGGCAAAATTGCAGTTTAGGTACTACTTCAAGTATGATGAAACTTTAATCGCGTTTTTCTCGGAAAATACGCGTTCCCGGGCCTTATTTGCCCCTTCGGGGTTTCTAAGGGGTATGAATCGATCATTCTGAATCGATTGGCGCTATCAGAAAAATTCGAAATTTTCATCGCTGACCTCCACGTAGTACTGGTCCCAGAATTAACACCAAAAGCAAGTGTTTCGTAGCTCACGAAGTCCACTAAGTAAAAAAAAAGAATGATGCCGGATTCGGGCAAAATTGCAGTTTAGGTACTACTTCAAGTATGATGAAACTTTAATCGCGTTTTTCTCTTAAAATACGCGTTCCCGGGCCTTATTTGCCCCTTCGGGGTTTCTAAGGGGTATGAATCGATCATTCTGAATCGATTGGCGCTATCAGAAAAATTCGAAATTTTCATCGCTGACCTCCACGTAGTACTGGTCCCAGAATTAACACCAAAAGCAAGTGTTTCGTAGCTCACGAAGTCCACCAAGTAAAAAAAAAGAATGATGCCGGATTCGGGCAAAATTGCAGTTTAGGTACTACTTCAAGTATGATGAAACTTTAATCGCGTTTTTCTCGGAAAATACGCGTTCCCGGGCCTTATTTGCCCCTTCGGGGTTTCTAAGGGGTATGAATCGATCCTTCTGAATCGATTGGCGCTATCAGAAAAATTCGAAATTTTCATCGCTGACCTCCACGTAGTACTGGTCCCAGAATTAACACCAAAAGCAAGTGTTTCGTTGCTCACGAAGTCCACTAAGGAAAATAAAGAATGGTGCCGGATTCGGGCAAAATTGCAGTTTAGGTACTACTTCAAGAATGATGAAACTTTAATCGCGTTTTTCTCGGAAAATACCCGTTCCCGGGCCTTATTTGCCACTTCGGGGTTTCTAAGGGGTATGAATCGATCCTTCTGAATCGATTGGCGCTATCAGAAAAATTCGAAATTTTCATCGCTGACCTCCACGTAGTACTGGTCCCAGAATTAACACCAAAAGCAAGTGTTTCGTTGCTCACGAAGTCCACTAAGGAAAATAAAGAATGGTGCCGGATTCGGGCAAAATTGCAGTTTAGGTACTACTTCAAGAATGATGAAACTTTAATCGCGTTTTTCTCGGAAAATACGCGTTCTCGGGCCTTATTTGCCCCTTCGGGGTTTCTAAGGGGTATGAATCGATCATTCTGAATCGATTGGCGCTATCAGAAAAATTCGAAATTTTCATCGCTGACCTCCACGTAGTACTGGTCCCAGAATTAACACCAAAAGCAAGTGTTTCGTAGATCACGAAATCCACTAAGTAAAAAAAAAGAATGATGCCAGATTCGGGCAAAATTGCAGTTTAGGTACTACTTCAAGTATGATGAAACTTTAATCGCGTTTTTCTCTTAAAATTCGCGTTCCCGGGCCTTATTTGCCCCTTCGGGGTTTCTAAGGGGTATGAATCGATCATTCTGAATCGATTGGCGCTATCAGAAAAATTCGAAATTTTCATCGCTGACCTCCACGTAGTACAGGTCCCAGAATTAACACCAAAAGCAAGTATTTCGTAGCTCACGAAGTGCACTAAGTAAAAAAAAAGAACGATACCGGATTCGGGCAAAATTGCAGTTTAGGTACTACTTCAAGTATGATGAAACTTTAATCGCGTTTTTCTCTTAAAATACGCGTTCCCGGGCCTTATTTGCCCCTTCGGGGTTTCTAAGGGGTATGAATCGATCATTCTGAATCGATTGGCGCTATCAGAAAAATTCGAAATTTTCATCGCTGACCTCCACGTAGTACTGGTCCCAGAATTAACACCAAAAGCAAGTGTTTCGTAGCTCACGAAGTCCACTAAGTAAAAAAAAAGAATGATGCCGGATTCGGGCAAAATTGCAGTTTAGGTACTACTTCAAGTATGATGAAACTTTAATCGCGTTTTTCTCGGAAAATACGCGTTCCCGGGCCTTATTTGCCCCTTCGGGGTTTCTAAGGGGTATGAATCGATCATTCTGAATCGATTGGCGCTATCAGAAAAATTCGAAATTTTCATCGCTGACCTCCACGTAGTACTGGTCCCAGAATTAACACCAAAAGCAAGTGTTTCGTAGCTCACGAAGTCCACTAAGTAAAAAAAAAGAATGATGCCGGATTCGGGCAAAATTGCAGTTTAGGTACTACTTCAAGTATGATGAAACTTTAATCGCGTTTTTCTCGGAAAATACGCGTTCCCGGGCCTTATTTGCCCCTTCGGGGTTTCTAAGGGGTATGAATCGATCATTCTGAATCGATTGGCGCTATCAGAAAAATTCGAAATTTTCATCGCTGACCTCCACGTAGTACTGGTCCCAGAATTAACACCAAAAGCAAGTGTTTCGTAGCTCACGAAGTCCACTAAGTAAAAAAAAGAATGATGCCGGATTCGGGCAAAATTGCAGTTTAGGTACTACTTCAAGTATGATGAAACTTTAATCGCGTTTTTCTCTTAAAATACGCGTTCCCGGGCCTTATTTGCCCCTTCGGGGTTTCTAAGGGGTATGAATCGATCATTCTGAATCGATTGGCGCTATCAGAAAAATTCGAAATTTTCATCGCTGACCTCCACGTAG
This sequence comes from Leptarthrus brevirostris, assembly GCA_964036015.1. Classification (NCBI taxonomy): domain Eukaryota; kingdom Metazoa; phylum Arthropoda; class Insecta; order Diptera; family Asilidae; genus Leptarthrus; species Leptarthrus brevirostris. The sequence goes on along the minus strand of OZ038374.1, from coordinate 122,967,588 downwards.
TACTGGTCCCAGAATTAACACCAAAAGCAAGTGTTTCGTTGCTCACGAAGTCCACTAAGGAAAATAAAGAATGGTGCCGGATTCGGGCAAAATTGCAGTTTAGGTACTACTTCAAGAATGATGAAACTTTAATCGCGTTTTTCTCGGAAAATACCCGTTCCCGGGCCTTATTTGCCACTTCGGGGTTTCTAAGGGGTATAAATCGATCCTTCTGAATCGATTGGCGCTATCAGAAAAATTCGAAATTTTCATCGCTGACCTCCACGTAGTACTGGTCCCAGAATTAACACCAAAAGCAAGTGTTTCGTTGCTCACGAAGTCCACTAAGGAAAATAAAGAATGGTGCCGGATTCGGGCAAAATTGCAGTTTAGGTACTACTTCAAGAATGATGAAACTTTAATCGCGTTTTTCTCGGAAAATACGCGTTCTCGGGCCTTATTTGCCCCTTCGGGGTTTCTAAGGGGTATGAATCGATCATTCTGAATCGATTGGCGCTATCAGAAAAATTCGAAATTTTCATCGCTGACCTCCACGTAGTACTGGTCCCAGAATTAACACCAAAAGCAAGTGTTTCGTAGCTCACGAAGTCCACTAAGTAAAAAAAAAGAATGATGCCGGATTCGGGCAAAATTGCAGTTTAGGTACTACTTCAAGTATGATGAAACTTTAATCGCGTTTTTCTCGGAAAATACGCGTTCCCGGGCCTTATTTGCCCCTTCGGGGTTTCTAAGGGGTATGAATCGATCATTCTGAATCGATTGGCGCTATCAGAAAAATTCGAAATTTTCATCGCTGAACTCCACGTAGTACTGGTCCCAGAATTAACACCAAAAGCAAGTGTTTCGTAGCTCACGAAGTCCACTAAGTAAAAAAAAAGAATGATGCCGGATTCGGGCAAAATTGCAGTTTAGGTACTACTTCAAGTATGATGAAACTTTAATCGCGTTTTTCTCGGAAAATACGCGTTCCCGGGCCTTATTTGCCCCTTCGGGGTTGCTAAGGGGTATGAATCGATCATTCTGAATCGATTGGCGCTATCAGAAAAATTCGAAATTTTCATCGCTGACCTCCACGTAGTACTGGTCCCAGAATTAACACCAAAAGCAAGTGTTTCGTAGGTCACGAAATCCACTAAGTAAAAAAAAAGAATGATGCCAGATTCGGGCAAAATTGCAGTTTAGGTACTACTTCAAGTATGATGAAACTTTAATCGCGTTTTTCTCTTAAAATTCGAGTTCCCGGGCCTTATTTGCCCCTTCGGGGTTTCTAAGGGGTATGAATCGATCATTCTGAATCGATTGGCGCTATCAGAAAAATTCGAAATTTTCATCGCTGACCTCCACGTAGTACAGGTCCCAGAATTAACACCAAAAGCAAGTATTTCGTAGCTCACGAAGTGCACTAAGTAAAAAAAAAGAACGATACCGGATTCGGGCAAAATTGCAGTTTAGGTACTACTTCAAGTATGATGAAACTTTAATCGCGTTTTTCTCTTAAAATACGCGTTCCCGGGCCTTATTTGCCCCTTCGGGGTTTCTAAGGGGTATGAATCGATCATTCTGAATCGATTGGCGCTATCTGAAAAATTCGAAATTTTCATCGCTGACCTCCACGTAGTACTGGTCCCAGAATTAACACCAAAAGCAAGTGTTTCGTTGCTCACGAAGTCCACTAAGTAAAAAAAAGAATGATGCCGGATTCGGGCAAAATTGCAGTTTAGGTACTACTTCAAGTATGATGAAACTTTAATCGCGTTTTTCTCGGAAAATACGCGTTCTCGGCCCTTATTTGCTCCTTCGGGGTTTCTAAGGGGTATGAATCGATCATTCTGAATCGATTGGCGCTATCAGAAAAATTCGAAATTTTCATCGCTGACCTCCACGTAGTACTGGTCCCAGAATTAACACCAAAAGCAAGTGGTTCGTAGCTCACGAAGTCCACTAAGTAAAAAAAAATAATGATGCCGGATTCGGGCAAAATTGCAGTTTAGGTACTACTTCAAGTATGATGAAACTTTAATCGCGTTTTTCTCTTAAAATACGCGTTCCCGGGCCTTATTTGCCCCTTCGGGGTTTCTAAGAGGTATGAATCGATCATTCTGAATCGATTGGCGCTATCAGAAAAATTCGAAATTTTCATCGCTGACCTCCACGTAGTACTGGTCCCAGAATTAACACCAAAAGCAAGTGTTTCGTAGCTCACGAAGTCCACTAAGTAAAAAAAAAGAATGATGCCGGATTCGGGCAAAATTGCAGTTTAGGTACTACTTCAAGTATGATGAAACTTTAATCGCGTTTTTCTCGGAAAATACGCGTTCCCGGGCCTTATTTGCCCCTTCGGGGTTTCTAAGGGGTATGAATCGATCATTCTGAATCGATTGGTGCTATCAGAAAAATTCGAAATTTTCATCGCTGACCTCCACGTAGTACTGGTCCCAGAATTAACACCAAAAGCAAGTGTTTCGTTGCTCACGAAGTCCACTAAGTAAAAAAAATGAATGATGCCGGATTCGGGCAAAATTGCAGTTTAGGTACTACTTCAAGTATGATGAAACTTTAATCGCGTTTTTCTCGGAAAATACGCGTTCTCGGGCCTTATTTGCCCCTTCGGGGTTTCTAAGGGGTATGAATCGATCATTCTGAATCGATTGGCGCTATCAGAAAAATTCGAAATTTTCATCGCTGACCTCCACGTAGTACTGGTCCCAGAATTAACACCAAAAGCAAGTGTTTCGTTGCTCACGAAGTCCACTAAGTAAAAAAAATGAATGATGCCGGATTCGGGCAAAATTGCAGTTTAGGTACTACTTCAAGTATGATGAAACTTTAATCGCGTTTTTCTCGGAAAATACGCGTTCTCGGGCCTTATTTGCCCCTTCGGGGTTTCTAAGGGGTATGAATCGATCATTCTGAATCGATTGGCGCTATCAGAAAAATTCGAAATTTTCATCGCTGACCTCCACGTAGTACTGGTCCCAGAATTAACACCAAAAGCAAGTGTTTCGTTGCTTACGAAGTCCACTAAGTAAAAAAAAGAATGGTGCCGGATTCGGGCAAAATTGCAGTTTAGGTACTACTTGAAGTATGATGAAACTTTAATCGCGTTTTTCTCTTAAAATACGCGTTCCCGGGCCTTATTTGCCCCTTCGGGGTTTCTAAGGGGTATGAATCGATCATTCTGAATCGATTGGCGCTATCAGAAAAATTCGAAATTTTCATCGCTGACCTCCACGTAGTACTGGTCCCAGAATTAACACCAAAAGCAAGTGTTTCGTAGCTCACGAAGTCCACTAAGTAAAAAAAAAGAATGATGCCGGATTCGGGCAAAATTGCAGTTTAGGTACTACTTCAAGTATGATGAAACTTTAACCGCGTTTTTCTCGGAAAATACGCGTTCCCGGGCCTTATTTGCCCCTTCGGGATTTCTAAGGGGTATGAATCGATCATTCTGAATCGATTGGCGCTATCAGAAAAATTCGAAATTTTCATCGCTGACCTCCACGTAGTACTGGTCCCAGAATTAACACCAAAAGCAAGTGTTTCGTTGCTTACGAAGTCCACTAAGTAAAAAAAAGAATGGTGCCGGATTCGGGCAAAATTGCAGTTTAGGTACTACTTGAAGTATGATGAAACTTTAATCGCGTTTTTCTCTTAAAATACGCGTTCCCGGGCCTTATTTGCCCCTTCGGGGTTTCTAAGGGGTATGAATCGATCATTCTGAATCGATTGGCGCTATCAGAAAAATTCGAAATTTTCATCGCTGACCTCCACGTAATACTGGTCCCAGAATTAACACCAAAAGCAAGTGTTTCGTAGCTCACGAAGTCCACTAAGTAAAAAAAAAAGAATGATGCCGGATTCGGGCAAAATTGCAGTTTAGGTACTACTTCAAGTATGATGAAACTTTAATCGCGTTCTTCTCTTAAAATACGCGTTCCCGGGCCTTATTTGCCCCTTCGGGGTTTCTAAGAGGTATGAATCGATCATTCTGAATCGATTGGCGCTATCAGAAAAATTCGAAATTTTCATCGCTGACCTCCACGTAGTACTGGTCCCAGAATTAACACCAAAAGCAAGTGTTTCGTAGCTCACGAAGTCCACTAAGTAAAAAAAAAGAATGATGCCGGATTCGGGCAAAATTGCAGTTTAGGTACTACTTCAAGTATGATGAAACTTTAATCGCGTTTTTCTCGGAAAATACGCGTTCCCGGGCCTTATTTGCCCCTTCGGGGTTTCTAAGGGGTAGGAATCGATCATTCTGAATCGATTGGCGCTATCAGAAAAATTCGAAATTTTCATCGCTGACCTCCACGTAGTACTGGTCCCAGAATTAACACCAAAAGCAAGTGTTTCGTAGCTCACGAAGTCCACTAAGTAAAAAAAAAGAATGATGCCGGATTCGGGCAAAATTGCAGTTTAGGTACTACTTCAAGTATGATGAAACTTTAATCGCGTTTTTCTCGGAAAATACCCGTTCCCGGGCCTTATTTGCCCCTTCGGGGTTTCTAAGGGGTAGGAATCGATCATTCTGAATCGATTGGCGCTATCAGAAAAATTCGAAATTTTCATCGCTGACCTCCACGTAGTACTGGTACCAGAATTAACACCAAAAGCAAGTGTTTCGTTGCTTACGAAGTCCACTAAGTAAAAAAAAGAATGGTGCCGGATTCGGGCAAAATTGCAGTTTAGGTACTACTTGAAGTATCATGAAACTTTAATCGCGTTTTTCTCTTAAAATACGCGTTCCCGGGCCTTATTTGCCCCTTCGGGGTTTCTAAGGGGTATGAATCGATCATTCTGAATCGATTGGCGCTATCAGAAAAATTCGAAATTTTCATCGCTGACCTCCACGTAGTACTGGTCCCAGAATTAACACCAAAAGCAAGAGTTTCGTAGCTCACGAAGTCCACTAAGTAAAAAAAAAAGAATGATGCCGGATTCGGGCAAAATTGCAGTTTAGGTACTACTTCAAGTATGATGAAACTTTAATCGCGTTTTTCTCGGAAAATACGCGTTCCCGGGCCTTATTTGCCCCTTCGGGGTTTCTAAGGGGTATGAATCGATCATTCTGAATCGATTGGCGCTATCAGAAAAATTCGAAATTTTCATCGCTGACCTCCACGTAGTACTGGTCCCAGAATTAACACCAAAAGCAAGTGTTTCGTAGCTCACGAAGTCCACTAAGTAAAAAAAAAGAATGATGCCGGATTCGGGCAAAATTGCAGGTTAGGTACTACTTCAAGTATGATGAAACTTTAATCGCGTTTTTCTCTTAAAATACGCGTTCTGAATCGATTGGCGCTATCAGAAAAATTCGAAATTTTCATCGCTGACCTCCACGTAGTACTGGTCTCAGAATTAACACCAAAAGCAAGTGTTTCGTAGCTCACGAAGTCCACTAAGTAAAAAAAAAGAATGATGCCGGATTCGGGCAAAATTGCAGATTAGGTACTACTTCAAGTATGATGGAACTTTAATCGCGTTTTTCTATTAAAATACGCGTTCCCGGGCCTTATTTGCCCCTTCGGGGTTTCTAAGAGGTATGAATCGATCATTCTGAATCGATTGGCGCTATCAGAAAAATTCGAAATTTTCATCGCTGACCTCCACGTAGTACTGGTCCCAGAATTAAAATTAAAAGCAAGTGTTTCGTAGCTCACGAAGTCCACTAAGTAAAAAAAAAGAATGGTGCCGGATTCGGGCAAAATTGCAGTTTAGGTACTACTTGAAGTATGATGAAACTTTAATCGCGTTTTTCTCTTAAAATACGCGTTCCCGGGCCTTATTTGCCCCTTCGGGGTTTCTAAGGGGTATGAATCGATCATTCTGAATCGATTGGCGCTATCAGAAAAATTCGAAATTTTCATCGCTGACCTCCACGTAGTACTGGTCCCAGAATTAACACCAAAAGCAAGTGTTTCGTAGCTCACGAAGTCCACTAAGTAAAAAAAAAAGAATGATGCCGGATTCGGGCAAAATTGCAGTTTAGGTACTACTTCAAGTATGATGAAACTTTAATCGCGTTCTTCTCTTAAAATACGCGTTCCCGGGCCTTATTTGCCCCTTCGGGGTTTCTAAGAGGTATGAATCGATCATTCTGAATCGATTGGCGCTATCAGAAAAATTCGAAATTTTCATCGCTGACCTCCACGTAGTACTGGTCCCAGAATTAACACCAAAAGCAAGTGTTTCGTAGCTCACGAAGTCCACTAAGTATGCCGGATTCGGGCAAAATTGCAGTTTAGGTACTACTTCAAGTATGAGGAACTTTAATCGCGTTTTTCTCGGAAAATACCCGTTCCCGGGCCTTATTTGCCCCTTCGGGGTTTCTAAGGGGTAGGAATCGATCATTCTGAATCGATTGGCGCTATCAGAAAAATTCGAAATTTTCATCGCTGACCTCCACGTAGTACTGGTCCCAGAATTAACACCAAAAGCAAGTGTTTCGTAGCTCACGAAGTCCACTAAGTAAAAAAAAAGAATGATGCCGGATTCGGGCAAAATTGCAGTTTAGGTACTACTTCAAGTATGATGAAACTTTAATCGCGTTTTTCTCGGAAAATACCCGTTCCCGGGCCTTATTTGCCCCTTCGGGGTTTCTAAGGGGTAGGAATCGATCATTCTGAATCGATTGGCGCTATCAGAAAAATTCGAAATTTTCATCGCTGACCTCCACGTAGTACTGGTCCCAGAATTAACACCAAAAGCAAGTGTTTCGTTGCTCACGAAGTCCACTAAGTAAAAAAAAGAATGGTGCCGGATTCGGGCAAAATTGCAGTTTAGGTACTACTTGAAGTATGATGAAACTTTAATCGCGTTTTTCTCTTAAAATACGCGTTCCCGGGCCTTATTTGCCCCTTTGGGGTTTCTAAGGGGTATGAATCGATCATTCTGAATCGATTGGCGCTATCAGAAAAATTCGAAATTTTCATCGCTGACCTCCACGTAGTACTGGTCCCAGAATTAACACCAAAAGCAAGTGTTTCGTAGCTCACGAAGTCCACTAAGTAAAAAAAAAGAATGATGCCGGATTCGGGCAAAATTGCAGTTTAGGTACTACTTCAAGTATGATGAAACTTTAATCGCGTTTTTCTCGGAAAATACGCGTTCTCGGGCCTTATTTGCCCCTTCGGGGTTTCTAAGGGGTATGAATCGATCATTCTGAATCGATTGGCGCTATCAGAAAAATTCGAAATTTTCATCGCTGACCTCCACGTAGTACTGGTCTCAGAATTAACACCAAAAGCAAGTGTTTCGTAGCTCACGAAGTCCACTAAGTAAAAAAAAAGAATGATGCCGGATTCGGGCAAAATTGCAGATTAGGTACTACTTCAAGTATGATGGAACTTTAATCGCGTTTTTCTATTAAAATACGCGTTCCCGGGCCTTATTTGCCCCTTCGGGGTTTCTAAGAGGTATGAATCGATCATTCTGAATCGATTGGCGCTATCAGAAAAATTCGAAATTTTCATCGCTGACCTCCACGTAGTACTGGTCCCAGAATTAAAATTAAAAGCAAGTGTTTCGTAGCTCACGAAGTCCACTAAGTAAAAAAAAAGAATGATGCCGGATTCGGGCAAAATTGCAGTTTAGGTACTACTTCAAGTATGATGAAACTTTAATCGCGTTTTTCTCGGAAAATACGAGTTCCCGGGCCTTATTTGCCCCTTCGGGGTTTCTAAGAGGTATGAATCGATCATTCTGAATCGATTGGCGCTATCAGAAAAATTCGAAATTTTCATCGCTGACCTCCACGTAGTACTGGTCCCAGAATTAACACCAAAAGCAAGTGTTTCGTAGCTCACGAAGTCCACTAAGTAAAAAAAAGAATGGTGCCGGATTCGGGCAAAATTGCAGTTTAGGTACTACTTGAAGTATGATGAAACTTTAATCGCGTTTTTCTCTTAAAATACGCGTTCCCGGGCCTTATTTGCCCCTTCGGGGTTTCTAAGGGGTATGAATCGATCATTCTGAATCGATTGGCGCTATCAGAAAAATTCGAAATTTTCATCGCTGACCTCCACGTAGTACTGGTCCCAGAATTAACACCAAAAGCAAGTGTTTCGTAGCTCACGAAGTCCACTAAGTAAAAAAAAAAGAATGATGCCGGATTCGGGCAAAATTGCAGTTTAGGTACTACTTCAAGTATGATGAAACTTTAATCGCGTTCTTCTCTTAAAATACGCGTTCCCGGGCCTTATTTGCCCCTTCGGGGTTTCTAAGAGGTATGAATCGATCATTCTGAATCGATTGGCGCTATCAGAAAAATTCGAAATTTTCATCGCTGACCTCCACGTAGTACTGGTCCCAGAATTAACACCAAAAGCAAGTGTTTCGTAGCTCACGAAGTCCACTAAGTATGCCGGATTCGGGCAAAATTGCAGTTTAGGTACTACTTCAAGTATGAGGAACTTTAATCGCGTTTTTCTCGGAAAATACCCGTTCCCGGGCCTTATTTGCCCCTTCGGGGTTTCTAAGGGGTAGGAATCGATCATTCTGAATCGATTGGCGCTATCAGAAAAATTCGAAATTTTCATCGCTGACCTCCACGTAGTACTGGTCCCAGAATTAACACCAAAAGCAAGTGTTTCGTTGCTCACGAAGTCCACTAAGTAAAAAAAAGAATGGTGCCGGATTCGGGCAAAATTGCAGTTTAGGTACTACTTGAAGTATGATGAAACTTTAATCGCGTTTTTCTCTTAAAATACGCGTTCCCGGGCCTTATTTGCCCCTTTGGGGTTTCTAAGGGGTATGAATCGATCATTCTGAATCGATTGGCGCTATCAGAAAAATTCGAAATTTTCATCGCTGACCTCCACGTAGTACTGGTCCCAGAATTAACACCAAAAGCAAGTGTTTCGTAGCTCACGAAGTCCACTAAGTAAAAAAAAAAGAATGATGCCGGATTCGGGCAAAATTGCAGTTTAGGTACTACTTCAAGTATGATGAAACTTTAATCGCGTTTTTCTCGGAAAATACGCGTTCCCGGGCCTTATTTGCCCCTTCGGGGTTTCTAAGGGGTATGAATCGATCATTCTGAATCGATTGGCGCTATCAGAAAAATTCGAAATTTTCATCGCTGATCTCCACGTAGTACTGGTCCCAGAATTAACACCAAAAGCAAGTGTTTCGTAGCTCACGAAGTCCACTAAGTAAAAAAAAGAATGATGTCGGATTCGGGCAAAATTGCAGTTTAGGTACTACTTCAAGTATGATGAAACTTTAATCGCGTTTTTCTCTTAAAATACGCGTTCTGAATCGATTGGCGCTATCAGAAAAATTCGAAATTTTCATCGCTGACCTCCACGTAGTACTGGTCCCAGAATTAACACCAAAAGCAAGTGTTTCGTAGCTCACGAAGTCCACTAAGTAAAAAAAAAAGAATGATGCCGGATTCGGGCAAAATTGCAGTTTAGGTACTACTTCAAGTATGATGAAACTTTAATAGCGTTTTTCTCGGAAAATACCCGTTCCCGGGCCTTATTTGCCCCTTCGGGGTTTCTAAGGGGTAGGAATCGATCATTCTGAATCGATTGGCGCTATCAGAAAAATTCGAAATTTTCATCGCTGACCTCCACGTAGTACTGGTCCCAGAATTAACACCAAAAGCAAGTGTTTCGTTGCTCACGAAGTCCACTAAGTAAAAAAAAGAATGGTGCCGGATTCGGGCAAAATTGCAGTTTAGGTATTACTTCAAGTATGATGAAACTTTAATCGCGTTTTTCTCTTAAAATACGCGTTCTGAATCGATTGGCGCTATCAGAAAAATTCGAAATTTTCATCGCTGACCTCCACGTAGTACTGGTCCCAGAATTAACACCAAAAGCAAGTGTTTCGTAGCTCACGAAGTAAGTAAAAAAAAAGAATGATGCCGGATTCGGGCAAAATTGCAGTTTAGGTACTACTTCAAGTATGATGAAACTTTAATCGCGTTTTTCTCTTAAAATACGCGTTCCCGGGCCTTATTTGCCCCTTCGGGGTTTCTAAGGGGTATGAATCGATCATTCTGAATCGATTGGCGCTATCAGAAAAATTCGAAATTTTCATCGCTGACCTCCACGTAGTACTGGTCCCAGAATTAACACCAAAAGCAAGTGTTTCGTTGCTCACGAAGTCCACTAAGTAAAAAAAAGAATGGTGCCGGATTCGGGCAAAATTGCAGTTTAGGTACTACTTCAAGTATGATGAAACTTTAATCGCGTTTTTCTCGGAAAATATGCGTTCTCGGGCCTTATTTGCCCCTTCGGGGTTTCTAAGGGGTATGAATCGATCATTCTGAATCGATTGGCGCTATCAGAAAAATTCGAAATTTTCATCGCTGACCTCCACGTAGTACTGGTCCCAGAATTAACACCAAAAGCAAGTGTTTTGTAGCTCACGAAGTAAGTAAAAAAAAAGAATGATGCCGGATTCGGGCAAAATTGCAGTTTAGGTACTACTTCAAGTATGATGAAACTTTAATCGCGTTTTTCTCGGAAAATACCCGTTCCCGGGCCTTATTTGCCCCTTCGGGGTTTCTAAGGGGTAGGAATCGATCATTCTGAATCGATTGGCGCTATCAGAAAAATTCGAAATTTTCATCGCTGACCTCCACGTAGTACTGGTCCCAGAATTAACACCAAAATCAAGTGTTTCGTAGCTCACGAAGTAAGTAAAAAAAAAGAATGATGCCGGATTCGGGCAAAATTGCAGTTTAGGTACTACTTCAAGTATGATGAAACTTTAATCGCGTTTTTCTCTTAAAATACGCGTTCCCGGGCCTTATTTGCCCCTTCGGGGTTTCTAAGGGGTATGAATCGATCATTCTGAATCGATTGGCGCTATCAGAAAAATTCGAAATTTTCATCGCTGACCTCCACGTAGTACTGGTCCCAGAATTAACACCAAAAGCAAGTGTTTCGTAGCTCACGAAGTAAGTAAAAAAAAAGAATGATGCCGGATTCGGGCAAAATTGCAGTTTAGGTACTACTTCAAGTATGATGAAACTTTAATCGCGTTTTTCTCGGAAAATATGCGTTCTCGGGCCTTATTTGCCCCTTCGGGGTTTCTAAGGGGTATGAATCGATCATTCTGAATCGATTGGCGCTATCAGAAAAATTCGAAATTTTCATCGCTGACCTCCACGTAGTACTGGTCCCAGAATTAACACCAAAAGCAAGTGTTTCGTAGCTCACGAAGTAAGTAAAAAAAAAGAATGATGCCGGATTCGGGCAAAATTGCAGTTTAGGTACTACTTCAACTATGATGAAACTTTAATCGCGTTTTTCTCTTAAAATACGCGTTCCCGGGCCTTATTTGCCCCTTCGGGGTTTCTAAGGGGTATGAATCGATCATTCTGAATCGATTGGCGCTATCAGAAAAATTCGAAATTTTCATCGCTGACCTCCACGTAGTACTGGTCCCTGAATTAACACCAAAAGCAAGTGTTTCGTAGCTCACGAAGTCCACTAAGTAAAAAAAAAAGAATGATGCCGGATTCGGGCAAAATTGCTGTTTAGGTACTACTTCAAGTATGATGAAACTTTAATCGCGTTTTTCTCTTAAAATACGCGTTCCCGGGCCTTATTTGCCCCTTCGGGGTTTCTAAGGGGTATGAATCGATCATTCTGAATCGATTGGCACTATCAGAAAAATTCGAAATTTTCATCGCTGACCTCCACGTAGTACTGATCCAAGAATTAACACCAAAAGCAAGTCTTTCGTAGCTCACGAAGTCCACTAAGTAAAAAAAAAGAATGATGCCGGATTCGGGCAAAATTGCAGTTTAGGTACTACTTCAAGTATGATGAAACTTTAATCGCGTTTTTCTCTTAAAATACGCGTTCCCGGGCCTTATTTGCCCCTTCGGGGTTTCTAAGGGGTATGAATCGATCATTCTGAATCGATTGGCGCTATCAGAAAAATTCGAAATTTTCATCGCTGACCTCCACGTAGTACTGGTCCCAGAATTAACACCAAAAGCAAGTGTTTCGTAGCTCACGAAGTCCACTAAGTAAAAAAAAAGAATGATGCCGGATTCGGGCAAAATTGCAGTTTAGGTACTACTTGAATGATCATTCTGAATCGATTGGCGCTATCAGAAAAATTCGAAATTTTCATCGCTGACCTCCACGTAGTACTGGTCCCAAAATTAACACCAAAAGCAAGTGTTTCGTAGCTCACGAAGTCCACTAAGTAAAAAAAAGAATGATGCCGGATTCGGGCAAAATTGCAGTTTAGGTACTACTTCAAGTATGATGAAACTTTAATCGCGTTTTTCTCGGAAAATACGCGTTCCCGGGCCTTATTTGCCCCTTCGGGGTTTCTAAGGGGTATGAATCGATCATTCTGAATCGATTGGCGCTATCAGAAAAATTCGAAATTTTCATCGCTGACCTCCACGTAGTACTGGTCCCAGAATTAACACCAAAAGCAAGTGCTTCGTAGCTCACGAAGTCCACTAAGTAAAAAAAAGAATGATGCCGGATTCGGGCAAAATTGCAGTTTAGGTACTACTTCAAGTATGATGAAACTTTAATCGCGTTTTTCTCTTAAAATACGCGTTCCCGGGCCTTATTTGCCCCTTCGGGGTTTCTAAGGGGTATGAATCGATCATTCTGAATCGATTGGCGCTATCAGAAAAATTCGAAATTTTCATCGCTGACCTCCACGTAGTACTGGTCCCAGAATTAACACCAAAAGCAAGTGTTTCGTAGCTCACGAAGTCCACTAAGTAAAAAAAAAGAATGATGCCGGATTCGGGCAAAATTGCAGTTTAGGTACTACTTCAAGTATGATGAAACTTTAATCGCGTTTTTCTCGGAAAATACGCGTTCCCGGGCCTTATTTGCCCCTTCCGGGTTTCTAAGGGGTATGAATCGATCATTCTGAATCGATTGGCGCTATCAGAAAAATTCGAAATTTTCATCGCTGACCTCCACGTAGTACTGGTCCCAGAATTAACACCAAAAGCAAGTGTTTCGTTGCTCACGAAGTCCACTAAGTAAAAAAAAGAATGGTGCCGGATTCGGGCAAAATTGCAGTATAGGTACTACTTCAAGAATGATGAAACTTTAATCGCGTTTTTCTCGGAAAATACGCGTTCTCGGGCCTTGTTTGCCCATTCGGGGTTTCTAAGGGGTATGAATCGATCATTCTGAATCGTAGTGTTTCGCAGCTCACGAAGTCCACTAAGTAAAAAAAAAGAATGATGCCGGATTCGGGCAAAATTGCAGTTAGGTACTACTTCAAGTATGATGAAACTTTAATCGCGTTTTTCTCTTAAAATACGCGTTCTGAAACGATTGGCGCTATCAGAAAAATTCGAAATTTTCATCGCTGACCTCCACGTAGTACTGGTCCCAGAATTAACACCAAAAGCAAGTGTTTCGTAGCTCGCGAAGTCCACTAAGTAAAAAAAAAGAATGATGCCGGATTCGGGCAAAATTGCAGTTTAGGTACTACTTCAAGTATGATGAAATTTTAATCGCGTTTTTCTCGGAAAATACGCGTTCCCGGGCCTTATTTGCCCCTTCGGGGTTTCTAAGGGGTATGAATCGATCATTCTGAATCGATTGGCGCTATCAGAAAAATTCGAAATTTTCATCGCTGACCTCCACGTAGTACTGGTCCCAGAATTAACACCAAAAGCAAGTGCTTCGTAGCTCACGAAGTCCACTAAGTAAAAAAAAGAATGATGCCGGATTCGGGCAAAATTGCAGTTTAGGTACTACTTCAAGTATGATGAAACTTTAATCGCGTTTTTCTCGGAAAATACGCGTTCTCGGGCCTTATTTGCCCCTTCGGGGTTTCTAAGGGGTATGAATCGATCATTCTGAATCGATTGGCGCTATCAGAAAAATTCGAAATTTTCATCGCTGACCTCCACGTAGTACTGGTCCCAGAATTAACACCAAAAGCAAGTGTTTCGTAGCTCACGAAGTCCACTAAGTAAAAAAAAGAATGATGCCGGATTCGGGCAAAATTGCAGTTTAGGTACTACTTCAAGTATGATGAAACTTTAATCGCGTTTTTCTCGGAAAATACGCGTTCTCGGGCCTTATTTGCCCCTTCGGGGTTTCTAAGGGGTATGAATCGATCATTCTGAATCGATTGGCGCTATCAGAAAAATTCGAAATTTTCATCGCTGACCTCCACGTAGTACTGGTCCCAGAATTAACACCAAAAGCAAGTGTTTCATAGCTCACGAAGTCCACTAAGTAAAAAAAAGAATGGTGCTGGATTCGGGCAAAATTGCAGTTTAGGTACTACTTCAAGTATTATGAAACTTTAATCGCGTTTTTCTCGGAAAATACGCGTTCTCGGGCCTTATTTGCCCCTTCGGGGTTTCTAAGGGGTATGAATCGATCATTCTGAATCGATTGGCGCTATCAGAAAAATTCGAAATTTTCATCGCTGACCTCCACGTAGTACTGGTCCCAGAATTAACACCAAAAGCAAGTGTTTCGTAGCTCACGAAGTCCACTAAGTAAAAAAAAGAATGATGCCGGATTCGGGCAAAATTGCAGTTTAGGTACTACTTCAAGTATGATGAAACTTTAATCGCGTTTTTCTCGGAAAATACGCGTTCTCGGGCCTTATTTGCCCCTTCGGGGTTTCTAAGGGGTATGAATCGATCATTCTGAATCGATTGGCGCTATCAGAAAAATTCGAAATTTTCATCGCTGACCTCCACGTAGTACTGGTCCCAGAATTAACACCAAAAGCAAGTGTTTCGTAGCTCACGAAGTCCACTAAGTAAAAAACAGAATGATGCCGGATTCGGGCAAAATTGCAGTTTAGGTACTACTTCAAGTATGATGAAACTTTAATCGCGTTTTTCTCGGAAAATACGCGTTCTCGGGCCTTATTTGCCCCTTCGGGGTTTCTAAGGGGTATGAATCGATCATTCTGAATCGATTGGCGCTATCAGAAAAATTCGAAATTTTCATCGCTGACCTCCACGTAGTACTGGTCCCAGAATTAACACCAAAAGCAAGTGTTTCATAGCTCACGAAGTCCACTAAGTAAAAAAAAGAATGGTGCTGGATTCGGGCAAAATTGCAGTTTAGGTACTACTTCAAGTATTATGAAACTTTAATCGCGTTTTTCTCGGAAAATACGCGTTCTCGGGCCTTATTTGCCCCTTCGGGGTTTCTAAGGGGTATGAATCGATCATTCTGAATCGATTGGCGCTATCAGAAAAATTCGAAATTTTCATCGCTGACCTCCACGTAGTACTGGTCCCAAAATTAACACCAAAAGCAAGTGTTTCGTAACTCACGAAGTCCACTAAGTAAAAAAAAGAATGATGCCGGATTCGGGCAAAATTGCAGTTTAGGTACTACTTCAAGTATGATGAAACTTTAATCGCGTTTTTCTCGGAAAATACGCGTTCTCGGGCCTTATTTGCCCCTTCGGGGTTTCTAAGGGGTATGAATCGATCATTCTGAATCGATTGGCGCTATCAGAAAAATTCGAAATTTTCATCGCTGACCTCCACGTAGTACTGGTCCCAGAATTAACACCAAAAGCAAGTGTTTCGTAGCTCACGAAGTCCACTAAGTAAAAAAAAGAATGATGCCGGATTCGGGCAAAATTGCAGTTTAGGTACTACTTCAAGTATGATGAAACTTTAATCGCGTTTTTCTCGGAAAATACGCGTTCTCGGGCCTTATTTGCCCCTTCGGGGTTTCTAAGGGGTATGAATCGATCATTCTGAATCGATTGGCGCTATCAGAAAAATTCGAAATTTTCATCGCTGACCTCCACGTAGTACTGGTCCCAAAATTAACACCAAAAGCAAGTGTTTCGTAACTCACGAAGTCCACTAAGTAAAAAAAAGAATGATGTCGGATTCGGGCAAAATTGCAGTTTAGGTACTACTTCAAGTATGATGAAACTTTAATCGCGTTTTTCTCGGAAAATACGCGTTCTCGGGCCTTATTTGCCCCTTCGGGGTTTCTAAGGGGTATGAATCGATCATTCTGAATCGATTGGCGCTATCAGAAAAATTCGAAATTTTCATCGCTGACCTCCACGTAGTACTGGTCCCAGAATTAACACCAAAAGCAAGTGTTTCGTAGCTCACGAAGTCCACTAAGTAAAAAAAAAGAATGATGCCGGATTCGGGCAAAATTGCAGTTTAGGTACTACTTCAAGTATGATGAAACTTTAATCGCGTTTTTCTCTTAAAATACGCGTTCCCGGGCCTTATTTGCCCCTTCGGGGTTTCTAAGGGGTATGAATCGATCATTCTGAATCGATTGGCGCTATCAGAAAAATTCGAAATTTTCATCGCTGACCTCCACGTAGTACTGGTCCCAAAATTAACACCAAAAGCAAGTGTTTCGTAACTCACGAAGTCCACTAAGTAAAAAAAAGAATGATGCCGGATTCGGGCAAAATTGCAGTTTAGGTACTACTTCAAGTATGATGAAACTTTAATCGCGTTTTTCTCGGAAAATACGCGTTCTCGGGCCTTATTTGCCCCTTCGGGGTTTCTAAGGGGTATGAATCGATCATTCTGAATCGATTGGCGCTATCAGAAAAATTCGAAATTTTCATCGCTGACCTCCACGTAGTACTGGTCCCAGAATTAACACCAAAAGCAAGTGTTTCGTAGCTCACGAAGTCCACTAAGTAAAAAAAAGAATGACGCCGGATTCGGGCAAAATTGCAGTTTAGGTACTACTTCAAGTATTATGAAACTTTAATCGCGTTTTTTCTGGGAAAATACGCGTTCTCGGGCCTTATTAGCCCCTTCGGGGTTTCTAAGGGGTATGAATCGATCATTCTGAATCGATTGGCGCTATCAGAAAAATTCGAAATTTTCATCGCTGACCTCCACGTAGTACTGGTCCCAAAATTAAAACCAAAAGCAAGTGTTTCGTAACTCACGAAGTCCACTAAGTAAAAAAAAGAATGATGCCGGATTCGGGCAAAATTGCAGTTTAGGTACTACTTCAAGTATGATGAAACTTTAATCGCGTTTTTCTCGGAAAATACGCGTTCTCGGGCCTTATTTGCCCCTTCGGGGTTTCTAAGGGGTATGAATCGATCATTCTGAATCGATTGGCGCTATCAGAAAAATTCGAAATTTTCATCGCTGACCTCCACGTAGTACTGGTCCCAAAATTAACACCAAAAGCAAGTGTTTCGTAACTCACGAAGTCCACTAAGTAAAAAAAAGAATGATGCCGGATTCGGGCAAAATTGCAGTTTAGGTACTACTTCAAGTATGATGAAACTTTAATCGCGTTTTTCTCGGAAAATACGCGTTCTCAGGCCTTATTTGCCCCTTCGGGGTTTCTAAGGGGTATGAATCGATCATTCTGAATCGATTGGCGCTATCAGAAAAATTCGAAATTTTCATCGCTGACCTCCACGTAGTACTGGTCCCAGAATTAACACCAAAAGCAAGTGTTTCGTAGCTCACGAAGTCCACTAGGTAAAAAACAGAATGATGCCGGATTCGGGCAAAATTGCAGTTTAGGTACTACTTCAAGTATGATGAAACTTTAATCGCGTTTTTCTCGGAAAATACGCGTTCTCGGGCCTTATTTGCCCCTTCGGGGTTTCTAAGGGGTATGAATCGATCATTCTGAATCGATTGGCGCTATCAGAAAAATTCAAAATTTTCATCGCTGACCTCCACGTAGTACTGGTCCCAGAATTAACACCAAAAGCAAGTGTTTCATAGCTCACGAAGTCCACTAAGTAAAAAAAAGAATGGTGCTGGATTCGGGCAAAATTGCAGTTTAGGTACTACTTCAAGTATTATGAAACTTTAATCGCGTTTTTCTCGGAAAATACGCGTTCTCGGGCCTTATTTGCCCCTTCGGGGTTTCTAAGGGGTATGAATCGATCATTCTGAATCGATTGGCGCTATCAGAAAAATTCGAAATTTTCATCGCTGACCTCCACGTAGTACTGGTCCCAAAATTAACACCAAAAGCAAGTGTTTCGTAACTCACGAAGTCCACTAAGTAAAAAAAAGAATGATGTCGGATTCGGGCAAAATTGCAGTTTAGGTACTACTTCAAGTATGATGAAACTTTAATCGCGTTTTTCTCGGAAAATACGCGTTCTCGGGCCTTATTTGCCCCTTCGGGGTTTCTAAGGGGTATGAATCGATCATTCTGAATCGATTGGCGCTATCAGAAAAATTCGAAATTTTCATCGCTGACCTCCACGTAGTACTGGTCCCAGAATTAACACCAAAAGCAAGTGTTTCGTAGCTCACGAAGTCCACTAAGTAAAAAAAAGAATGATGCCGGATTCGGGCAAAATTGCAGTTTAGGTACTACTTCAAGTATGATGAAACTTTAATCGCGTTTTTCTCGGAAAATACGCGTTCTCGGGCCTTATTTGCCCCTTCGGGGTTTCTAAGGGGTATGAATCGATCATTCTGAATCGATTGGCGCTATCAGAAAAATTCGAAATTTTCATCGCTGACCTCCACGTAGTACTGGTCCCAGAATTAACACCAAAAGCAAGTGTTTCGTAGCTCACGAAGTCCACTAAGTAAAAAAAAGAATGATGCCGGATTCGGGCAAAATTGCAGTTTAGGTACTACTTCAAGTATTATGAAACTTTAATCGCGTTTTTCTCGGAAAATACGCGTTCTCGGGCCTTATTTGCCCCTTCGGGGTTTCTAAGGGGTATGAATCGATCATTCTGAATCGATTGGCGCTATCAGAAAAATTCGAAATTTTCATCGCTGACCTCCACGTAGTACTGGTCCCAAAATTAACACCAAAAGCAAGTGTTTCGTAACTCACGAAGTCCACTAAGTAAAAAAAAGAATGATGCCGGATTCGGGCAAAATTGCAGTTTAGGTACTACTTCAAGTATGATGAAACTTTAATCGCGTTTTTCTCGGAAAATACGCGTTCTCGGGCCTTATTTGCCCCTTCGGGGTTTCTAAGGGGTATGAATCGATCATTCTGAATCGATTGGCGCTATCAGAAAAATTCGAAATTTTCATCGCTGACCTCCACGTAGTACTGGTCCCAAAATTAACACCAAAAGCAAGTGTTTCGTAACTCACGAAGTCCACTAAGTAAAAAAAAGAATGATGCCGGATTCGGGCAAAATTGCAGTTTAGGTACTACTTCAAGTATGATGAAACTTTAATCGCGTTTTTCTCGGAAAATACGCGTTCTCGGGCCTTATTTGCCCCTTCGGGGTTTCTAAGGGGTATGAATCGATCATTCTGAATCGATTGGCGCTATCAGAAAAATTCGAAATTTTCATCGCTGACCTCCACGTAGTACTGGTCCCAAAATTAACACCAAAAGCAAGTGTTTCGTAACTCACGAAGTCCACTAAGTAAAAAAAAGAATGATGCCGGATTCGGGCAAAATTGCAGTTTAGGTACTACTTCAAGTATGATGAAACTTTAATCGCGTTTTTCTCGGAAAATACGCGTTCTCGGGCCTTATTTGCCCCTTCGGGGTTTCTAAGGGGTATGAATCGATCATTCTGAATCGATTGGCGCTATCAGAAAAATTCGAAATTTTCATCGCTGACCTCCACGTAGTACTGGTCCCAGAATTAACACCAAAAGCAAGTGTTTCGTAGCTCACGAAGTCCACTAAGTAAAAAAAAGAATGGTGCTGGATTCGGGCAAAATTGCAGTTTAGGTACTACTTCAAGTATTATGAAACTTTAATCGCGTTTTTCTCGGAAAATACGCGTTCTCGGGCCTTATTTGCCCCTTCGGGGTTTCTAAGGGGTATGAATCGATCATTCTGAATCGATTGGCGCTATCAGAAAAATTCGAAATTTTCATCGCTGACCTCCACGTAGTACTGGTCCCAAAATTAACACCAAAAGCAAGTGTTTCGTAACTCACGAAGTCCACTAAGTAAAAAAAAGAATGATGCCGGATTCGGGCAAAATTGCAGTTTAGGTACTACTTCAAGTATGATGAAACTTTAATCGCGTTTTTCTCGGAAAATACGCGTTCTCGGGCCTTATTTGCCCCTTCGGGGTTTCTAAGGGGTATGAATCGATCATTCTGAATCGATTGGCGCTATCAGAAAAATTCGAAATTTTCATCGCTGACCTCCACGTAGTACTGGTCCCAGAATTAACACCAAAAGCAAGTGTTTCGTAGCTCACGAAGTCCACTAAGTAAAAAAAAGAATGATGCCGGATTCGGGCAAAATTGCAGTTTAGGTACTACTTCAAGTATGATGAAACTTTAATCGCGTTTTTCTCGGAAAATACGCGTTCTCGGGCCTTATTTGCCCCTTCGGGGTTTCTAAGGGGTATGAATCGATCATTCTGAATCGATTGGTGCTATCAGAAAAATTCGAAATTTTCATCGCTGACCTCCACGTAGTACTGGTCCCAGAATTAACACCAAAAGCAAGTGTTTCGTAGCTCACGAAGTCCACTAAGTAAAAAACAGAATGATGCCGGATTCGGGCAAAATTGCAGTTTAGGTACTACTTCAAGTATGATGAAACTTTAATCGCGTTTTTCTCGGAAAATACGCGTTCTCGGGCCTTATTTGCCCCTTCGGGGTTTCTAAGGGGTATGAATCGATCATTCTGAATCGATTGGCGCTATCAGAAAAATTCGAAATTTTCATCGCTGACCTCCACGTAGTACTGGTCCCAAAATTAACACCAAAAGCAAGTGTTTCGTAACTCACGAAGTCCACTAAGTAAAAAAAAGAATGATGCCGGATTCGGGCAAAATTGCAGTTTAGGTACTACTTCAAGTATGATGAAACTTTAATCGCGTTTTTCTCGGAAAATACGCGTTCTCGGGCCTTATTTGCCCCTTCGGGGTTTGTAAGGGGTATGAATCGATCATTCTGAATCGATTGGCGCTATCAGAAAAATTCGAAATTTTCATCGCTGACCTCCACGTAGTACTGGTCCCAGAATTAACACCAAAAGCAAGTGTTTCATAGCTCACGAAGTCCACTAAGTAAAAAAAAGAATGGTGCTGGATTCGGGCAAAATTGCAGTTTAGGTATTACTTCAAGTATTATGAAACTTTAATCGCGTTTTTCTCGGAAAATACGCGTTCTCGGGCCTTATTTGCCCCTTCGGGGTTTCTAAGGGGTATGAATCGATCAATCTGAATCGATTGGCGCTATCAGGAAAATTCGAAATTTTCATCGCTGACCTCCACGTAGTACTGGTCCCAGAATTAACACCAAAAGCAAGTGTTTCGTAGCTCACGAAGTCCACTAAGTAAAAAAAAGAATGATGCCGGATTCGGGCAAAATTGCAGTTTAGGTACTACTTCAAGTATGATGAAACTTTAATCGCGTTTTTCTCGGAAAATACGCGTTCTCGGGCCTTATTTGCCCCTTCGGGGTTTCTAAGGGGTATGAATCGATCATTCTGAATCGATTGGCGCTATCAGAAAAATTCGAAATTTTCATCGCTGACCTCCACGTAGTACTGGTCCCAGAATTAACACCAAAAGCAAGTGTTTCGTAGCTCACGAAGTCCACTAAGTAAAAAACAGAATGATGCCGGATTCGGGCAAAATTGCAGTTTAGGTACTACTTCAAGTATGATGAAACTTTAATCGCGTTTTTCTCGGAAAATACGCGTTCTCGGGCCTTATTTGCCCCTTCGGGGTTTCTAAGGGGTATGAATCGATCATTCTGAATCGATTGGCGCTATCAGAAAAATTCGAAATTTTCATCGCTGACCTCCACGTAGTACTGGTCCCAGAATTAACACCAAAAGCAAGTATTTCGTAGCTCACGAAGTCCACTAAGTAAAAAAAAGAATGATGCCGGATTCGGGCAAAATTGCAGTTTAGGTACTACTTCAAGTATGATGAAACTTTAATCGCGTTTTTCTGTTAAAATACGCGTTCTCGGGCCTTATTTGCCCCTTCGGGGTTTCTAAGGGGTATGAATCGATCATTCTGAATCGATTGGCGCTATCAGAAAAATTCGAAATTTTCATCGCTGACCTCCACGTAGTACTGGTCCCAGAATTAACACCAAAAGCAAGTGTTTCGTAGCTCACGAAGTCCACTAAGTAAAAAAAAGAATGATGCCGGATTCGGGCAAAATTGCAGTTTAGGTACTACTTCAAGTATGATGAAACTTTAATAGCGTTTTTCTCGGAAAATATGCGTTCTCGGGCCTTATTTGCCCCTTCGGGGTTTCTAAGGGGTATGAATCGATCATTCTGAATCGATTGGCGCTATCAGAAAAATTCGAAATTTTCATCGCTGACCTCCACGTAGTACTGGTCCCAGAATTAACACCAAAAGCAAGTGTTTCGTAGCTCACGAAGTCCACTAAGTAAAAAAAAGAATGATGCCGGATTCGGGCAAAATTGCAGTTTAGGTACTACTTCAAGTATGATGAAACTTTAATCGCGTTTTTCTCGGAAAATACGCGTTCTCGGGCCTTATTTGCCCCTTCGGGGTTTCTAAGGGGTATGAATCGATCATTCTGAATCGATTGGCGCTATCAGAAAAATTCGAAATTTTCATCGCTGACCTCCACGTAGTACTGGTCCCAGAATTAACACCAAAAGCAAGTGTTTCATAGCTCACGAAGTCCACTAAGTAAAAAAAAGAATGGTGCTGGATTCGGGCAAAATTGCAGTTTAGGTACTACTTCAAGTATTATGAAACTTTAATCGCGTTTTTCTCGGAAAATACGCGTTCTCGGGCCTTATTTGCCCCTTCGGGGTTTCTAAGGGGTATGAATCGATCAATCTGAATCGATTGGCGCTATCAGGAAAATTCGAAATTTTCATCGCTGACCTCCACGTAGTACTGGTCCCAGAATTAACACCAAAAGCAAGTGTTTCGTAGCTCACGAAGTCCACTAAGTAAAAAAAAGAATGATGCCGGATTCGGGCAAAATTGCAGTTTAGGTACTACTTCAAGTATGATGAAACTTTAATCGCGTTTTTCTCGGAAAATACGCGTTCTCGGGCCTTATTTGCCCCTTCGGGGTTTCTAAGGGGTATGAATCGATCATTCTGAATCGATTGGCGCTATCAGAAAAATTCGAAATTTTCATCGCTGACCTCCACGTAGTACTGGTCCCAGAATTAACACCAAAAGCAAGTGTTTCGTAGCTCACGAAGTCCACTAAGTAAAAAACAGAATGATGCCGGATTCGGGCAAAATTGCAGTTTAGGTACTACTTCAAGTATGATGAAACTTTAATCGCGTTTTTCTCGGAAAATACGCGTTCTCGGGCCTTATTTGCCCCTTCGGGGTTTCTAAGGGGTATGAATCGATCATTCTGAATCGATTGGCGCTATCAGAAAATTCGAAATTTTCATCGCTGACCTCCACGTAGTACTGGTCCCAGAATTAACACCAAAAGCAAGTATTTCGTAGCTCACGAAGTCCACTAAGTAAAAAAAAGAATGATGCCGGATTCGGGCAAAATTGCAGTTTAGGTACTACTTCAAGTATGATGAAACTTTAATCGCGTTTTTCTCTTAAAATACGCGTTCTCGGGCCTTATTTGCCCCTTCGGGGTTTCTAAGGAGTATGAATCGATCATTCTGAATCGATTGGCGCTATCAGAAAAATTCGAAATTTTCATCGCTGACCTCCACGTAGTACTGGTCCCAGAATTAACACCAAAAGCAAGTGTTTCGTAGCTCACGAAGTCCACTAAGTAAAAAAAAGAATGGTGCCGGATTCGGGCAAAATTGCAGTTTAGGTACTACTTCAAGTATTATGAAACTTTAATCGCGTTTTTCTCGGAAAATACGCGTTCTCGGGCCTTATTTGCCCCTTCGGGGTTTCTAAGGGGTATGAATCGATCATTCTGAATCGATTGGCGCTATCAGAAAAATTCGAAATTTTCATCGCTGACCTCCACGTAGTACTGGTCCCAGAATTAACACCAAAAGCAAGTGTTTCGTAGCTCACGAAGTCCACTAAGTAAAAAAAAGAATGGTGCCGGATTCGGGCAAAATTGCAGTTTAGGTACTACTTCAAGTATTATGAAACTTTAATCGCGTTTTTCTCGGAAAATACGCGTTCCCGGGCCTTATTTGCCCCTTCGGGGTTTCTAAGGGGTATGAATCGATCATTCTGAATCGATTGGCGCTATCAGAAAAATTCGAAATTTTCATCGCTGACCTCCACGTAGTACTGGTCCCAGAATTAACACCAAAAGCAAGTGTTTCGTAGCTCACGAAGTCCACTAAGTAAAAAAAAGAATGGTGCCGGATTCGGGCAAAATTGCAGTTTAGGTACTACTTCAAGTATTATGAAACTTTAATCGCGTTTTTCTCGGAAAATACGCGTTCCCGGGCCTTATTTGCCCCTTCGGGGTTTCTAAGGGGTATGAATCGATCATTCTGAATCGATTGGCGCTATCAGAAAAATTCGAAATTTTCATCGCTGACCTCCACGTAGTACTGGTCCCAGAATTAACACCAAAAGCAAGTGTTTCGTAGCTCACGAAGTCCACTAAGTAAAAAAAAGAATGATGCCGGATTCGGGCAAAATTGCAGTTTAGGTACTACTTCAAGTATGATGAAACTTTAATCGCGTTTTTCTCGGAAAATATGCGTTCTCGGGCCTTATTTGCCCCTTCGGGGTTTCTAAGGGGTATGAATCGATCATTCTGAATCGATTGGCCCTATCAGAAAAATTCGAAATTTTCATCGCTGACCTCCACGTAGTACTGGTCCCAGAACTAACACCAAAAGCAAGTGTTTCGTAGCTCACGAAGTCCACTAAGTAAAAAAAAGAATGATGCCGGATTCGGGCAAAATTGCAGTTTAGGTACTACTTCAAGTATGATGAAACTTTAATCGCGTTTTCCTCGGAAAATACGCGTTTTCGGGCCTTATTTGCCCCTTCGGGGTTTCTAAGGGGTATGAATCGATCATTCTGAATCGATTGGCGCTATCAGAAAAAATCGAAATTTTCATCGCTGACCTCCACGTAGTACTGGTCCCAGAATTAACACCAAAAGCAAGTGTTTCGTATCTCACGAAGTCCACTAAGTAAAAAAAAGAATGATGCCGGATTCGGGCAAAATTGCAGTTTAGGTACTACTTCAAGTATGATGAAACTTTAATCGCGTTTTTCTCGGAAAATATGCGTTCTCGGGCCTTATTTGCCCCTTCGGGGTTTCTAAGGGGTATGAATCGATCATTCTGAATCGATTGGCCCTATCAGAAAAATTCGAAATTTTCATCGCTGACCTCCACGTAGTACTGGTCCCAGAACTAACACCAAAAGCAAGTGTTTCGTAGCTCACGAAGTCCACTAAGTAAAAAAAAGAATGATGCCGGATTCGGGCAAAATTGCAGTTTAGGTACTACTTCAAGTATGATGAAACTTTAATCGCGTTTTCCTCGGAAAATACGCGTTCTCGGGCCTTAATTGCCCCTTCGGGGTTTCTAAGGGGTATGAATCGATCATTCTGAATCGATTGGCGATATCAGAAAAATTCGAAATTTTCATCGCTGACCTCCACGTAGTACTGGTCCCAGAATTAACACCAAAAGCAAGTGTTTCGTAGCTCACGAAGTCCACTAAGTAAAAAAAAGAATGATGCCGGATTCGGGCAAAATTGCAGTTTAGGTACTACTTCAAGTATGATGAAACTTCAATCGCGTTTTTCTCGGAAAATACGCGTTCCTGGGCCTTATTTGCCCCTTCTGGGTTTCTAAGGGGTATGAATCGATCATTCTGAATCGATTGGCGCTATCAGAAAAATTCGAAATTTTCATCGCTGACCTCCACGTAGTACTGGTCCCAGAATTAACACCAAAAGCAAGTGTTTCGTAGCTCAGGAAGTCCACTAAGTAAAAAAAAGAATGATGCCGGATTCGGGCAAAATTGCAGTTTAGGTACTACTTCAAGTATGATGAAACTTTAATCGCGTTTTTCTCGGAAAATACGCGTTCTCGGGCCTTATTTGCCCCTTCGGGGTTTCTAAGGGGTATGAATCGATCATTCTGAATCGATTGGCGCTATCAGAAAAATTCGAAATTTTCATCGCTGACCTCTGCGTAGTACTGGTCCCAGAATTAACACCAAAAGCAAGTATTTCGTAGCTCACGAAGTCCACTACGTAAAAAAAAGAATGATGCCGGATTCGGGAAAATTGCAGTTTAGGTACTACTTCAAGTATGATGAAACTTTAATCGCGTTTTCCTCGGAAAATACGCGTTCTCGGGCCTTATTTGCCCCTTCGGGGTTTCTAAGGGGTATGAATCGATCATTCTGAATCGATTGGCGCTATCAGTACAATTCAAAATTTTCATCGCTGACCTCCACGTAATTCTGGTCCCAGGATTTGTTTTCCCTGTTTTTGGTGCTAATTCTTGGGCCAGTGAACCGAAGAGATCAGCGATGAAATTTTCGCTTTTTATTGTAGTCAATCCTATTTGGAATGGTCGTTTCATACCCCTTAGAATCCCGGAAGGGACAAGTATGTTACGAGAACGCGAACTTTCCGAGAAAAACGCGATTAAATTTTCCTCAAACTTGAAATACTCGTAGTATGTAAACTGTAATTTTGCCCGATTCCGTTATCAATCCTTTTTTACTTAGTGGAATTGCTGAGCTAAACAATATCGCGAATATTATTTCTCAACGATATTAAACGCTAAGACCGAGCGTGAAATTGAGAAGGGAATTTTTTTTTCTTTCTTAATTAGTGTGCAAATTTAAATCGATGAAATCCGATCAAATCGGTTGTTAAAATTTTCTACTATTTCAAAGGCGTGTGCCCTTCACAACAGGGAACAGGCAAAGTCTCTGAGCATCCCTTAATAAAATCGCTCCATCCTTAAAGTTATGAAAACAAATTGCAGGCGGGATGATAATGAAGTCCCAATGGGTGCTCAAGTGGAAAATAATGTTCGATAGTTGTCAAAAAAGAAAATAACGTGGCAAATGTCTCTACCTATGTTATCATGGAGACAAATTCCAATAACATTCCATTAAATCTAATAAAGCACGAACAGATGTTTCGATATTTTTCGTAGACAGCGCTTTCCACATTTCTCACCAAGGCACCTCCCAATGGTACCCTTGGTTACAAGCAATCTGATTCCATTGAAAACATCCTTGGCGGATAAACGAAAGAACATGAGTATTTGAGCACCTCAGAATTGAGGGAAACTAAATGGCCGCTGGGCCTTCGATATCGGTCATTTATATAAATTTGCCGTGCTTCCTTTTGCTGGAAGACAGGCACTGGGTATTCTGCTGCTCACAATATGTTTAAAGACTCCGTGGAAAATTACTTCGTATTATGGCGTTCCTTTATTTTTTGATTACCCACTTTAATACGTGGAGAGACCAATAAAAACTTTGTCGTTACAAAGAACCCTCCGTGTTGTTGTTGTTCTGCAACGGAGACGAGTACATCCTTCCTTTTCTTTGCTTTCATCGGCTTCACAGGACTACTGAATGATATTTTCCAACTCTCCGTTCACTGTTCAGGTTCAGAGCTTGAAACGTTTCGAAGTCTTCGTATGAAAACAAAAATGGTTGCAAAAGAAAATATTAAATTGTGGTTTTATGCTATTTTTGTGAAAGATTTCACTGACATTTTTGATATTGGATTGATTGCAGTTGCTAACAAGTAGAAACGCAATACTGCGGAATCGATTTAACATGAAAGCTTTATGCTCGGTGGCGCGGTAAGCCTTCAGCAATATTATTCCTTTTAGGGATATTTTCAGTTTATTCCTGTTATAACCACTGCTTGTCAGCAAGCTTATGTCAAAGTGATACGGCTCTTTTAGCATACAAAACTGTAACTGATTTAAAGTTCCATAAAAAACAAGATGGAATAAATTTTCGGATTTATTGGATTTCAGAAAAAACAGGAAGGACAGTTGGCTAGGCAGGTTACATGGAAAAAAATCGAGTATCTCACAAAAATTAGCATACCAGATTTACATTACAATTGTGAAACCTGTCACCTCATGGACTTCGTGATAGAAAGCCGTGTGATAGGGAAAAAAATCCTCGTACCGTTCGAAGTTCAAGCGGTCAAAACGAGCATGTCACAGACGGAGATCACAACTTCTCTCACATTGGAGCGCGTTCTTACACTCAACGTTAAGGCATATGAGAATAAGTTAACACTCGCCTATGAGAATAAGTTAACACTCGGCTTCAAATTTCCGTGATGACGGGCATGATTAACGCACGGGAATTGATATTGGACACAGCGAATAAATATGGACTCCTGCAGATGAGCCAAGATGTCCGTAAATATGACCTATGGTACTGCGGAATATCATAAATGTGGATAGGGTAACCCTGAAATTGTTGACAGCATCGGAACAGGACATATTATTTTTGGGTGTGATCAAAGAAGCTATGAATCTCTGGAGATGAGACCTGCAGGCTGTGCAGTATGTATACTGCCCATCTGCTTTTCATTATTTGATATTCCAACAGAATGTGGGGCGGGAGGGGGGGTAAGGAAATGCTAACCGATCCACAATTGCACGAGTTTTCGTGATTATATTATCATAAAATTATTCAGATATAAACCAAAAGTTGAACTGGATATGGACTAGAATTTCTTTTGGGATATGATGGTGAAATATCACCAGAATACATAATTTCTCTTGGATATGATTCGTGTTTAAAATTAGAACTTGCAAATATAAGGACAGACCAGATCACAAAAGACAGGTTAGAACATCTTTGATCTTTTTTTTCTTCTTTTTTTTAGTAACAAAATCCCTTGCGATAGTTTAGAAGGTAGGTTCGGTCACTTGACATAACTTCCGACCCAACAGTTACCTGTAGTGAATTAATAGTTGGGTTAGGCCCGTTGCTCGGGCCAAGTACGGGCATTTTCTTGCTGTTTGGGAACGGGCCAGATATATACTGTCAAACCGCAACTTAGTAAACTAGCCGTATATAAGTTTAGGGCGTTTCCCTGCTCGGGCCACGTGGGTGCATTTATCTGAAAGGCATTTGGAGTTTGTTTTGTGTTCGTAAGTTAGCTTGCCGTAAGAAGGTTAGGACAGTTTGGTGTCCGCACGCGCATTGAGAGGAAAGGTCTAAAAAACTTAGACGAATATTCGTAAGACAATTAAGGGCAGTTCGCTGCTCGGGCCGCGAAATGCGTTCATCCAAAATATCAAACGGCTATAAACTTGTATTCCTAAGAAAATTAGATGTAAGAATGGTAATAGACCCTAGCTCATCACGTTAAGTCCTGAGAGTGAGTTGGTAAATAAATAGAGTAAGTAAGCCGTCTTGGAGCTATGTGGCCCCAATTATCTCTATATATTTTGTTGGACGCTGGCCTTTCTCCACTGGTTATCCAGGTGACTTTTTCATTGGACTCAAATTCTGTGAAGTGTAGGCGTAACAACTAAGTAAATTGTATTTTTTTTTTCAATTTTTTACTTGTTACTTTAGAGGACTTTGTCTGATTATTTTCTTTTAATATATCGCGATGAAAAAGAAACAACCTATCATTGTTGAAGTAATGGTGCTCACAAGCCTATCATATACAAGTCTCAGTATCTTAACACGAATTATGATACTACTGACTGCCATCTGAACGTCTGACCACAGAATAACCCAAGTAAACGTTCACGGCAAAGGCTGGACGATGAAATCCAAAGTATTACTGGTAGCAAGATATTGGCGGTAAATGCCGGAAAGAACAGGACTTCCGAATATTTCCTTTGCCTCCGCTGATACGGGAGTGGGGAATGCCGTAGGGCTATTTGAAAACCGTCCACTAGGATATAAATTGCCAGGTTCACAAACGAGTGCAACAGCAGCAGCACCAAAATCAGATGGAACACAGAGAGGATGAATAGAACAAAGTTCCTGAAGGCTACGGGATCTTGTCCATGTATTGCGCGGTGGTCCAATTCGGCGCCTTTCTTAGGTTCCATTCGGGTTCCAATCTAGAGCTTTTGTACGAAGTTGTTTAAAGTTGTAGCTTAAATGATATTTGAAAGATCACTTTTCATGTTGAACAGACGTACAACAGAGCAGATTTTAAGTTCGATTCAAAGATCTGGATTTTTGTGCGTCTGAAGATGTTGTTATTACGACAGATCACAGCAAGGGTATTAAATGCAACTTGAGCCTTATTAATGCAAGCCTATATATCACCTTTAGCTCCGCCGTCTGCTGTAATTTTTCTTGCGTGATAGTAAACTTTATTTACTTGCTCTATTTCCTGCTTTTTAAGGTAAATTTCATTTTCTTTCCTGGAGTCCAAGCACCAAGTTTGGTTTTAGCAACAATAATCTTAAACACTTCTATGCGACCGTCTGTCTCTGTTTGTTGGATCGAAGACATACACCGTTGGTATAGCCCAGGTGCGTAAGGTGGTTTAGAAGTTTTCATCTAAGCCCTAGCGATAAGTGTTAGTCTACGCGCTGCATAATATGTAACTAATAACGATCAGGAAAAGTATAGGTGACAGAATGCAACATTGAGCTCCATTTGACGGATGGTTCGTTGATAATTCGGGAGGCGTTGATGCGATCACCGCAAGGTAAATGCTGTCCATTATTTAGAGAGAGCTCAATTGTATTCGACAGTGCAAAGGTGTTTTTAAGGACTTCAACATAATATTCTCTCCATCTCCGCAGTTGAATTTTCTCCGTGACTAGAATGGATTCATTAGTATCTCCAACAGGAAGTTCAGTTGTAAAAGTCTTTCCTACCAGTTTTTTGGCTATATTGTATAGATCTCCAATACCACCGTGGTTGGCCGCTTCTCCTGACTATTTTGCTATTGCGTTGATGTAGTTGCGCTTTTCAAGTCTTACACTTCTTTGGACTTTTTGACCTTTCTGTAGAGATCCGTATTCAGTTCTGAGATGCATAATTAGTACGGTATTTAATCTGCGTCCTTGTTTGCGTTCCTGTTTTCGAATAGAAACTTCGTCATTACATGTTCCAGGCCGATGTTTTTAGAGCCATTCTTAGCGTTGTGGACCCCTCCCATGACTATTTTGATATCACCTTTAGGAGCCTTATCAAAGGTATCACCAAGGAGCTAGTAGATGTCACGTTCTGTCAGGGAGAAATTGACAGCGCGCAGCAAACCTTTATCGAGTCCGAAAAAAAAATCTTGCAGAGAAGAGACCTAAAAGTGGCTCAACCAGGAAGGGCAGTTTCTCCGGCATGATCGCTAATAAGAAAGCTTGAAATAGTACAGTATGGTACGTACCTGCAATTGGTGATGGAGTGGGACCTAGTCCCAAGTAATGTGTTAAACAGTTCCCGGCTAGTTTTGGGAAAACCAAGGGATGTGTTCTAGTCGGTAAACTTTTACACAGGAGTCCGACACTGGTTGGAAGTAGCACCTAGCGTAAACAGAGCATTTTATCTCCCTTTCACACAAAATTAAAATAAAACAAAATACACTACTGACTACACTTTCTAGTAAATTTATTGAATTAAATATTTAGTAATTTAATCTATCCTAAATATTTATCTTCAAAAGAAACAGCTTTTCTATGGTGATGTTGTAAATTATTTTGAATAAGAGATATTAAAACAAAGTATAACCCTCTGCCTCTTATATTGATAACATCGTAGCTCGAAGGAATTAAATAATCTCTGTTGATTTATGATCTTTAAAGAGATAATTGATGAAGTTATTTGAGAAAAGTAAATTCTTCCAAGGAAAAATGCCATAGGATAATATTTTTCCCAGATGAAAGGAAGCATGATTAAATCAGAACGGAGAACTGCACAATTGGCAATGTGGAAAAGGCAGAAGAAAATACAGTGATAATTCTCTTACAATCTATCCAGAATAATTAGATATTTCTTATTAATAATCGCTTTATTATCAAGGAACTATGAGTATTTGGAATATGGAAAGTTGCTATAAAATATTAGAGACCTTAGTATCCAGGGTAACAAGTACTATCTTGAGAAAATTATTCTGAGCGATCCACTTTCGAAAATATCAGATTTCGATTGTTCAAATCATTGAGTCGTTCAAAAACACCACCCACATCAACTGGAAAATGTTAATATAAAATAGATTGAGCCTCTAATAGGGGAGACCGTCTTTTTTCTTTTGCTTTTCCGTGGAAAAAGAAAAGGAATTGTCGAATAAATTAAAGAAGTATTACAACCACTCCGACGTTTTAATGGCACAATATTAGTAAGCTCCCTCGCGAAAGTGCGTGTATTAAATTAAAGCCCATTACGGAGCAGAGGTGCTTGATTGGTATATCCTTTTTCAATTTTGTCTAATTAAATTTGTATTTACAAGATATGGTGCTTGCCTTTTCCGTTTCAGTCAGAGCTTTTCCTCTAAATGTCTGTGTATGCTTGGGAATTAATTATTTTCCGAGGACGAAATGAATGCGCACGGATTCAAGAAAGAAAAACAACCACTACGCCATCATTCAGCGATCGAAAAGGGATTCTATGGGAGATTAAGTAGTTTTATTGGCTGCTCAGCCCGTGATTTTGTAAGTATGTGAAATTAATTTCAATGGGATTACATTTCCTTTGAAATGCGCGATATTCTCTAAGTTGGCGGAAAGCAGAAATAGCGCTCTGATGACACATACTCATGGCAAGTCCTTGTGAAGTAATTACATAAAACGAAGTCATTTTGAAATGCCTGACACAAAATAACGAACAGACAAAGGGAGTCTTGCGCAAAAATCCTCTACGTAAGTACGAAGTGCATTTAGGTTTATATGAAAGGCAACGTGAACAAGTACTACTTAGGTTTGATATTAAGGGATGCTTTAAACCCTGCTTTAGCTACTGCTGAATCCAGTTTAGTCCTATTTAAACCAAACTCACGGAGGAAATAATTAATCGATTTTTGTTATGTCGTTACTGCTGGTACTAAAGGACCTTATCGTAATTTCTAGGAGATATGCCCTGAATGCTTTCATCAGCTGACACATTATAACATGTCTATACTATCTACTGCTTGCAGGAATTCTATAGCGAACACAAGGTTGCATTTTGGAACGACATTTTTATGGATAAGGGATAACGTGTCGACCTTCCATCACAGAAGTTCCAGGTCCGAACCCCACCGACCCATGCTTGTTTTCTGCTGACAAAGGCCATTGAGACTTGAAGAGTATTTCAGTGGTTCGGAACACACCTTATATATGCACTTGGAATTGTTATTTGGATTTGGGATAGGCTTTTCTCTCACCCCTCAAGTGGTTAAGGGATCAACAGAGGGAAATATATACAACATAATTATGATGCAGAAATTTTGCCGAAATAGCACCCTGCGGTTTGCAGCCCAAGCCTATGTACCGGATTTTGATAACAGTGATTAGTTCCGTGATAACCTATGGGGTATTTACTTGGTGGACGCAGAGCTAAGCTCAATGTGCTTAGATCCAAATTGATCAGCATGCAATGAACGGCCTGCCTCTGTGTCATTGGATTAACACGCAGCTTAACGACTGCAGCACTTTAGATCTTGCTTCTAGTCGCGAACTTAGAACACGCCGCTGTTCAGCTATAAAAGAAATCTTAGATAAATCTGACCTTTGACAGGGTTCGAACATCGATAAGGGAATAGACATAGGAATCCGAATAGGAATCTATTTACTTTCTTACAGGTGGCAACTTATTTATTTATTTAAGATTCATCAAAGGGCTGTTTACTTAACATGTAAATATAAATATAAAATAAAATACAAAATTACAATAATTAATAAAAATAACTAGAAAAATAATTAATAATGCATAATTACAAAATAATAACAGAGTAGTTAGGAAAGTTTGGCCTTCACAGAATTTTTCGACAGATTAAAATCAATGTTGTTAAAATGCGAATTGAAATACCGAGATATTGACGTGACGGGCTCGTGAAAACCGTAATTTGTGCTATGCTGCGGAATTTTAAGAAAATTTCGATTTCTCAAGGAGCGACTCGGAACTGATATATTAAAATATGACATCAAGACTGGAGAGTCAACATTACCTTGAAGACATTCAAAAGCGAAAACAGTTTTAGAGATGTTACGTCTGAATTCAAGAGAGTCCAGTTTTATGAGGTTAAGCCTATCTGAGTACGGCGGTAGAATAAGAGGGTCGCTCCAAGGAAGCCCACGAAGTTCAAACCGAACAAAACGGCACTGGACTGCCTCTACCCGGTCAATTGAGTCACGATAAAATTGTGACCAAACACAACTAGCATACTCCAGAATAGGCCTAACAAAGGTGCAGTAGAGAATCCTGGTGATATAAGGGTCGTCAAATTCCTTTGCCCATCTTTTTATAAAACCCAAAGTAGAATTAGCCTTAATAACTATCCCATCAATGTGATCGTCAAACGTAAAACGACTGTTCAACCAGACACCCAAGTCATTGGTCCTATTAATTTTTTCCAGAACACAACCATGCATGGTGTAGTTAAAGTCGGGAGGATTCTTTCTACGAGTAAAAGACATAGACGTACACTTACTAATATTGAGCGGAAGATAGTTAACAGACCACCAGTTGTAGAAAGCGTCTAAGTCAGAATTTCAAAGTTCACAGTCTCGAATAGAGGACACAACACGGAAAATTTTGGCGTCGTTAAATCATTGATGTAAATAGTAAATAAAATCGGGCCCAGATGACTTCCCTGAGGCACACCAGAGGAATTAAAAATAAACTTGGATAGTGATCCACGGAATGACACACGCTGGGTCCGATGTAGTAGGTAAGAACGAACCCAGTCTACAAATAATGACCCGAGGGCAGTCAACCTGTGAATCAAAATTTGGTGGCTTATTCTGTCAATGCCTTGCTTAAATCTGTAAAGATACAACCCACTTGCTTTCAAGCCTCAATTTTGGATAAGCAGAAATTTGAAAATCCCAGAAGGTTAGTCGTGGTAGACCTACCTTTCATAAAGCCATGCTGGAAAGTTCCAAGAAAAGGTTTGCAATGAAAGTATAGTGTATCGCAAAATAATGCCTCGAAAATCTTACCAATACAACACAAGTTTGCAATGGGTCTGTAATTGGAAATATCACACCTCTTGCCTTTTTTGTGAAGAGGGATAATAAGAGATGATTTCCAAGATTTTGGAAAGACTCCGCAAGAAATAGATAAATTAAATAAATAATAAAGAATAGAAACCAGAGAAGAAGAACAGTTATTATAAAGGGAAATAAGAATACCATCAGAACCGCACAAAAAACTATCTGCCAAATTATTGATGTGTTTCGCGACTGTATCGTCATCAAATGTAAGATCTTCCATTCCCAATGAAGAAGGAGGAAATAATATCAAGTAGCTAAAATCTTTAGAGCTAGTATCGCAGTTGTGAGATACAAACGCTGTCTTAAAATAGTTGCCGAAAAGGTTCGCATATGACAAATTCGGGTTACCTACCATACCTTCTACTTCAATACCAGAAATATATCTGAGATTTTTAGAATGTGGTCTGCAATGATCTGGTTTCAGGACTCGGGCTGGTTTCTGAAAATACTGGAAAAATTTCGGAGACTTTGGACGAAACAAATTAGATCCTACAGGAAGCTCACCTTCCTGAAAGCTATCGGTTGTACCTGCCGAAGCTCCTGACGAAGCAGAGTGCCAATGCGATGGAACGTTTAGAAGCGGAAAGAACTGTTACTGTTGAGGGAGTCAGGCGGTCTATTAAGCCATTTGATGAATGGTTCAAATGACTTAATAGGCAACAGGATTAGATGTTTGTTCTCAGCCCTACTCAAGTGGTGCAGTAAGATTGTATATATAGTATACACAGGGTCTTCGGAAAATGTGTAGGAAATGATATACCAATAGATTCTTTGAAGTGTTCTGATCAAAGTTTTCATCCATATCCCCTCCCCCTCCCCTAAAATGAACCCTTCCCCTTTAAAATCGCGTTTGAAAATGATGATGATCACGCCACGAATGCAGGTTTAACCCTCGGCCAGCCTATGAGTTTTTAATTTGCAATTACGAGAAATAAAAAGTTCACTCCAACTCTGAATCGTTGAATGGCTCAAAGAAATTAAAAAACAAGGCTAATTCATCATAGCAGAGTCTCTCTTGTACCAGCGTGCCTCCTTGACTATTTGTATCTCCTTCACCAGAATGTTTCCCTGGTGTTGCATAGTCGTTCATTTTTATTCTGCCGATATGCCTCTCTTGTGCATGCTGCAGCATGTCTCCCTGGTTATATTTATCTCCTTTACCAGCGTGTTTCCCTCGCCAAACTGTGCCATATTGCGAAGGCGTTCGGGGCCCTAATCAGTAACATGATTTGTTTTCATTTCTTTCCTTTCATTGGCTCTTTCCAGTATGGCTTCATTTAGGGTAGATCCACTATTACCAACCTACTCAAAATCGTGCATCACTACTTGCTTCAGATTGAGTCAGGTTTCTAGGTCCACTGGATATTCACTGATTTTAATAAGGTGTTCGACAGAATTGAGTACAAGATTCTCATTCACAAGCTTCAGTGTATCTTGTTCCTATCCAATGAAATCTCTGTTCATTCCGGGGTCCCTCAGTGCAGTATTCTCGGCGCTCTCCTATTTTTAATTTTTATTATTGATGTCTCGTTGTTCCTGATTAGATCCAGAATTTTGTGTTATGCCGACGTTGCCAGAATTGTCCTTGCCGTCTCTTGCATCAAGAACTGTGCTTTTTTAAACTACGACGTTCATATTTTCAAAGAGCCGTCTTCCCCTTAATGTTAACAAATGCACAGTAATGACTTTTACCCGCCGAAGTAGTCCCATTCTCTCTGACTACTCTATGGTATGTAGAGCAAGCTTGATTGCGTCAGAAACTTGGAGCTGTTCTTAATTCCCGTCTACCTTTTGAGGACCACGTGGACTTCGTGGTAGGAAGGGTTAATTCAATACTTGACTTTGCGAAAAGGTGGTGCCCAGTGAGATTGACGATCCTTAATTAACTAGGCTCCTCTTCTGCACATTCATTGGACCCATTCTGGAATTCGCTTCTCCGGTATTCTGGAATTCGCTTGTCCGGTATGAGATGCTACTTCACCGTCCGCATCAACCGGATCGCGACTGTTCAGCACAGACTCCTTAGGTTCATTCCCCGCGGCAATCTTTGGCGCGATCCTTTTTTCTTCCATCTTATCTTACTAGGCTCCCTTAATCTCTATCAACTTCCTTGAAAAGAGCTGCAAGATTTATATAAGATGTTTTTTTTGCAGGGTACGATCAAATCCTCCGAATTGTTCTAGAAGAAAGCCGAAGAGCCAACTTTGGCTAATTATTTGAATAAGCTTAGCTGTAGTCTTGATTTAACTACTATGTATTTTTTATCTGTTCTTTAATAAATAAATCATCTCATACTTGTTTAACAATACTGTCAGCCGACATTTAATCTTTGATTTCTGTTTCGCTCTCTCGTAGACGAGTTGTCCGTTTTCAGTCCTCCTCCTCAGTCCCCCGAATAGAAGACAACCAGTGTCTATAGAAGTTCATTAATAACGTGAAGCAGAGCAGTACCTTGTTACCGACCGACTGACATCATCTCGTTACCGACCGCATACACCGTCAGGCAGAGTTTTTTTTTTTTGTATACGATGTGGCCAAATCCTAGGGGACAACCCTTTGATGCGTTAGCGTGGTTTTGGCCGGAAGGGAATTAGGGTAAGGGAAGTGAGGAAACTTGAGTCTTGTTTGCATTGCTGCGAGCTAGACAGCAGCCCAGAGACGGAATGGATTATTTTAATTTCTTAATAAAAGCTCACGGTCATCTGGGATCGAACCCGGCACCCACGGCATGTTGGTCTTGCCGCTCAACGCATTGATCCAACTCCGCTATATCGCGAGGCAGAGCATCACCTCGATACTGGCCGTATTCACCGAGACGCAGAGTAACACCACGATACCGCGAGGCGAAGCAGTGCTACGATGCCAACCGAATCCATCGTTTGGCAGAATACCACCTCGATACCGCAAGGTAGAATAACATACCGAAACCGACCAACCGGAAACGACACCCTACCGTAATCAGAGGGAGACGGAACGCCACTGGCACCATGCCGGATGTTGACCATGCCCGGCGTACATTAGCAGATACCAGTTTTGTCGCCACGAAGAAAAATATAGGATTAAGTATGAATCATTGAAATATGAAATAAATTTTCGCAAAGGTTTGTTTTCTTCAAAAGACTTGGCCCTTGAGGCGAGCTTATCCCCTAGAGAAAACCAAAACCAACTGCCATGGAAAAGACGTCATAGTCTAAAGAATTTCTACGAAGTAGGACCCAAATTAAGTGAAGTATAAATAAATATTTAAAGCTAATTGATCCCCCACATCAGAATTCCAAATTGATAAAAAACTCTGCTTAAAATATCGATTCGGATCGATACGATATCTGGGTCAACTGAGCTTGGGGCGATATGGTAATAGTTAACCGCTTCATAGTGCTCCTGGGGCGATATTGTATCAAAGGAATATGCCGTAATTTTTAGAAGGCGTGCGCCATCTACATCACATCTTTGATACAAGATTCCTAGTATTTATAGTTGAGTCGAATAGTAGTTTTATGTAACATTTTAGGTAGTCAGATATGTTGTTGGGACCAAACTCTGCAAAACGTGTTCGTTGATATTTCGGTAAACGTAATTCGTACAAAAATTTTATATAGAGCTTATTTGTAGGGAATTAAATTATTTATGACTTTTATTAATAACTTTATCACGTAGCATTATTAATAGAAGTTGCATAAGTCTAAATAAAAAAAAAGCTGTAAATAAATTTGTTGTGCGGCTCAAAGAAAAACCCACTAAAATATGGACAACTTTATTTACTTTTATACCATCGCTCTCTTGAGTTAGAATGTGAACTAGGCTAGACTTTTCTATCTTATTCCCTAATCCATAATTCACATTAGTACTACTTATGCCACAAGGCATCCATTTCCTAATAAATCCCCAAGGTCCCGGAGAAATATTTTAGAGAAAGGGCCTTAAATTTTAGCCAGCCTAAGCAGATATTTATCTATGGAAGTGAATTCTGAACATCTTTTAAACTCAGTCGTAGAAATAAGAGGATAAACACTTCGTAAGCGTTTAAATACATCGATCTGAATGCCGTAGGAAAACGTTAAGTACTTTGTACAAACATGCACCATTCAATGAATAAGTACACTTTGGAAGAACCCTTTAAAATTGAAAGTGTGAGTTCTACAATACTTGTTCCGAATAATCGAATTAAAAGCATCCAAAAAGTGGATGTACAAAATTTTCTGCCGTTGGCGTGCAAACGACGTCCACCATTGCGCTTAAGTATTTAGGTGATTTATTTATGAGTTCTTATTTACTGGCAGAAAAATAAAAATTTCAATTTATATTGTTAACAAGAAACGCAAATATTTGCGAGAAAATTTTCTTATCGAAGGGTGCGAAGAACTCTATTCCTACAGATATCTACCTACAGATATCTTCGAGTATCTTTCCCAGCTAGCAGCCAGGGATTCTTGAACTAATATTAACCCAAATTTTGACACCTATATAACCCCTCGATTCTCTTATTATTGAGTAGTGAAAAACATACACATCAATGTTTCATAACGATGTTCTTTCATTGTATTAATGTAGGTAGACATAAGCTCCTTCCAAGGAAGTCGATTTACATTTAGTCCGTTGTAAGCTCTTCATTCTACCACAATTATCTCATCCTTTTGTTGATTCCGGGTATCAATCAAGGAAACATAAAGTTTTATGACCGCAAAACTGTACCTCGAACTGCAAATAAATAACAAAGAACCTTCCTTTAGTACGCTACCGCAAGCCAACCAAATTTAGATAAGTGCTACAAAACTACTCGTAAAAATGCTCGTAAAGATGGCGTTAATGAACAAAGCTTAGGGTGAGTTCGTATTTGCTAACAGTTGTGTCTTAAACAGCTACTAAAATGCTAGTTAGAGGAAAATGCGAATGTGCGAAACTTATTGTATTAGGCTTGTTTCTGATTGCTTACGTTGACATTTATGACAGGCACTACATTTAACGAGATCATATAAGAACTGTGAAATTTTCTTGTAACTCCACACATATTTATCGGATGAGGCTTGCCAAAAATTAAATAGTGGAATGTGCAAGGATGTATTTCTTTGACAAGAGGGTTCCAATGCACAAGGGCTCTCATACAGTGTAAACGCGTTCTTATTTAGCATACGCCAATACACAGGTCTACAACAAATAGGGTGATTATTGTTGTTGGGCAGCTGGGAGTCATTTCCGAAGTAATGTACTGCATAGAATCCGAACCTGAAGTCATAATTAGGCCGTTACGTCAGGATTTTGAGATACTTGGGGTTAAGTACACGAAAAATGTTTTTTAAGCTTCTTTTGAGGTTATGTACAGGCTGCACATAGAGCGTTAACTTACGACCATTTTAAGTTATGAAATATACCAAGAACGTAATGAGCATTCACATTAACATTGAAATATATTTCATAACTTGAAATGGTCGTGACCTTGAAAGAAAAAACCGTAGGTGACCGCACAATAGCTGATTTTTAAGGGTAAGACTAGCGTTACATGATGCAATTAGAACAAAATACCAAACAAATTGTATAAATCTTCTACATAACCTCTAAATTAGCCCCAAAAAACATTTCTCGAGAACATAACCTCAAATATCTCAAAATCCTGACGTGATGGCCCAATACTGACCTCGGATTCGGATTCTTATGATCTCGGATTCGCGACTTATTTTATTTTATATTTAACGAACCTGTCTGACTGTTGCCTAAATTTAATTAACACTATGTAACAGGAAAAAACAAGCCAAAAGCAGAGGTCTAATCTAATGATAAAGCTGCATTAACATAGAAGCGATTAAATATTTAATCTGATAAATATCAAGATTAGAATCAGTGTGTGGAAAATATATCTAAAGTATTTACTAATTGCTTTTCGATAGTATTTTATAGAGAGTCGTGAAAATATATTCGAAACATTCACAGATATTGATAATAACAATAACTTTTTTTAATCGAGAACTGATCTGAGAGTGAGTTTTGAAGAAACTCGCGAATAATTAACTTTGTAGGACAAATGTACGATACTCCTTTTTAAGCAGACTGGGACACAAAAACCTTAGAAGACGCGTAGAAGCAGCTATCCGTGAGTCAATCTTCCTCCAGTCCGACTATGATCAACGCGAGTACGGAGAACAAAATCTTCTCCGATGTGTCGTCGTGGACACTGGGGACGATTTTGGATTTGGGATTTTCAGCCTCATTTTTTCCGCCATTTTTTCAAAAACCTTTTTTTCTATTTTATTACAGAAACTCAAGTTCGTAACTGCGTTAGCTGTTTGGCCTTAATCATTATATCGTATTAAGACAGTCTTTTCCGCTTCTCAAGGCCTCACCTTCACCTCATGCCTTACGTTAACTTTATGCTGGGATAAGAATTTAAGGCGTAAATTTATAATTTATCCTTTTTTTTATAAAACCACCCGCTATATTGTATAATTAGTATTGTATGCTTAAAATATCTAACCCTTTCAACCCATTCTCACCAGAAGTTTTTATTCAAACACACTTCAACACTCAATCCTGAAACTCTTCTACAGTCACAAAAGTAGGTGTTTAAATATTGATGGGAACTGATTAAGACTATAATGACAAGGTCTGTGCCAGGAAATTTAAGAAGTAATTGATGGTATCTGGATCGATCGTTTCCTTTTATCATTCCATTAAAAAACCTGTAGCACCTTTACTTCGGCAAACTTCCCTCTCCTCAAAAGCATTGTATTCATAATTTTATCTTTTCTCGACGACCACTTCCAAGAACCCTTAATCGAATTTAAATTGGCGCTATTGGTAGAGGTTGTAAAGTAGGAAGGTTTTACATTTATCGTCTTGGGAAAAATTTTACACTTTTCAGATATTCACTTAACCTTTTACCAGAAAGAAATTTATTTTCCAGGAAAGAAGATATTACATGAACTTTTAAAATTCAAGAGAATTGAGAGCATAATTTAGGGAAAGAAATTTAATACTTGTGCGAAGTGTATTTCACAGCAAAGCAATTTGTAAAAATTTACGTTTAATCCACGTTAGCGGAAGAATGGGCCTTTGGGCCCAGATTCCCGTTCCCATAAGTAAACACTTACAACCACTTGGAGTTCCTAATCAATCGAACTATCACATTTTATCCCTGATATCAGCAGATCCCATTTTGGCTAGGTCCTCAATAAAGCGGAGCCTAGATATCCCTCAAGTTCCCGTTACCCCTTCTGAGGCATGGGGCAGGAGAAGAACTTCATCTAATTCGAGACAACGACTGCTCGTGGACACACAATTTTAGGAGGATTCCGAAACACCAACTTACTCTGCAATCCCCAACTTTTATCGTGACCTCTTGTCAGCAGAAAACATCCATGGATCGCCGCCGATGGACTCGAACCTGGAATGTATCAATCCAATTGCAGGTG
Organism: Leptarthrus brevirostris; assembly: GCA_964036015.1. Classification (NCBI taxonomy): domain Eukaryota; kingdom Metazoa; phylum Arthropoda; class Insecta; order Diptera; family Asilidae; genus Leptarthrus; species Leptarthrus brevirostris. Next base: position 122,925,242 of record OZ038374.1, on the reverse strand, counting down.
TTAGAGCCGGACAGTTTCAGAGGATATAAGCCATGGTTTTCGCTTCTTTCTCATCTCGGCAGCTCCTACGGAAGTCATTTGCGAACACACCGAGTCCGTTAGCGTGCGTGCATATGAATCCGTAATGATGGCCATTTAGCATTTTGATTCCTGAAAAATATTCATTTAATGTCCTAGCCAGGGGTTTACCTATCTGTTGAGTTACATCTAAATCTGATAGATAGGTTCCGAGTCTCACTAGCTTGCCGAGGAGAAAAATATAATGTAAAGACAGTAAAGATATTCGGAGTAGCCACCGATACCCACTTAACTGCCAACTTAGAGCCGTCAGTGGAAAGATTTCATTCAGTCAATGTTCGTCAAACTGATTACGAAAAAAGTTGACAGCTTAATAAATTTATTTATTTAATATTATTATAATAATACATATTTGACAAATCTAACCAAGCTGACCCCTGCTTTGAGTTTTAGGTCAGTGATTTTCAAAATGGTTTTTAATAGGCGATATTATGAAGTATTATAATAGGCTCATGCAAACCATAGCGTAGTGGTAAGAAATCTGGGAAAGCTTCGGGTCTTCATGAGGTGAGATTGAACCGACAAATTTAAAACACACAATAATTCAGGGGAATTCATTACGCTCCGCAGGCAGTCAATAGCAAAAGTGTTTACAGACCTGTTACATCTAGGCCCAAGAGACTCCAAAGAAAGAAGTATAAATCGATTCGTATAGGCAGACTGAGAGACTAAGGCCATGGAAGGCCACGAAGAGCGAATCTCACAAATCTGCACTGGAGAGCCACAATGCGATCAATATGAACCAAAAAGGTGAAAGACAAAAAGCGTGATAAAGGAGCTTCGTAAAATACAGGTTATCAAACTTCTCCTAAGCCAATTGTAGCTTAGCCTTATTAGCACAAATCCTAAATCCTTAGTTTTGACAATGCAACAACAAGTAACGGTACACTTTCTAATGTTGAAAGGCAGCAAATTAATAAGGCACCATCTATGGGAGGAATCTAAGTCAGGCTTTAAAAGGGTACATTTATTATCATCTGAAATAATACAGCAAATGTTGGTATCATTAGCATAACAGAGCATTCTCGAATTATCATTGATATAGATGGTAAAGACTAAAAGTCCTAGAAGGCTACCCTGAGGTACACCTGAGGAATATTTAATTCTATCATAGGTATGCATCAGGTTGCATCGGACAATTTAGGACAATTAAGGACAATTAGGAGCACAACCAATGAACTGACGGACTGACGGAAACTGCAAAACTAATACATAATAAATGAGAATATTGTGATTAATTCTGTCAAAGGCCTTACTGAAGTCTGACAAAATGCTATCAACCTGCTTACCAGAATCAATGACAGATATACAGAATTTGGTGAATTCTAGCAATTTTATTGTAATAGATTTACCAATCGTAAAGCTGTGGTAAAAGGAGCCCAGGAAAAAAAGCTTTTCCAGTGCAAAATAAACTGACAATAAGTAGATTCAAATCAAATCAAATTTATTATGAATATTTTACACAAGATGTAGCAATCTTATATCGTACATTTAGCATATGGAACCAGTGAATACAATAGTAATGTGTATAGAGCAATTAATTCATATTTTAAAAGTAAAAATTTTTAGAGAATGAAATATATGTAACAAAGAAACATTAATTCAAACTTAAAGATTAGGTAACAAAGAATAGCAAGCCGAAAAACCCACTAACCAAAAGCTATAACTTCAGTATTAATCATTACAAGAGTATTTAGATATTATAATACTGAGAAATGCGTCAACAATAGTATCTTGAACCTGTTGAGAGAACTTGCATTCCGAATACAGATCGGTAAGTTAAGATAGAGCCTTGAGGAACACGACATGCAAGTGGGAGAGGCCCCGACACTCTATCCCTCAATTTAACCTGCTGCCACACTATCAAACGCCTTCTAAAAGTCAAGCAATACCAGAATGAAGTCAAGAATACCAGAATCAAGAGCAATGCGAAGATGGTGTGTTACTTTGACTTTATCTGCGAACAAATCAACCTTTCTGGGAACTTAGATAGAAAAGACAGATGCCTACTCGGACGAAAGTCATTTATATCATTAGAAGATGACTTTTTGAGAACGGCTAAAACAGTGGCCATTTTCCAAATGCGCGAAAAGGACGAAGAGGTCAAGAAATAATTGAAGAAATGCAGTAGTTGACGCAGAATGAAGGGCAAAATCATTTTCAAAAAACGAGGGTTAATATCATCTGGCCCAGTAGCGACAGATTTTATCGAGAGTATAACCCTTTACAACTCATCGACCCCCACACAACGGAAAGAAAAGTTGGATTCAGACACACCTATAGACTTTTCAAATGCATCTACTGAAACTTCATTCAACCCCCGTGATGTGAACAGGGCATTCAACTCATTCGGATAAAAGGATCATGTAGGTTTATTTCCTTCCCCGTCACAAACACCAAATCGCCGATATGTACAAGGCTCTAGTACTTTCAGTTTTAACCCTGTGATGAATTCGGTAGTAAAACTCTCTTTCCTCAATAAGAGACAAACCACGGTGAGCTATTTGGTCGAACTTTACTCCTGATCAGGGAAACGTGTTGATCATGTAGATATTTAATATGAGAAGTCAGAATTTCTGCTTTAGAGTCCACTGAAGCACTAGAATACCAGTCGTCCCAGCGCAGCGAATTACAATCATCACCAAGGTTCTGTAAATTTACATTATTATAATTCCTAAAAAACACAATCCTAGGTTGGCAGGGATGCAGAGGTAAGCCATAAAATACAATGAGGATCGAGAAAGCTTGGAGGAGAAATTTGGGTTTCCAGCTAAATTTCCTACTCGGAACGAGCCCAAGGTATTTGATTTGCTCACTTAATTTAAGTTTATCGCCATTTAGTATTAGGGTGTTGAAAGTAGGACCTATATCCTTCCGTTAGAAAGATATTTATAATATATCTCTGTTTTATCCGAGTTAATACCCAGACCACATTTAGTATTGTAGGAGTTAGTATAGTTTTGACAGGACATTAGCATCACGTCAGCTAGGAAATATAGATGTAGGCGATAAAAGATTCAATAGAAGTGGCGGGAGGATGTCTCCTTACGGAGTGCCCCTTGTAGCGTATCTTCGTATGATAGTTCCCTAAAACTACTTATTGCCCTGCTTCTCATTATTAGAACTATAATTTCGACTAGTGATCACTTTAAATCCAATCTACTTAGGAATTCCGTTATCGCCTATAGTTTAACGCCCCCTGATATCAAGGAATGCTGAAGGGTGAATTCCCCGTAGAAGATTGATCTCTTTATCTTGTGGATTAATTCCTGTGCTGTACTTCGACCTTTCCCTTGTTATATGCATGTTGAGGGAGAGAAACAGATTATATGGTTCAATTGTTTCTTTAATACAGACATCAATAAGTCTCTCTGAGTTTTAAGAAGGATGGAGGAGGAATTTACTGGCCTAAAGTCCTGAAGTTATTTCTTACGGATATAAACGCCACCTTGCCCTCTGTACATCTGGAGTATACGAAAGGTTTGAGCGGATTTTAAAAATGGTTTTCAGTCACGGAATAAAGGATCGCAGGCCGGTTGAAGTAGGGAAGGAATTATGTCGTCCTCTTCCCCGTAATAGCCCTAGGTAAATAGATTCTTTGTAGCAGAAATTGGCAAAATTAACTCATATGTTCATGGTTTTTGCTGTTGAAAAGCTCGGAAAGTCAGTATAAACAAAAAGCTCCAGGGTTTCTAGGCTGAACGTTGTCCAGTTTCCGTTTGGCTTAACTACGTTGTTGAGAGGATTTCTCGCAAATGATCCAATTCGCAGATTCTTTCGATTTTCTTATAAAAGCACTCTTACAAAGATCGATAAGCTTTGGTTACAAGATTTTTTTTAAAGGACATGAAGCTTTTCTTATAAAAAGCTTTCGTTTCTTTCTAAGAATAATTATATCGAGCGCTGACCAGCACGGATTTCATAGTTTACCCCTTGGGATTTCGGGCGATACAGGAAAATTGCAACCCTTACGGATCTATTGGAGTGTTTTCTGTTCTGGGCAATCATAAGTCATATAACTAGAGGCTTACCACAATGTTCGTGATTAGAGCATCAGAATAGTTATTGCGGTGTCTTTATCACTGAATTGTTAAATTATAAAGGCATTAAATGCAGTCTTAATAATAATGCAGGCTTACATTTGTTATGTACTTATAATACCTAACAAGCCAGTGTATTGATTCCACAAACCTTATCTCTGACGAACTAAGGTTTCGGGACAAAAATAAACTCCTCAGCTTTCTGGTTCAGCTGGAGAAGTAGAGTAGCTGTAACTACTTTAGAGTGATGAAGATTAATCTGCACCACTCTTTACATTCCTACAGCTGAGGAGGATGTTCCGACCCAGCTCATATGAGCATTTGCTGCTTCCTCTTTCCCTTCGACGGACGAGGGCAAACATTTACCTTCACTCTCTCTCTCTCTCTCTCCCTCTCTCTCTCTCTCTGTCCGTAATTGCGAATTAAGTCATTCAACATCGGATGCTTACTGCATGTTGCCGTCTTCATCATAGGACTGTGACTCCACACACTTCCTCCGTCAGCGGTTATGAGATTGCATCCGCTTACTACCCCATTTAAAATGTCGTTTAAAAAAAAAGTGAAATCTACGCCTATTCCGCTTAGGTCTGCCAATATTTTATCTGATCCATTTAGAATCAACATAAAAAGTTCTAATTAATCAAATAGTAAAAATATATAATTAATTTAGGAAATATTTCATTTTATATTCTCATTCTATGTTCGTAATAATTTTTCTAAGAGATAAAATCGCATTTCTAAGCACGTACTCGTATATAAGACGATATCCCGGTACATCAGGAGTTCCTCTGGTAATATTTGAAATAGCTGAAGGTCTTATGTTGTAAAACTTTGCACAAGTTGGCACCTATCATCACATATAGTACGTTAATAAGTTAACAAATTGCTTAACAGCTCAAATACAGACTTGATCTGAAATACTCACGCAATCGACTAATTAGCATATCTTCAAATTGGTGCTCCTCAACTTAGTGAACCTACTGCAGGAGCATAGAATCGAATTGTTCGTCACATAATGTATCTCTAGAATATATGTACATAGAACTCAGTTCCAATGCGAAATGTAAACAAGAGCAGGTGCTTTCACTCGCACTATTTTGACTTGATGGTGAAACAACAATGATATGAAATTCATCAAAACTATCAAAATGCTTAAAACGAGCGAAAACACAAGTCGTAGCTCTTCCCATCATACATCCTTCCCAAAATTAACGTTGTAAGGCGTCGTAGCCTGTTGTGCTCAAGCAAATAATTACACGAAGCTTAGGGGCGTTAAATGTAGTAAGAGGATAATGGAAGGGTCCCTTCGTGTATCCAATTAAATAGCTCTTTTGCTTGGTAGAGTCCCTTAAATCTTTAAAGGTATCATACCTATTCGAACAACAAATCCCCTTGGTTGATTACTAGATATTTCACTGACTACTCCATATCGATTCATTACGTAAAATCTCAGATTTATTCAACTGTAGCTTAATACCCAACAGAGGATATTTATTTGTTAGTAAACGAAGATACTTAGAGATGTCAGAGTCAAGTCAGCACGGTGATTATGAGTTAAATTATAGCTCAAGTGGAATAAAGGAGAATCCAATTATATTTCTTACTTCGTATCCTTGAAAGTTTCAAGCATTTCCGAATACTTTACTAGGATTCAGACACGAGCCTGTATAAGTACCTTTTCTTGAAATAATATCGGCTTGTTTTCAAATTCCTTCCTAATTTACGATGAAGAAAAAAACAGATAAATTTTTATGATAATCTTTCCAAGAAAAATGAAGTAGGCGTTTTTTTCCTTCCTAATTTGCTTGCGTGTTTTCTTTTTTTGCGTTGGAAGAATTTTTGCTGAACTAAATCTTCTCAGTTATTTTAAGAACGAAATCAAAAACTGCAAGTTTCTCTACTTCGCTTGTAAACACTATAACTCCCAAATGGTTAAACCGATTTAACTGAAATATTTCACACTTATTTATTCAAGTCGTCAGTGCAGTAAATAATAACGTGTTCGGCCTCATCATGACGGTCCTAGGTTCGAACTCCACCGGTTTCGAACCACGGTTGTTTTCTGTAGACACCCGCTTACGCTAAAAGACTCTCGGGGGTTGCAAAAAAAATATGGGTGGTTCGAAATTCACCTTGAATTGTCGGCCTACTTGCAATCGTTGTCGCCGAATTAGTTGAAACTCTTCTCCCACCACATGACCCATAAGTGGTTACTGTGATTAACGAGATTTTTTGCCGCATTTTGAACACGCAAAAGTTTATTTATTTCAAACTTCGCCTATGGCTAACTACTACAAAATAAGTAAACGTAATTTTATAAATTATTATCTCAAAAACTGATTCCAATAAAATAAAGCAACAAATGCAATAGAAGTAGAAAAAATAGAAAATTAATAAAATTGGAAAATTTTAAAATTAACTAGTTTATAAAAGTATAGGGTAGATGTTTTTAATTAGCAAAAATGTAGAAATTTTCGATAAGTTGTCTTCCGATATCGATAAAATTTTCGAAATATCCCCCTCATCTGAAATCGTTCTTGCTGGCGATTTCGACGTCCACAACACACAGTGGCTCAGGCATTCTTCTACCACAAGCCCGTCTGGATCCGACTCGTGATCCTGATACTTTGGGGCACAACGCGCATCTTTTGGATCTATTTCTAACATCGCAACCAGAAAAGTACTCGGTTTCGGTAACTGCTCCTTTAATCAATTCGGATCATTGTATTATCTCCGCCCAATTCTCCACCCCCTCTCTGACAACCACTAACCTGGTTTGGATTGGTGTGGTATTATAAAAATGCTGATTGGGCGCTGGACTTAATAAATATGTCAGAGGGTTGGATTAGTCGGATTGCTTTCCTATGAGAGACGTTAACAAAGGTAGGTAAAGGTGCATCGCTTTATTCCTCATAGCTTCAAGAACAGTAAACCAACTAACACCAATTGGTTCAATAATGACTGTTTCGCAGCTAATAAAAACAAGGAAGCAGTCTTCCAGGCATATAAATTGTGCCCTTCAGAGGATTTGAGACGTATCTATAGAGATGCGCGGAATATTTGCAATTCATAAGTTAGTCGAGCAAGTTCGACCAGAGCGTTAGACGGAAGGTATTTTCTACTTAATAGAGTAGTAAAGGCTTCTGGTCTCGCGTAAAAACCGTAAAGAATAATTTTAACACCACCACTTCAGTACACTAGTAGGCAAAAGCCGCTATACTTTTGCACTCGGGAAGTTTTTAGGGTACTTTTGAAACTCGGCCTGTCCAAAGCTGCTAAGCCAGATGGTTTCTCTCCCCTGGTTTTAAAATGCTGCTCCTCTGCTTTGGCTTAACCTTTGCGCAAACTTTTTCACCTGTCATATTTAACTACAGACCAATTGCACTAACTTCGATCATATATAAAGTTTTTGAATCACTCATCAACAATCAGTTGATGAAATTTCTAGAAAATAAACATCTTATCAACGATTGCCAGTGCGGTTTTCACGCTGGCCGCTCAACCGGAGACATACTAACGGCTCTAAGAGAATCACTGTCTCCATAATTTTGGTGAGTCCAAAATCGTCGCTCTTGATATTTCAAATGCTTTTGAACTTCAAACATTTGGTCTGCACCCTACCCTCGTTAAATGGATAGAGAGTTTTTTGTCAGACCGTTCAATACGTGCAGTAATTGACGGGGTCACATCTAATCCCTTCGAAATAAATGCCGGTGAACCTCAGGGTTCAGTTCTTTCACCAACCTTATTTCTTCTTTTTATTAATGTTCTTTTATCCCTTACTCTCAATACTATTCATAGTTTCGCCGACGACAGCACCCTTTATTTCGCGTGATCATTTGATTCTGTAATGAATTCACATGGAAATGCTACATCGGGCAATAGAGAACGCATGCTTATAAACAACGACATTTCTATGGTCCTCGCTTGGGGCAGAGCATATCGTGTTTCGTTTGATGCATCCAAAACTCAATGCTATTTAATGTCTTTTAAAAAACGCCCAATTCTCCCCCAACCCATTTCATTCGGCGGAGTGAATATACCCAAGTCGCCCTCCCTATACATCTTGGGTGTTCAGATATCCAGCAATCTTAGATGGACTGATCATACATTTACAATCGCCAAAAGTGCGATTAAGTGCTTGCGTTTTCTACAGAGATGTAAGAAATATTTCACCCAACCTGATTTAGCGCTGATCTACAAGTCCCACATTAGTCCTAGACTTGAATACATCGCATTGTCCGCGTTAGACAAAGTCCAGCGTAAAGCTACTTATTAGCAATTCATCAATCTCTGAGGGCCTTGACTCTCTGTAGCATCGACGGAATTTCGGTTGTCTCTCACTCTCCTATTGCTATTTACATGGCCATTGTTCTAACGAAATTACTAGCCTTGATTCCTTGTAAACACATGACAATGCGCGACACAAGAGCTACAAGTCGCTCCCACCCATATACTCTCCCAGGTCAAATTTGGATGTACCGTCAATTTTGGGGAATCTTTTATAAGCAGAGTAATACGAATGTTGAACAGTTTACCATCTTCTGTGTTTCCTTCGTCATATGAGCCCGACACTTGCAATCGGGGCGTACATCGACACCTCCTTTACTCAACCTTCTAACCCATAATCCTTAATTCCTTTCCTTGCAAGGCTGTGCTTTCGCATCATAGGGCATCCCCTGAGCTTTGGCAACATCATATTTTAAAAAAAAAACATAATTGTTAACAGTGACTATTGTTTTTATGTACTTAAAAGTCGGTGAGTTTGAAACTAAAATAGTTGGGGATGATTTGAAAAAAGGTGACACAGATTAACACTTTAGTGAAACTTAATTGAAAGTTGGCGACTTTCATATAAAACAGGTATATATATATATTAGAAGAAAAATAAATCCCAAATAATTAGAATATTACTCAACCTCTTTAAGAAAAAGATCGATTTCGTAATACATATTGGAAACATGTAAGATTTATCACGCGTCGGTTCTTTTAATAATTTAGGAAAACTTTCACATCTGTTAAAGAACTTGGGAAAGAACTTTATTTACACAGGAGTAACTCACGTCAATAATGTTCTTTCGCCTTTCGTTTTTTCAGCTCCTGGAAACTTCGTGAAAACCTGTAGTTAGCAGGAATTTAATTACAAGTATTAGTATGGCAAAAATAAGCTGCAAAATGGACTTTTAAACATCTTAAAACTCATGAATTATTTTCACTATGTGGGCAACTTAAATAACTTTAGGTTTAATGAAAATGAATAAATACATTCTAAGATTCAAAATTTCGTGAAGCAAATAATTCGTCTTGAACTAGTTTGAAGAAGATATTAAGAAAATTAAGTATGGCAAACAAAAACTCCGCACATTTTTGGATTTGACAATTTATAATTACCAAACTGACGGACAAACAGACACAGAAATACAACAAATAATGTATTATTGAACATATTTTCTATATACTTACTTATCTCTTTGTAGGTAAACGAGTTTTTATATAGATACAAGGTTATCCAATTGCGACAGAACTTCTGACTTCGTTTTCAAATTGGCCAGATTGTTTTTCCCGGCCATACTCATTGCATTATAGAGTGCGTTTTCGCGGCGTGCTCTCTGATGCTTTTGTGGCTCCTTCCGGCGTTCCGCAGGGTAGTTATCTTGGTCTTCTGTTATTCATCTTATCTAATGATGACATAACTTATTTGCTTCAAAGAAGTAAAATTCTTATTTATGCGGACGATATGCGGATTTATGCGGATTTTCAAAGGAAAATTCTTATTTATACGGACGATATCAAGATTTTTCTCCCAATCAAATCTTTTGTGGATTGCGAGATCTTGCAGCCGGACCTACACATATTTTACAGCTGGTGTGTCAATAATAATGTTAAATTAAACATTGGTAAATGTCAGGTTATGACCTTCTGGAGGTCCCGCAACTACTGTACTTTTGAGTACAAGTTTGAAGATACTAGTATTCAACGGGTGGAAGGAGTTGAAGAATTTTCCTATCCCTCACATAAAACTCCATCTTTATACATCCCTTGTTAGACCACTGCTGGAGTATGCTAGCCCTGTTTGGTCTCCGTTTTATGGATCTCAAATTAAACGTATTGAATCTGTACAGTGTAGATTTGTGAGATCGCGTGAAGCGTCGCTGGATTGCTGATATAACTTTTCTACACCAGCTCTGCAGGAAAAAATTTACAGTGCGAAAATTTCTTCCAAAATATTACCTAGGAACTAGGGCTTCACGGCACCGAGACAAGACCGAGACTTTGGCAGATCTCGGTCTTGGTCTCGTCAAGGTGAAGACGATCTCGCTCTCGATCTCGATCTCGGCGAGATAAAGGCCAGTCTCGGTGCGATCTCGCTCTCGGCAATATAAAAAAAAAGTATTTCGGTGGAGTAACGGGGAGCGAGGACAAGTGATATATCTATGTATATATGCATTTTCTTCATATTTCCATCGTCAAAATAAGGTAGCAAAGGCTCTTGTTTGATATTGGGGATAAAGCGCAAATATCTGAAGAAGGAAATAATGTAGAAAGAAGCGATTGGGGAGAGCAGTGTATACTTATATGCCCCATAAATCACACAATTGGAATTTTTCGGAGCGACATAAAAGCTGAAACAACTAAAAAAAATTTTCCACAATAAAATGATAAAAACTAATATCTCGTCCACTCTCGTCACCTCAATCTCGCTCTCGGTATCGTACTGTTACCAATGATATTGGTCTCGCTGCCGGTCTCGGTATCGTGTCGAGACCGATACCGGCAGCGAGATTTATCTCGAGTATCGTGAAGCCCTACTAGGAACTGTCTTATTCCCTTCGAAACCGTTCGAGCTTTCAGATAGCTTTCTCGCGCACTAGTTACGGTATGTTCGAACTAGTTAATCGCATGTGTAGGTTTGCTTATGTTATTGGTGATGTTTTCAGTGGAGAAGTTAACGTTAAAGAGGAGCCTTTACAACTTGTAACCATCCTGTTTTACTCACTTATTTTTTTTATGAGGCGTAAGGTTGTTGGTTTGTGTATGTTTTTTATTGACTTGGCTTAAGCGTTTTTTGTTGCCTGTGCATCCCTGATTGTTGTGTTCGGGTGTATTTTAGCTATTGTTTACTAATGATCATCCACCTTAATATTTTGTATACCTTGGTGGGTAGGTCAGTTGATTCCTGGCTTCTGCCTGTGAAGTGCGCCTTCTGAGTTAGAAGGGTTAATTCAATTAAAAAGTCGCCAGCCATGTGCATATTTATTTTTATTTTAACAGCTGTTGTCACATTTCAGTATTTTCGGTCATTTTTAACCGACTTTTCAAAAGGTTCAAAGGTTGGCCCGTATAATTTTTTTTAGTCTTACCGGACATAATTTCATAACGTTTTGACCAATCTTAAAGATTTTTTGTTGGATAGAGTATGTTCCCCGATTGGTACCATGTCAAACAATTTGTTGGTGGGGTGGGAGCTAAACCTAATGCGTGTTTCGATTTGGATGGTTCTTTTTTTATTGTATATGGCTGATCATAGCTATTGCTAATAGGAGAAAAAAATTTATCCTACGGTGTGGGGAGGCGTGGTCTAACTTCGTAACGCGTCGGCCGATTTGGATGATTCTTTTTCTGTTGGGTAGAGAATATTCCCCCATTGGTACCACGAGAAAAAACTTCTTGGTGAAGTTTGTTGGAGGTTGGGGGAATTGGGTAGGATAAGAGTTGAACCTTATTTAGTAACACGTGGACCGATTTGGATGGTTCTTTTTTGCTGTATAGAGTATGATCCCCGATTGCTAATTGGAGGGGTAGCCTCGATTTATAATGCATGGCCTGATTTGGAGGATATCCTTTGTGATGTATAGAGTATGTTAGCCCATTAGTACCACGAGAAAATGTATGGGGTGGGTGGGAGCGGAAAAAAGGAGGAACTCAACTCCTTAACACTTTGAATTTGAATGATTCCTTTCTTGTTTTATAGAGTATGGTCTCCCATTGCTACTGTGAGGAAAATATTTTATCTATGTGCATCCCTGATTGTTGTGTGTTTAGGTACCTTCGTAACACGTGGAACAATACGGATGATTCGTTTTGTGAAGTATAGAGTATGTTCCTCCCATTGGTACCAGGAAAAAAATTTATAGGATGGGGTGGGGATGGATGAGGAGTGAAGCCCAAGACGTAGACCGATTTCGATGATTTGCATTAGGTTGCACAGAATACGTTTTCGTGTTGGTAAATTTTATAATAAGTTGCATCTAGGGTCACTACGGGAAGGGAATGGAGCAGACCCCTTATTTCGTAATGCATGTCCTGATTTTGACTATTCTCTCTTGCTGTATAGAGTACGTTGGCATACTAGCGCCATGGTAAGAATATTGTATCTAAAGTGAGGATATGAAAAGGAGGCTGGAATTAACTTCGGAATGTGTTGCTGGATTTGGATGTTCATGTTTCCTTTCTATAGAGTGCAGTACATCTGCAACTGTTGAAATTGCTTTGTTATACGAGCAGCTTTTTTCGAGTAGTATATCCCAAGAACATAGAAAAAAAAATGGTTTTTAAAAAAAGTTGAACCGAATTCACAAAAAGCGCTAAAAAACATAAAATAATATTTAATCTATTACGATATTTTCCAGTCTGTGCAAATTAAAAAAATAAAATAACTACCAAACCACAAAACTACCCATACATTTTAGCTCACGACATCATAAGGGAGGAATTGTTGTTATGTCCTCAAAAATGTCGTAATAGATTAAATATTATTTTATACTTTTTAGCGCTTTCTGTGAAGTCGGTTTAACTTGTGTTTTACAAGCTATTTTATATCACGCAGCCTTTAACTTTAGGTTCGGTTCATGACAAAAAGGTGGGGCTCACGAAATGACAGGACTTCATTCCAGAATTTTTTCTTGCACACAAAATTAAAGAAATTAGTGCTCAATACTGCTCGTTACTGCACTTTGCAAGTTTTAGTATGACGAAACTGGGGCAGGAACATATGGGTGAAAAAGGCATCGGTAGCGTTCTATGCCTGTAAGAAAATGTTTGGTAAAATATGAGGTTTAAGCCCTCGTATTGCGCATTGCATGTACACTTCCATTGTGAGACCAATCGTTTCTGGTGGGCTGCTCTAGAGAAGCAGAACAACCTTAAGAAAATAACGAAAATTCAAAGAACTGGGCAGCTCCCGAGAAATTAGCACAACGTTAATTGCGGCATTGGAGGACATGCTCCACCTTCCACCACTGGCCGTCTACTGTAAAAGTATAGCTTGTCGAAGCGTCATAAGATTGAAAGAGTCTGAATATAGAAGTGTTCTGATCACGGCCATATTAGTAAACCAAGGTCGATTCTGAAGACTGTCGGCAGGTAAACACCAACTACCTAAATGTTAACGACATAGGAATTTATATAGAGAGTTAAGCGGCAATAAATGCACTGGAATCAAACGTAATAAGGTCACAGCTGGTACGTAGGTGTCACAATAGTCTCCAGAACTTAGGAGCTATACACAAGATAATTTTCTGCTGTATCCCGTATCGTAGAGGGATACAGCACAATGAGGCGGCTGACACGCTTGCAAAGAAAGGATCTCAACTGAACGCTTCCGGTATAGACAGGTCGATGGTCCGGCCTCTACTATAAAGTCAGTAAAAAGAGCAGTTGACCTTAAGGCTATCCAGCTTGCTAAGGAAAGACGGAGAAATTTAGCAGCATGCCATATGTCAAGGCAGATTTGGCCAGTTTGGGACATTTAAAAAACGGCTGTCCTGCTAAAGAGGCGTCGCACTGATCTCCGAAATATCGTTGCAGTCATTACTGGTTAATGTTTATTCTGAAGATACGCATAATGCTTACGGATCCCCACCAACGACCTTTGTAGAAGTTGTATGGACGAAGAAGAAGTGGAAAGCGTTCAGCATTTACTTCCTCAGTGGACTGAACGAGCTTGCTAACATAGGGCTAAAGTAGCTTCTTTGATTTATTAACAGATGTGGCTGGTTCTAAATAAACCCTATTCAGGGGCGGTCCCGCGGATGTGCTAACAAAACGGACCTTTCTATGGTCTATATGAGCTTGATCGACTTTCCGATAGCCAACACCCTAACCTAACTTAACCTAATACGATTAACTGTGATGTTTAAGAAATTTCTCTTTTGTTTAGTAACAAATTTTCTTCAGTTTTAATTACCGTCACTAAACATAAACTTTCTTGGAAAAAGCACGTACAAGACAGACTCCTCATTCAAAAAACGAGTATGAATATTACCTGAAGAAACTATATTCAAAAGCAGAATATAAAAGTGTCTGACAACTTTAAGCTTTATAACGCCGTGTGTAATTCAATAATGGCACATGCCTCACAAGTATGGTGTTGTATACATTTCCATGGAGTAAGTGGATGAGCTTTTCCGATTTTACGTGAAAAAATTATTTGGATTATCAGCTTACACACCAAACCATATAATCCACTTGGAAACTGGTGTGCATATACATAGCTTTATTGAACGTTCTAAAAATACCTTATAAATATATAATATTTCGAAAGTTTTTGGTAAAATGCCAAGCAGGATATTACCTAAAATGCTGGAATACATTGTAGTCGAAAATAAAATCTGCTGGTACAATGAAAATAGATCCAGGGTAACGCATTGGAGCAAGCTAGGTTAGATGTAAGATACTACTTGTATAATGAATTAGACGACATTTTCGATGAAAGTAAGAGCTACTTCAATGATTGATAATTATAGCATAAACTTATGAGATATGTGATTTGTGTGGAGGGGGGGCTTGTTCTGGTTAAATGCAAACCTATTTAGAAATGTAGGTATGCACGTCTTTAAATTCATTCTGCAATTTGAATGAGTAGGAGGACATAGAAAATTTTGTTAGAATCTGTTCTATCTTTAGAAATTGTAGACCATTGTATTTGGGAAACAAGATGCTTTCCTGCAGAGAAGTAATTAAACAGTTAAATTGCAAAGACTGGAAAGCCTTGTATAGTTATTTCAGTTATGCTTATGAATACCAACAAATTTTAATAGAAGATTATAATTCCCAAAACTACTTATTACAATATTTAGATACTACAAAACAAACAAAACTTTAACAAACAAATTGTTTGCTAACCTGTTACTATACAGTTACTGAGTACTTAAAATCATTATGGTTTCCTTATTCTTTTGAAATTGTAGTTTTAGTTTTAGTTTATTCGACGAGTTTCGAGTTTATATTCGAGTTTCGCGGTCGACGTGAACGGCAAAATAGGGAGCCCACACAGGGCTGGCATACTCCAAAAGCGGTCTGACGAAGGTGCAATAAAAAAGCTTAGTTAAGTAGGGATCATCGAGCTCCCTTGACCATCTTTTAACGAAACCTAGCATCGAATTAGCTCTGCCAACGATCGAATCCACATGGTCCTCGAATGAAAGGCGAGAGTTGAGGACCACACCCAGGCCCTTCATCTTATATACCCTACCCAGGGTAAATCCATCAACGGTGTAGTCAAAGAGAAAAGGACACCTTTTACGGGAGAAGGTCATAACGGTGCACTTCCCCGCATTTAGAGAAAGGCGATTGCGCACGCACCAATCGCAGAACACAGCCAGGTCAAAGTGCAAAGTATTGCAGTCTGCTTCGTGGGAAACAATGCGAAAAATCTTAGCATCATCCGCGTAACATAGAATTTTACTGCGTGTCAGGAGAAGCGAAACATCATTAATATAAAGGATGAAAAGGAGTGGGCCGAGGATACTGCCCTGAGGCACCCCCGAAGTGACTAGGATTCCGTCAGAAAGGGCACCCCGAAACAGGACACGCTGGGTACGACGAGACAAGTAAGAGGACAACCAGTTAACAAAGCAGGAAGGGAACCCAAGAAGAGTCAATTTATAGGCCAGTATACCATGGTCTATCCTATCAAAATCCTTGCTGAAGTCCGTGAATACACAATCCACCTGTTTGCCTGCCTCAACGGCTGGTAGAGTAAAGTTAATAAACTCCAAGAGGTTGGTGGTCGTAGACTTCCCCCTGAGGAAGCCATGCTGGAAGGACCCCATGAAAGGCCTGCAGTGAAAACGAAGAACATCACTGACGAGAGACTCAAAAACCTTCGCGGACCTCGGACCTGCTGCCCTTCTTGTGAAGAGGAATCAACACAGAAGTCTTCCAAAGTACAGGAAAGCAGCCGGTCTGCACAGACAGGTTGAACAAGTGACAAAGAATACTAGCAATAGATAGTTGGCATTTCTTCAGAAAGGATGCGGGTATACCGTCGGGACCACCCGCGAAGCACTCCGCCAAATTAGGTAAATGTTCAGCAACAAGTGCATCGTCTAATACTAAATCTTTAGTCTCAAGGGAAGTAGGCGGGAGCCGCGTCAAGTAGTGGAAACATCACAGGAGGAATCACAGAAGGACGTTCGAAAAAAATCCGCGAAAAAAGTAGAGATTGAAAGAGCATCGTCACGGTCACGGTACCTCAAAGAGGAAGGATATGCATCACATTTGCGGTTCGAGTTAATAAATCTCCAGAAGAGTTTGGGGTCACTACGCAACGTGGTTCTCATGTTGGACAAGTATTCGGCGTAGGAGTCCTGCAGACGAGCAGAGAAGCGGTGGCAAAGGTCAGAGTACGCCAGATAGTCGTCATGGCATCCCGAGGCACAAAACCTCTTCCAAGCTTTAACCTTCAAGTTCCTCAGATGCCGTGAGGCACCGTCAAGCCAGGGGCGAAAAGGATGAGAGGATCCAGACCTAGAGATGCTAATAGGAACATGTTGGGTAAAACAGACGTAAAGAACATCATAAAAAGCGCTCACGGCCAGATTGACGTCACGCTCCCCTAACACGCCGGGAACAGGGAACAGGCATCTCCTGACAGTCGTACCATCGGGGTCAGACGAAAACACTAAGTCAAGAAACCTACCAGAATCATAAGGAACATCACAGCATTGAGCCAAGCCGGAGGAGGCTACAGAGTCCAAAAATATTAGAGCATGTTGTGGAGCAGATGTAGG
The DNA here is from genome assembly GCA_964036015.1 of Leptarthrus brevirostris. Lineage (NCBI taxonomy): Eukaryota > Metazoa > Arthropoda > Insecta > Diptera > Asilidae > Leptarthrus > Leptarthrus brevirostris. Next base: position 122,908,111 of record OZ038374.1, on the reverse strand, counting down.
TGAGGGAATAAGGCCATCAGAATCAAGAGAGTGAACCCAACCGATGTTGGGAAAGTTGAAATCACCAAAGAGTACGATGTCCTCCGAGGGAAGCAAGGAATCGGACAAAACATCGATGGATGCAGCGAGCAATTCATACAAAGTAGATGGTGAACAAGGGGGAATATAAACAGTCAACACAAATACACTTCTGGTGGGGAATCTCAAGACAACACACAAGAACTCGAGGTCACAGGAGTCGGAAATGTCGACGACCGAGCATGAGATACCCCCCTGACCGCACACAGGACCCCACCACCGACTGGAGAACAAGGGTCGGAAAGATGACGATCCCGGCGAAAAACCTGAAACTCGGGACCAAAAAGCTCGGAGTCAGAGATCCCGGCACAAAGCCAGGTCTCAGTTAGGCAGATAACATCGATATCAGACGCACATGAAGAGGAGAAGAAAAGCGCGGTTTTAGATCGCAGCCCGGTTACGTTGGCGTAATGGAAGGAAATCCGGCTGTCAAGTTTTTTGGCAGCGAAGCCGGAGCTGATCGGGCCCTAGGGGTGTACTCGCTAACGTATAAATCCACTTGAAGTTATCAACACACGCTATTGGTTGCGAAGAATTGTTTTGCTATTTATTTTTTATTTTTTGTAGATTATTTATATTCATACCTTTTGCGATGCCAATCTAGAAGACGACTGTAATAGTTAATATCGAACGAGTTTTTCTTATAATTATATTCCTTACAATCAATATGACGATTCATTATAATTTAAAGATACTCTTTTATAATCTGAATTATACTTTGAATTTGTACATATTTAGTTAAATTTTATAAACGGTTAGGGAACCATTAAAACCAAAAAAAATTTATTAAATTAAATTTTTAAATTATTATTTATAAATAATTCTCCAAAAAATTTGTGAACCGGATAATCTCAAACACAGGATGTAAACGGTCCTCATAGTTGTACTCACTTCTTGACAAAATGTGTTGAAATTTTTAGTACTTCTAACTTCCTAGTATATAGGGAAGTTATTGTAATGGCTCTGAAAACCGAAATTTTCAACATATTTTAAATTTTTTTTTATGTTTCAAGGTTACTAGAGTATTCTTACACTATTTTGTGTATGTACATACGTACGTTCATACTAGACTAAGGTAGAGAACCAATCGAAGTGAGTTGATCTATACAAGATTGCCAAAAAACTAGCAGGAAACATTTTACGACATAACAGCCTGTAAAAGATACTAATGGATCTCTTCTTTTCATGGAGGAATATCAACTGCAGAGGTGGAGAGAATTTTTTGCTGAAGTCCTAAACTCTTGGACCGTCGAATACCTCTTCACTTCACTTCAGTACCCCGACAAGATTAAAGTTAGCTGACGCAATTAAGTCGATGTACCTCGGTTAGGCCCCAGGAATTGATGGATTACCAGTGGAACTACTTAAGGCGGATCTCACTGCTGCGGATGATATTCTTCTCCGCGTAATCCATGAATGCCGGAAAACCGAGGACTATCGCACTGAATGGAAAACAAGGGTAATTGTGAAGATTCCAAAAAAACGACGACCTGAGGAGTTTTAGCAATTGGCGCGGTATCTATCTTTTAACTGCAGTATCTAAACTGATGGCAAAAATGATCTTACGCACCTGCGGAGTCATGTAACTCTAATGTCAGAAGCCCTGTCTAGAAAAGGTGACAGAGCAGGGCTGAAGATCAATGCTGCTAACGCCAAACTTATGAGCATGAACTCCAGGAGACAAAGTGAAATTTATCCGGAAGAGAAGCAAATAGAGCAATTGGATAAATGTTACTATTTTGGAAGTACAGTTATGGCAAACTTCAGAGCTGCAGCTAATATATGTATATAGGCCCGCATCAATAAGGCTCGAGTTGCATTTAATACTCTTGTTGCGGTTTGGTGCAATAACAACATCTGCAGACGGAAAAAAACTACGGATCTTCGAGTCAAACGTAATGCCGCATTTACACGAATGACACAAAGTGTCAATAATTATGACTTCATGTCACTGGGTAGTGACTAAGCATTTACACGACGCAGACTAATGACATATAATTACTGATTGAGAGCTTTGTCACTACGTTTGATAACTTTATGGCGAATTTTAATTTTACAATGACAAGCGTAGCAACGGAAGAATTTACACTAATGACAGATAGTGATGAGTGATATTGTAACAAAATTATTTGGGTAATGACAAAACAGACAAAATCCGCAATTTGTATTAACGCGTTGTTGGTAAAGTGCTCAGTTGTCCATATGGTTAAATAAATTATGAAAAAGACAAAAAAAGTAACCGTTGCTTATTTTGCTGCTGTGCTGAACTTGGAAGAGGAGGAGGAAGAAGAAGACTGACCAAGAAACGACCAAGAAAAGAAAGGTCTGGGGTCCGTCCATTCTTTTCAGAAGGAAGTGGTTTCTACCTATATAAGACCTTACGTGCCAAGCTTCGAAAAAATGATACAGAGCTATATAAAAATTTCTTGAGAATGTCGTCTGGTGATTTTGATTTCTTGTTTGAAAGAATCGCGCCACTTATACAAAAGCAAGACACAAACATGCGGGAATCAATATGTGGAGGGTAACGTCTTGCGATTACGTTTCGATTTCGAGTGGTGAAAGCTATATCAGTTTGATGTTTTTATTTAAGAGGTCAAAATCATCTTTTTTCAGCATTGTTTCTGAAGTTTGTGCAGCGATGCACTGTGTTTTGAAGAAGGCATATTTAAAGGTAAAGTCAAACTAAAATTTTACAGGTAAAATTTAATTAAAAAATTTTAAAGTAACCATTTACAGATAATTTTAATTAAAAACAAATTTAAATATAACAAGTTAATTAAACAAATCTGCGTCGATTGTATTTAACAATTGCTGCCCTGTTTGAGAGACATGTGGTTGTTGTTCCATAAACTGGAATTTCTGTTTGCTTTGAAACACCATTGCTCTGTGCTGCTTGGAACTCTACACAAACCTTTGTCGCACTTGCAGTGAAAAATTTTTTTCACAACATAATAAGCAAGTTCATTTTTTCACGCCTTGCCATTGTTCATTTATCATGAGCAAAACGCGTTTACACAGCAAGGATGCGTTAAGTAACAGTGGGGGGTTAAATGGTGGTGTTTACCTAAGTTCTCATATTCCGAAAGTTTCATGGCATCACTTGGAAGTCACCAACCCACCAACCACCATCCCCCCCTCATCCAACAACTCAATTTCAATGCTCTCTTTGTCATTCCGATACGAAACAATTCATTTTTTCATTACTGCCTCTCCTCCGCCCACAAAACAACCAACATCCACCTCCACTTATCCAATCCCTTAAAATCAACGTTGTTCTTATCATTTCGATAATAAACAATTCATTTTTCACCACCACCTCTCCTCCGCCCACCACTCACTGCCATTCTTACACAGCTCCACTGTCACTTAGCGACTCATCCTTAGCCTTTACTTAGCCATTCTGTTACAAAAGCCATCCTTTAGACTTCACCCATCACTAAGAGTCAACTTTGCCACCATTCCCGCACTCAACTTCAACCGTGACTTAACGACTTTGCCTTACCTCTGCCATTCTGATATAAACCAATCACTATGTCTTTACTACCGCTTTTACCAAAATGCATCTCACCTATTCACAAACCCACCTAGATACAGAACTATTCACCCTCAACATTCTGACTACTATAGTATACTGATACACAGTAACAACTTTGAATTTCTTTTATTAATTAATCGCAACCGCACTTCTATCAATGACAATTTGTCATAAAATATTGAAAAAATTCACTTTTATTTCGCGGCTTGTCAGTATTCAGTCATAATGTACAACACGCGTTTACACGGCATTAACACGATATCAATATGATGACAACATTAAGTGACAAAAGTTTTTCAAAATTTTTTATGACTGAAATATTGACCAAATAGGACCGTTTACATGACAGTGACAATTTATGACATAAATTATGACGAATATGTCACTCGTGTAAATCCGGCATTATATCTGTTCTGTTGTACGGCAGTTCAACATGGAAAATGACCTGCCAAATGACATCTTAGCTAAAAGATTTTGTCAACCGGTGTCTTTGGTACATCCTTAACATCAATTGGCCGGAGGTGAAAAGTCGGTGCCTTATGAGTTAATGGAACGGTAAAGGTGATCTGGAAGAAAAATTTATTTTTTAAACGACTTTATTCAGTTTCAAGGATAAGTCAACCTGACAATCCAATCTAGTAAGCAGAATTTCACCCATCTCCAGTTGGGATATTGATTTGAAACTTCTCCAGTTTATGAATTATGGTGACAATATAATATTCTGCTATTGAAAAATGATAGGGTGGGATGGGGCTGGGAGATGGGTTGGCGAACTTAAGTTCGTAAACATTTGGACGAACTTGCATGGGTTTTGGTGTATAGAGTATGTTCCGTCATTGCTAATATGAAAAGAATGTTGCACCATGGCTGGGGGGGGGGGCTAGGGGTGGAACCAATACTTTTATTTCTTTTGTGTTATTGAAGTTATAAGGAATCGATTGTTTGAAAAAAATTGATTTATGGATGAGAAACAACCCTTAAGTACCGAGAAACTGCTCATTGGGGATAGTTATTTAAACACAAAATATGCCATTTAGCATGATGGTTTTCCCCAGAGAATCAGATTGACCATTTTTTTTGATTCTAAAAGTTGGTGAAAGTGGCTTCCCGACATAAGAAACTATTACAACATGGTGATCGCTGCCAATGTCAATACAACACTAATGCCCGGGTTCCACGAGGCTAGTTTTTCAAGCTAGGATTGCAAGCTAGTACTATTAAGCTAGAAAGCTAGCAGCTCTGGCTTCGTGTAAATAGAATTAGCTTCATTTCTAAGCTAGTTAGCTAGTGAGAAAACTAGTAAGCTATCGTCTCGAGCTGACATAGTTTATAGAATATATTTCTATTTTTTGAGCTCGAAGCGCCCCCACCTCTGATTTTAGTATCCTGGCTTGTGTACTAGCCTCGTGTAGTCCATGAACCTAGCATCCGATTAACTAGTGTACAGTGACGACACGTTTTGTTTTTTTGTCACCTTAGGGACTGCAAAAATACTGGCTTCAAATTTCCTAGCATCATGTAAGCAACTCTAGCTCGTGTCAAGCCATCTCCGGGGACGAGACAGAATAGGATAACTGGCTTGCTATTATTATTATTATTAGTCATTTCGACCAAGTTTTTCTTTTGGTTCTATATTTAGCCACCCCGCCAATCTTTAGTTACCTTATCAGACCTAAAATTTCTTTGGGGGCTGCCTTATCTATATCTGATGGTGATGGGAAAGCCCCACCAAGATGTCTGAGCCTGATGCGGCCGAGGGTCTCACAGTGACAGAGGATGTGTTCCGCTGTCTCCTCCTCTTCCAAACTTCCAAACGTCGTCATCAGCCAGCCCCAATTTGTTTAGGTGGTAGCCCAAGGGGCAGTGACCAGTTAGAAGTCCTGTTATCAGCCTTAAATCTGGTCTGCTCAGTGAGATCAGCTCTTTCATTTTCTGTTTTGTGTAGGTTATAAACCTCTAACTGGCTTGCTATCCTATCTTTGAAAATCTAGCCCTGTGTATCCCGGGCATTAGTGCTGCGTTGATATTGACAGTGATCATCATCTTGTAATAGCTAAGTTTTCCTTGTGGCAGCAGTACGCCCATCCCGACGACTCCAATGACCAACAACGAGGAAGGACGACGAAATGTTTTGGCTTTAAGTATTCAAAGCAGGCTAAGCATATACCAACGAATTTAGAAAATTTAAAGAAAGTTAGACTGATCTCTCCTAAAATCTTTCCGAATCAAAATCGAGTTGCTTTAAATTCCTTGTCATTTATCAAGAAATACATAGACAAAGAAGATCTCGGTAAAATGGAAACCCAAATGGAACAAACTGCTCGTATTGAACTTATGTTCTTACCTTGATGAGATGAGATGAGGCTTTGAGAAATAGTTACGAATTTTGTCCTATAGTTTTGATATTCACAAACCCATCAAATGTTCAAATATTTCATGAATTAACCTTGTTCGTTGTGAAAATGTTGAGTTTGCCAAACGTCGAACGGCCTTTTTCATTCGGTAATGAACGGGATAAGAACAAAATCACGAAATAAACTACAAACAAAAATGCTCGACGTGTTGCTTCGACTTTGACTCCGAATTTTCGAACTGGGTATTTGTTGTAAGGAATTCAAACCAACTACGATGATGTTGAAAGAATTTTATTATCAGGTACTTTATCTAAAAATAAATTCAAAAGACGATTCTGAGCCTAACGATAGCGAAAACCTCGGAACCGAACTTGCCTCGGATGACAAATTTGACATTCTATCCATAATTAATACGCCCTGCAGTTGTTGGAATAAGAAAGCGCGAACAAGATATCGAAACGTAGTGTGATTTTAGACATAAAAATTATAGACCACTATTGTATTATTCAATTGTCAAGAGTATTACTATCTCATACTTCCAACAATAAAATATTTTTTAAAAAAATGTTCAACCGACTTCACAAAAAGCGTTAAAAAGCATAAAATAATTTTTAATTTTGTATCTATTACGACACTTTGAAGTCGGTGAACCACAATTGAAGATAACACATAAAACTACCTGAACGTTTCACGGGATCATAAGAAAGGACGATTCAATACTTTTGTTGTAGTTGTTTGGTTTATTTGATTTGCACCGATTTCAAAGTGTCGCAATAGATATAACATAAAAAATTATTTTATGCTTTTTAGCGCTTTTTCTGAAGTCGGTTCAACTTTTTTTTTAAAAACTATTTAATTTTCCACTTTTTAGTTAATTCAACTCTGTACAAAAAAAAGAACCATCAAAATCGGTCCACTCGTTAAAAAGTTAGGTTTAACCCCCTGCCCCCACCCCCATCCTGCAAACATTTTTTCCCCCGTGGTATCAATCAGGGAACATTCTCTACCCACATGAAAAGATTCATCGAAATCGGTCCACGCGTTACGAAGTTAGAGTAGCCCTCCACCACCAAATTATTCTCCTATTAGCAGTGGGGGGTCACATTCTATACAACAGCAAGGGAACCATCCAAATCGATCCACGCGTTTCAAAGTAAGTTAGGTTCCACCCCCCCCCCCCCCCCCACCCCTCCCCCGTCCCGAACCGTCCCGTCCAACTCGCCAACATTTGTTTCTCTTGGTATCAAGCAGGGAATATACTCTACCTAACGAAAAAAGAATTATCCAAATCGGTGCACGCGTTACAAAGCCTCCCCCCAACCCCCAAAAATTTGTTGTGACATGGTTCCAATCGGTGGACATACTTTACTCAAAAAAAAAAAGAAGAATTATCAAGAAAGTCTTTGTTTTTGGGAAGTCGGTTAAAGAACCGGGTCTTACTGGGTGTGGTATCAAAATGGCGCTATAGTAGTGCTAATTGGAGTGTAACCATAATGCCGACGCTCACCACTTAAACCAACCAACCAGTTTTGCTGTTTTATACTTTATTTTCATACTGTTTTATAATTTTCAGTTCACCATTTTTGTAAGTCTAAAATGACTAGTCAGCTAAAGCGGAACTTATCAAATGCAATAAAAATGTACAAGATGCGCTGTTTTCGCATGGGGCGACGATTGGCTCTAAAATAGGCTCCAGCGAAAAAAGAGATTGGCGATTTCTGAATCGCTAGGTAGCGCGCTTAGTTCAATCTATCAAACGTTTCTAAATATGAAGTGGGACCATTTCGGACAGTCCAAAATTACAGAGACAATGACTTTAACTCTCCTCAACAATGCCTCAGTGACTTCAGTCTGTTTGAACGGTCGGAAATATTAACAGAGAGAGAGGTTTTAATTGCATTTTAAAAAAATGAGAAAGTTCTATCTGATACCTATTTAATAATAAAACTACATATCTTTAACCGATTATATCAAAACAATTTTCAGACGAAGGTTTGTCAATCAATTAAACTGAAATATTGAGATTATCGAATTGCTTCATAATACACTTTTTCAAACGAGCGAAATAAATTGTATGGATTTTTCATGCAGCGTCCTATATGTATCATGTCTACCTTTATAAGCGCAAACATTCAAATTGATTTTATACCAAAAGAGCGTCATTACCGCTAATCTAAATCACTTCAGAAAAAGTTGTGAAAACTTAAATTCAAGGAATACTTACAGCTAACTGCACGCAAACCTCAAAGATTGTGCAAACTATTCACAATGACTACAAGCACGTCGAATTACTATACATGCTCTAGGTGCATACTATATGTGATGAAATTATTTGCAAATATCCTCCCTCACTAGTTCAAAAATAGCATGTATGTGGTTGCCGTGGCTATATCCTTACAAGAAGTGCCTAAAGCTTAAATGAACGAATTAACTTCAGTTGAAAGTTTTGGACTTTTTGGTGAGCTATTTGTATGCACCTGAATTTAGATAAATTTTAAAGTTAAGTGCGACGAGTACACTAAAGCAGAAAACTCTGAGTTTAATGAATTACTGTAAGGAAAACTTTTATATTCGTTACCGTGAAACTGGTCGTAGTCTGCAATAAAAGGTGGACTCTAATTGAAGTTGCTAACTTTTCACTTGGCTAAAAAATAACAAGGTAAAGGATAACATAAAATAAATTCTCATTAAAAACAAAAATTAACATTTTTGACATTCTTTCCTTTTTGCGGCTTTTGTACTGTAATTCAATTGAACAAAACTTTATTAGAAAATGTTGGAGCGTTTCATTATCAGGACATGAAAAGAAATTAATATCTTTGACTATCCTTTACTAAATTTAATAAAAATATCTCTTCATACAGTGGGTTTCTCAATTTATAGGGACAGCATGCATTTAAACTTGATTTGTTTATATGCATTTTTGGTACTGAACCCTGAACTGTACGTGCTTGTTAAAAAATATTTTTATTGTGTTTTCGCCCTGCACAACTTTATAATTTCCTCTTGCTTGATATATGGGGGGGGGGGGGGGTAAAAATGCTTGTTGACATTTTTAACACCCTACCCTCGCATACTTTTTAGCTATATGGCATCATCTCTCGGAACAGTGCATATTTTTGGTTTTTTCCATTTATCTCGAGAATAGACCTAATTAAGCAAAATCACTATGATTTTCGAATTGAGAGGAAAATTTTACCAAGAAACGGTGGTTATTATTTACCGCAATATTTCTTGTAGCGTAGTTATCTATTTATTTATTTATATATTTAAGCTTAATACAAGCTATACCATATTAGTACAAAAAATAAAAATACAATACTGCTACAATATGAGCTGTAATTATAATAAATACAAACTGACAAGAAGAAGAACTAAGAAAGGCGATCAAGATGGGCATCCTAGTAATTGGTTCGCATTGATCGTAGTTTGTGCAATGGCGGTCGAGTCCAAAACGGGGAGTGTAACTAACGTTGAGAGGATTGGTATAGATGGGTAAAGATTGCAGGATTGAAGGACAGTCTATGGCACAAGTTAATAGCTGATAAATGAAGAGAATGTCGGAAACGTGGAAGGTTGAATCTGTCTACCCATGGAAGATCACGTAGAGCGAAGCGAATGAACCTTCGCTGGACAGATTCAATTCAGTTAATGTGGGTTGTTTGTGTATAGGGATATTCAAGGAGAGGTCTAACGATGGAGCTATAGATAGATTTGGAAACATAAGGATTGGAGAAATCTCTAGACGAACGCTTCACAAACCCTAGCGCGGAGTTAGCTCTGTTAATTATACTGTCAATATGGGAACGGAAATTGAGTTCGCTATCACAGATTATTCCTAGGTCACACAAGGAGATAACGATAGGGACTGGTACGTCGGTTAACATATAGACTCTCGGGGTGGTGGTAAAACGTTTGCGGGAATAAGAGATGGACTGGCATTTGGAGACATTGAGCTCAAAAAAGGTCGGTTGTGGAGAAAATATGTTTAATTATTTTCATGTTAACAGCATAAATGTACAGCTCTGAGTGTTTGATGCCACATTCAACAGCATTTATTGTAAGGATGAAAATCAATGGACCGAGGTGGCTGCCCTGAGGGACGCCGGAACGAGCAACAATAGGGTTAGAAATGGATGAGTTAAAAAGAACATTGTACTGACGGCGGTTGAGCTAGGATTGAATTCAGGAGATGAATCGATAGAGGAAGCCTAGGCGATCAGGTTTGAACAGGATAACGTCAAAAGCTTTACTTAAATCGATGGCGATCTTTACCGTTTTCCAGGGCACATATTGTTTTGGAGACGAATTCGGTAAGGTTAGTGGTTGTAGATCTTCTTTGAGGAAGCCATGCTGGGAGAGGGAGAAGATAGACGTACAGTGGAAGAACATGGAATCATAGACCAATTTTTCGAATAGTTTAGGTATGGATGGTAATTTAGCAATGGGTCTGTAGTTGGATCATCGTTCTTGCAGCCTTTTTTGAAGATGGGAATAATATAAGAGTTTTTCCATAATTTTGGGAAAACCTCTTGAGTGACCGAGAGGCGGAAGAGCAAAGTAAGGGGTTAAACTAGATGCATGGCGCACTTTTTCCGAACGATGGCCGGAATGCCGTCAGGACCTGAGTAAAAGTCGTCCTCAAGCCCGTTAATACTGGCGGCGATTAGTTCGGGGTCAGGGTCGTAAGATGTAAACGACGTTTGAGTGCATTTGTCCATGAATTAAAAGTAGTTAAGATCAGGTCAGTTGTAATGAATTGTCGCTGAAAGATTTACTGACGAAGTGTGCAAAGAGATTGGCGATAACCTTAGGATTAGATGAAGTGGTATTTTCGAGCTTTAGGGTGGTAGGGTAACTTTTGGATTTTTCTTGGAATTAATAAAGTTATAAAAACGTTTGGGGTCGGATATGAGGCTAGTTTCCTTGCGTTGGAGGTATTCATAGTGGAGGGTATCACAACGTTCGAAAAAAGAGGTATAAGCAGATAGGTAGGAAAATAGTCAGACTTATTCTGGGCTAGAAGAAAAGTTTGTCACGTTTATTTCTCCTGTTGCGGAGTAGTAACCTAAATAATTAAATCCAATAAGTGCACATAAATATCAATCCTGACCTTAGCAAACAATGAACCAAAGCACTGACCGACGGGAAAGTACATCGCGCAGCAAAAAGAAGCTTGCGAGCAATGGAGACGGAGTTGGATCAATGCGTTAAGCCGCACGACCACGATGCCACGGGCCCCAGGTTCGAGATCCGATCTCCCCGTGAGCTTTTATTAAGAAATTAAAAAAAAAATCCACTCTGTCTCTAGGCCAGTGATGGCCAAACTCACACTACTTAACTTGAGGAATGCTTAAAAGCTTTAGAAGCATTTTGTACTGTTTGTTTAATTTAGAAACTTTAAATGTTTGCAAAAGGTTGTACATCTTAAGATATTGTACAATTGCTTACAGAACTACTTAAATATGAAGATTTTTTAAACTTTTGTATGCTTTAACAATTAAAAAATGCAAAAACAGGAAACCGAACACAGCCAAACAAATGCATATACGAATTTAAAAGCTCAAAAGCTCACTTGCCCGCGGGCATAGGTTTGGACATCACTGCTCTAGGCTGTTGTCTAGCTCGCAGCAATGCAAAAACAAGACTCAAGCTTCCTCACTCCCCTTACCATAATTCCCTTCATGCCAAAACCATGCTAACGCATCAAAGGGTTGTCTCCTAGGATTTGGTCACATCGTATGAAAAAAAATTTAAGAAAGTAAGTCACCTGATACTTACAGGTGAATACACTGGATCTAAGTATTTAGCAATGGTGATAATCGATTAAATTATTAGAAAACTATGTTTTGTATAAATACAGTATGCGTGTAGAATAAATAAGATTAGTCGAAAACCAGTCTTTCATTATATGAGTTAAAGCTTTTACAAGCTGCTTCTAGTCTAATCTCATAATTTGGAGTAAAAGCTAATTTAGCTGCTGCATTGGAGTTAAAGCCTATCGGCTGCTCCTAGAAAATACCACCGGAGTTAAAGCTTTGACAAGCTGCTCCAAGGTAACACTACTTGCGAGAAAAACAGTTTCATGCTGAGGTACGACGCTAACCAGGAGGGTTATCACATAATTCTTTGTCGTATCATGCGGGGGATGAGGAGTAGTTTTTACGAGAAAAAAGAGGGATATATTGTGTAAGACAAGATTGTATTTCTGAATAGAACGCCTCTAAAGTAATGTCAATTGGAAGATGTTGAGGGATAGTGTCAATATTAGAGATCAGGAGCAAGTGATTTAATTTCTCAAAGTCACGTTTACGAAAACTGAAGGAGAGAGAAGAAGAGAGAAGCTTGAAAGAGCGTGAGGGTGTACATAGGAGAAAACGAGGAACAGTGAAGTATTGTGACGACCGAGGGAGGAGAGGAAATGGTTGCTTTCCGCGACAGCCGAGTTAACTGGGTCTGAAGAAAATATTAAGTCTAATTGTCTGTCCAGGAAATTCCTAACTCCGTTAACTTGAAAGAAACCAGAAAGGGAGAGCTGATCAGTAGAAAGAAATCTTCGGCGGAAGAGGCGTTCAGGGGGACAAAGTAAGAACAGTCCTCAGACAATGACCATTGAATACAGGGGAGGTTAAAGTCACCCAGTATAATGAATTCATCGGAAGCGTTAACGTTCTCAAGCAGGGTGGCGATCGCTTCAATTATGGGCTCGTAGGTTTCTAGAGGTTGAGAAGAAGGAATATAACAAAAAAGAATATACAGAATACACTTTTTCAGTGTTAATTTGATACATACAAATTCTGATATTGTAGAGTCGGAGATCTTGAGCAGGGTGGCGTCATAACGGTTGTAAGCCGCTATGAGAACCCCGAGACCTGGTGGATCAATGGTGCCTACAAAACGGTCAACACGGAAAATGGCATAGTTTGGTTATAGTTTGGTTTTGCGGTGGACATCATAACTCATCACTGGATCATCTGAAATCAATAACTCAAAAATATTTGGTTAGTTTATGAGTTTCTCGAAGTAATGACGTCGAGATTTCTTTTTTACGATTTTTCAGTTGTTGGCATCTCTTAGAAGTCAAAAAAATGAATTTTTCTGTAAAAAAAGGCAAAAATCAGTATATTTGTCATTGTAAAGTTAATTATAATTCAAAAAAATTAAAAAATCTCGACGTCATTACCTCATATTTTATGTTTTAAAAGAGAGTGTCACATTGAAGAGGATCGGTCAAGTAAATTTTAATTTTTTTTAGTGTCCACCGAGTTTAAAAATGCTATATTTGAAAAAAAACGCATTTAAGGTTTTAACACTTTTTTTTAGTTGCTCGTTACCGCTATAAGTCGAATCGAATGGAGGGTGTTAGGATTCACTGTATCTGTAGCTTTGCTCTAATCGGCCTTAAATGTTACCCCTTAATAAGCCGCCAGAACTGTTTAGGGTCAGTATGTTTATGGCAGCATGGCTCTCGTATTAGAAAGGTACTCAGCATCGGAAATCTGCAGGCGCGCAGAAAACTGGAGATTGAGATTAGAGTAGGCTAGGCAATTCTCTTAACTACCTGAAGCACAGAACCTCCTCCAAGCTTTGCTTCTCAAGTTCCTCAGGAGACGTGAAGTACCATCGAGTCAGGGGCGAGATAACTTATGGGATCCCGACTAAGAGATGCCAATAGCAAACACAACTAGTAAAATAGGCATTATGAACATCGTAGAAAGCGCCGACAGATAGATCGACATCGCACTATCCGAGCACGCCAGACCAATCACGAGAAGTAAGACACTCACTAGCTGTATTCTAACGGAGCCTCCTTGATACCTGTCCGCCACAAAGAGTAAGAAGGTTAAATATCTAGGTCTAGCCCTAGATAGAAAACTTACCTGGAAGCCTAACATCCAAGAAAGAGTACGGAAGGCTATAGTACCGCTGTACTCGTGTAAGAAGGCTATAGGGAAAAGATGAAGTATGGAGCCACGCATTATGCATTGGCTCTATACAAGTGTCAAACGACCTATACTTATGTATGGGGTTATTGTTTGGTGGCCGGCACTAAATATATCAACCCATCACAAAGCAATGGATAAAGTTCAGAGGATGGCAACACTGCTGATAACAGGTGTCCTAAGATCCACACCTTCTAAAGCCCTGAACACTATTCTCCACCTTCTACCGTTGGATCTCTTTGGTAAGCAAACCGCATCCTCAGCCGCCATTAGGCTTAACTCAATCCAGACCTGGAAAAGAAATGACTTCGGTCACTCCAAAATATTGGACAGAAGAACTGTCAGCAATATCGACTATACCTCGCCCAAGCCTTTCCTTGAGGCTAAATTCGGCTTCTTCTTTCCCACTGAATTGGAATGGGAAGAGGGTCTTTCCCAATGGGGGGAGTCAGTGCATCTTTACACTGACCAAATTAGAAGGCAAAGTGGGGGTAGGTATCTTCTCCGAACATTTGGACCTCGACATCTCATTCCGCTTACTGGACTACTGCAGCGTGTTTCAAGCGGAAATCATGGCTATAAAGGTAGCTGCGGAACGCCTGAATTATCCAACGCTACCTACATTCAGCATATGTATCTTCACAGGGCCGCTTTTAAGTCCCTCTCGGGAGTATACACCACCTCTAAAACGGTTATAACATGTCGATCAGCACTAAATGACAGAGCTGAGCATCTGAAAGTACGGCTCATTAACCACCAGCTGGTTTAACCGCTGGCTACATGCAAACTGGAACTCTTAGAGGAGTCTCTCAGGATTGCAAACATTAATTAGCAGGAGGAACATACCTGCCTGATTACCTTATAGATATTGCCAAAGCTTGACCCTAAACGGTCAAGAGAGCTCATCCTACTCGGGCGCAAAATAATTAGCAGTACCGTAGCCGTTATCGCGGGCCACTGCCTGATAGGAAGACACGCCGATAGACTGGGTGCGCCTTCAAACGACTTCTGTAGGCGTTGCCATGACGAAGAGGAAGAGGAAACCATACTTCACCTCCTCGATAACTGCACCGCCCTATCCATCCGTTGGAACCGGTTTTTGAGCTCCCCCTTTTTTGAAGAGCTAACCGAATTAGGTTCCACTAATGTCAGAGACCTAGTTCGATTTATCAATAGTTCAAAATGGTTCCCGACAACGAGTTAAGGCTGAACACCCTTCCCAGCCCAGTCAAATTTATTTTGACTTCCCGTGAACTGGTTCCATTCTAGACAAGGAACTGGCTCGGTGCACAGGGGGTAACAGATTCACGCTCTTATTTCTCAGGTATTTTTATGGGGTTTGTAAAATTGTTGTAGCCTCAACGTGGTATTACAGTGGGCCTTCTTGGCTTAAGTTTGCCTTCTTAGGCAGCCACTTTAACCTTACCTTATCTTAGCCACTCATCAATGGCTAAGAAGTCATCCCGCCTGAAATTGATAATAAAGTTGGTAAGTAAAGGAGGAGGAGTGCCAGTAGTATCGATACACATGGCGATTAAAAGCAAAGGGTGGTGACGCGATTCGGGAACCAAGGGGGTTATGTATCTCTTCACCGTCAAACTATCAGGGTCAGAAGAAAACACAAGGTCCAAAAATATACCTGAATCGTTGGCGATGTCACAATACTGAATTAAGCCAAATGAGGCTACGGAATCCAGAAAGGACAACGCGCATTGGGGAGCATATGTGAAAGAAGGTGAAAGACTATCAGTGTCGGGATAATGAACCCATGTAATGGTGGGAAGATTGAAGTCCCCAAAAATTAGGATGTCATCCGTGGGAAGAAAGACGCTGTGGGCAAATCGTAA
The DNA here is from genome assembly GCA_964036015.1 of Leptarthrus brevirostris. Lineage (NCBI taxonomy): Eukaryota > Metazoa > Arthropoda > Insecta > Diptera > Asilidae > Leptarthrus > Leptarthrus brevirostris. The sequence continues at coordinate 122,892,351 of OZ038374.1, read as the reverse complement.
ACTGCAGATGGAGAACAGGGAGGAACATAAGCAACCAAAACAAACAGTCTCCTGGCAGGAAGACTCAAATCACGCACAAGAGCTCCAGATCACGGGAATCAGAAATGTCAACAACCGAGCACGAGATACCCTCCCTGATCACACACAGGACACCACTACCGGCAGTAGAGAACGAGTCGAGGTGACGATCCCGGCGAAAGACATGGAACTCTGCCCCAAATAATTCAGCGTCAGAAATTCCAGCACACAGCACAGGCAAACTACATCGGTGTCAGACGCAGAGGTAGAGGAGAAGAGCACCGCGGTTTTAGAAAGCAACCTACTTCACATTAAACGCTCGAGCCTTCGGGACAAACTCGCGAACTGTAGAGTCAGGCGGCCATAAATCTTGAGAGACCGCTGCGGCGGAGAAGCTTTCCGGGCTGAATACCTTAAACGAGGCAGAACACGTGAGGCCACCACGGCCCTGACCGGGACTAAATCGTCTACATGCGATCATATTGCCGAGAAGAAATATGATTGACAATCATTGTAAAGTTCTTTATGCCCTTCATGTTACCTTTCGTATATCTAATGTCTACATCATTGAATTGATGAGACATATTTAAGCTCTCCCTCATTCCTAGTTTCTTGTACTATATTCTGCGTAATTGTAGGTTTAACAGCCAGACATATGTACGCAGAATGCAATAAAATTCCATTCTGAACATAATTATTTCAAAACTTGTGTCTTTGTCTACCTTTTTATTCTTTGAGGTGTGACAAACGTCATTGTAATTCTTTTAATGATACAGAGTTAACAATTCATAAGTATAACTGCAAAGATAATTTGACCCGGTTTCATCTACAAAGTATATTTGCATGTCATTTAAATAGTAGCACGCACTATTAATGAGATGAATTGAATACTTTCATATCTTCCCCAGAGTTTTATTGAGTCGAGACAGTACAAAGTAGAACTGCCGGCCTAGAATAAAAGCATCTTTTATGCTGTCAGGTTATGTTGATTTGCTAACCTAAAAAGATTTCAATCTTTAAGCTTACGGAAGTAAGGTTATACAATCCATTAGTTGTTGCCGTTGAAGAAAGAAAAACGGAAAACTAGTTAGAATTAGCCCTTCTCCATCCCGAGATTTTACTTGTCAAGTTAGATAATACCGCAATAGGGTGTCTCGACATAAAAATCAGCTACCATTGTGAAACAAGTTATTGTGTGAATTGTTAATGTTCACTTCGTTCGCGATTCTATTCGAACGCCCTAGATGTCTTCGGGCTTACGTCATACCCTTAAGTCAAAAAGTTTTTAAAGAAAACTGCTTGGAAGGATGAAGAGATGGAAGTTTGAAGTAGGTGGATGCATAGATCAACAAAGAGCTGAAAACAAGGGCGATAGCTACAAAAGGATGACTTATCTAAGTTAGATAAATGAATCCTTCTGTCGCATCAAATACAAATTTATGGTTCACGCTTTAAAGGGGCATCCTTTTAGTGCCCCAGTTGATGAGGTGAGGTTTTCGTTGTGTGTTATTAATGGGGTTATTTTGAATAGGACGTCGAGTGAAACACATGTTGATACTCCCTACAAGTGGTGTAAGACTACAATATTTTGGCAGTTAAAATTTTACCCTCACTAATGTAGTTTTGGGTATGTTTTTGAAACTCCAACTGTGACATATGTTCACCTTCGGCAGAAAGTTGTAAATTGTTATTTTGTTTGCGTATATGATATATTGATAGATACCAAAAATCCTTTATAAACGAAATTAAAACACAAAAGTGCGTACGTTGAAACATATTGTGTCAATGTTGTACGTGTATCTGCAGGTATATAAACATATTAAGAACGCACGACCTTTTCGTATTTCATCGATGTTAAGCTATTAAGTTATTTTAAATTTTGTATGAATATAAAATTAAAACCTTTTTTTGAAGTTGATTAGTGCAAAATATTGAAAAATGAGATATACATATTAAAAGACAGAGAAAGAGAGAGAGCTTTGCTAAAGCTACCAAACGTTCCACAAAATATTACATGTATCATCGCTTTTACCGCTGTACGAATGTTATACATAAAATTAAGAACTTATCGAATGGCTTTCATTATTAGAAATCAGATAAATAACACAGCTCCACGAAAAAAATTTGCTAAAATTAATAATGAGGTCTGACTATGTTTACTATATATTTTCGAGGTCGCTGAATCCGAATCCGAGGTCCGTTTATCCCCATCACATCAGGATTTTCCATTCGTTATGTACTGTCGAACTATCTATGTAGCCCTTACTTCGGAAATGAGGAGCGTTTTGTGACCTTTGCCGCTTTTATTTTGAGGTTATGGTGTTATGCGGTTTCATGGTTGAGGGGTTTGGGGTTAAGGGCTGAGGGTTTTTAGGGTTTTTGGTATGATAGGGTTATGGAGTTTTACATTCAAGGGGTAATAAGGGTTTTTGGCCTAAATTTTGAGGTTATGGAAAATCCTGATGTGATGGGGTTAAACGGACGTCGGATTCGGATTCAGCGACCTCGAAAACATACAGTAAACATAGTCAGACCTCATTATTAATTTTTTTTATTTATTGTGTGCATGTTTTGGGATTGATTCATTTGCACTATAGGAAGACTTCGCGTTGTACTCTTTTGATGTTATTATGTTATTCGTGAAACGTACCTACTACCCTTTGTGACAATGATATATACTGTTGAGAAACCAGATGGCGCTACAAATATGTTGAGCTATATCATATAAACAATTGCAATAAAGGTAAGGATTTAATTTAAAAAAAATTGCCATTCTTTTCTCTTTCCATACTCTCATTAATTTCAGATTGAATTAAAATCCGTTCATGTTGTAAAGCGTCAACAGTGGCGGATCCAGAATTTAAGTTTAGGGGAGTTGAGGAAAAGTTACTTTTTTTTTTTAAAGAATGAGCCAAAACTTCAAATAAAAAATTTTAGTCAACTCAAACAAATCAATTTATTCAGGATATGTACACAAGACTACATCTTTTACCAGTACAAAATATAAGGAAAATTCAAAATACAATACTATCAAATATTATAAAACTAAAAGAAAACAAAAAAACTATTATCACAAGCAATCCAAAAGAAAATTATTACCAAGTAAGAAAAGAAAAAATTAAACGTTTCAAAAACAACAAAACAAAGAATCAAAAACTACAGAAGGAATAATTATAAAATTTGCAGCTCAATCTGACTATAGTAGAAACTGTGTTACAGACATCTGAATTTATAAGGTAACGCTTCAGCTCATTTTTAAAATCTCGTCCCCGATCCCGCCCTCTGATGTTAACAGGAAGAGAAACAACAGTGAAATAAAAACAGTGTCCAACTACATAACGCACTCGAGGAGTCAGAAGACGGATATGACGTGACGAGTTCAAGAAACGCAAGTGATTATACAGGTACGTAGGATACTTAGAGTTTACCATATTACGTAGAAATACTAAAGGTCTTATAACTAAGGAGGTCTTTAATGAACACCCTAAAACAAGATCCTTATAATGGGATACGTTATCGTGACGTCATAAACAAATCGTACGCAATCATTAAAAGCAACATTTAATTTCCAGTTGCAGTTGGAATCTACCCGCGAATAAATTGTGCTACAGAAAGTAAAAAGAGGAGCAATTTCTGAACAAGCTTTAGCTTTAACTCAGAATGAAGCAGGGTACTACACAGCCTAAGCAGCCGAAGACCGCCATAAATCTTTTGACATGCAGCATTTATATGGTCACAGCACTACATATTACCATTGAAATACTCCGAGTTTCTTAACTGTGTTCGAATAAGGCAACAGTACTCCGTTCAGATTTATAGTGGAAAGATCTGTTTTATCAAGGTCACTTCTGTAGAAAACCATACAATTTGCTGGAGGCCCAAGTGGAGATATTTATTAAATCACGGTTGACACGGTGTATGTAGTCCTCCACTAACCCAATTGAACGAGAAAGGTAAATCTGAATTTCATCAAAATACAAGTGGATATTAACGTCTTTAATGACATCAGGAATATCATTGATAAAAAAAACAAAACAAAAAGAGGTCCAAGTATTGAACCCTGTGGAACACCACATGTGATTTTAATCCACTTGGACTTTCATCCCCAACTTTCACAAACTGAGAGAATATTAGATATAATCCTATTGGATGAGTGTGAGAAGTTATACATTTAATGCAGTTTTGTTAAAAGCAACCTATGATTCACAGAATCAAATGCTTTTGTAAAATAAAGTAGTACTAAGACAGTTAATAAATCATTGTCCAGCGAGTTACGTATATCAGTAGATACGTTCAACAAGGCAGTTTCGTTGTTATCGCCAGAGTGTAAACCAGATTTCTACTTCGAAATAAATTTATTTTCCGAAACATACTGGATGATTTGCGTGCTTAGTAGTCGCTCAGGAACGTTGCCAAGATAACAAAATAGACTTATTGGTCGATAATCATAAGCTGCACTAGGTGAAGAGCATTTCGCCAGTAGAATAACCATTTTATTTTTCCAGACTTGTGGGAACTCAGAAAATGTCAGACAATAGTTAAAGATATGAACTAAGCTGTCAAGAACTACAGGTAACAATATTTAAGAAATTTTGGTGCAATATCATCAGACCCAGTGGCGTTGGACCTGATGGATAAACATGTCTTGATAATCTCATCATGGAAAACACATCTGTAACTGAAACTACTGTTGTCTGCCGAGTAGAAATTGTATTATGGGCTGGCTGTGTTAAAGAGTTATTAGATGATGTAGAAAAATAGGTATTGAGATCGTCGACATCCAAGTTACACTTTCACAAATCCTTTCCGCATATTCCATATCATCTCAAATTTGACCATAGTCTGTTAGAGGGAAGGGATGGATTCAATAAGTTATCGAAATAGTTTTTCTTTGCCATTCTGATTTCAGCATTAGCCTTATTTCTAATTTTCTTGTACCTGGAAAAAGAAACCTCTGATATATATCTCTTATAATTACGAAAAAGGTACTCTCTTCAGCAATTAGGCACTCGATTCTACGTGAGTACCAAGGAATAGAGTTTGGTCTAACACGTTTATTATGAAGATGCATATTTGTCATGCAGATATGTTATGAAGTCATAGAACGGCCCGTGCGCAGGATTTGGTGGAGGGGGGGGGGATATCTAATTTCATTAAAAAGAAATAAAGGAGCTATACAATGTTATTTTTTTTGTATTTCAATCAAATTTTTCCTAATAAAGAAGTTAAGAAATTTTTACACCCCCCCCCCCCCCTCACCAGCACTCCCCCACCTACGTGCGCACGGGCCTCGTAATATAAGTTTACATTTGATCCTTAACTGATGTATAGTCCCGGATACAGGTCCAAGGAAGAGTGGAAGCTTCCTCACATAAACTTTGCTGATCAACGTTATTGTAAGAACGGTATTTAATTACATTACAGTAGATAGAAAAAGAACGTTGTTTCTATCACAATCGCAAAAGTAGTCCAAAACGGAGGGTTTATTACAATTATAGTAGGTTGGTAATCCGTTATTGATATTATCGAGGCAACACGTTTGAAAGAAGTGAATAAAGCTGTCAATGGCGTTGTTTTTAAGTAATAGGACATTAATATCCCCACCAACAACTATATTGGGTTTATGAAGTTTCTCTGGTTCCTTTAACCCCTTGTGGGGCATACGGCTCTACTACACCAACTCTTCACTTTTTCCGGTTATACCCCAACGTCTTCACCTGTGGCCACGATTTGTTGACCCTCTCGACGTATCTTCTCCATGTGTTGCACCTTCGTCCAATTTGGCATCTTCCTTGGATCCCGTGGGGATTAAAATCTAGAGCCTGCTTTGCAATGTTGTTTGGATCTTTTCTTAGTATGTGGCCTATCTATTGCCACTTTCGGTTGCAAATACTGATGATTATCCTGTCAACGGGATTGTTCATTAAGTACACAAAACTTAGAAGCAGTTAAAAGCACGTCAACAAGTCCAGTCATATATTTAAGAAAGTAGAAATGCTACTGTGAGCTCAGGCGAAGAAGAATACGTCAACCGTATGTTTGATAATATTTAATTTAACATTCACCATAAAGTTTTTCCGTTTTATGACGTTTTTCACGTTAATTTCGTCCAGTAAATCTCTGGAATCAAGTTGGATCAATTCGTTGAGCGGTACGACCACCGCGCCATGGGTCCCGGGTTCGAGACCAGGTCTCCCCGTGAGCTTTTAATAAGAAATTAAAATAATCCACTCCGTCTCTGGGCTGTCGTCTAGCTCGCGGCAATGCAAGAATAAGACATTCAAGTTTCTTCACCTCCCTTATCCTAATTTCCTTCTGCCCAAAACTATGCTAACGCATCAAATGGTTATCCCTTAGGCTTTGGCCACATCGTATAAAAAGAAACATTGAACTTAATCCGTCCGACCAAATTAATAACGCCCTAAGGTAAGTATATCGGTGGCTTCATTGGCTTTGGTTTACTCTAAAATTTGTATTAACAACTACGAGAGTTCAATTTATTCAGACATTAGTAAAACAAAATAACATTCGATACACAACACATTTACATATCCGGACATGGCTTTACACCTATTGCCCTCGAAACAGTGTAAACTCTGCACAACGCAATTATACACATTATTTCACTTGATGTGTTGTGTGATAACATAAAGAATGGATTTTTTCAATTACTTGTACGAAAATTCGAAGGAGAGATGATAAACTACCTGCATCAAGGTACTATAAAAGCAGGTATTAAATTCAGTTCTTCGCGCAGGGCCGCTACAGGCACGTTTCAATAAAAGACGGACAATATAATCCAAACGAAGCAGGGTAACCTCAAACATTTTTTAGACTAAAACACAAAATCAACACAATTAAATTAGTTTCGAAGATTAACTCAGTTGAGACCGACGTCTATCTACCTGGAGTACCTATAGACTATCTTCAGCAGCCAGCAACGTTTGTGCAGCTACAACAAAGATTATAACTGAAACTGAAAAATATAAGAATACAAAACATATTTCAGGTTATTTTTATCATTATAATTGTCATGGCTCACCTTGTGAAATATCGGCTATTGGAAAAATGTCAATATCAGGTGACCGGCGACTCACGCGCTGAACGTGTCTTAACGGGTGAGATTTTGCATAACCCATGCGATGATTCACTGGTCTCGAATATTTTAAAGCCGGAACAGTAACAGAAGCGTACATACCTCTATGATGGGCGGATTTTTAGATTTCTGAAACTGTGGCGTGCGTATTTTTCGATTTTTGTGCCTGAAGCGGTGCATTATTCTTTGTGCTATTAAGAACGGGCGCATATATACACTTAAAAAATATTTAGTCTGTACTTAGTTTGGGCGTGAATATACCAGTTAAACTATTGCTACTCAGTAAATTTTGTTGGAACAAAATCCCATCGTAACTGTTGAGGAGCTAGTCGAAAAACGCTTTAGAAAAGCCATCACTGATTTAAAACTAAAACGTGTTTTCACATCAGGATAACGTTTAGTTACATACAGCGAGGATGACTATACAAAGGCTGAAGGAATTCGATATGAGAATCTTTACGGCATGCATCGCATTCACCGTACATAGCCTAATCTAATTATTATTTAATCCGCATTATGCAAAAAAACAAATTTGCAAAAGCATTGAATGAATATTTTATATCAGCGAGTTAGATCGAACGTGAGACCAGTCTCACTTTTAGTGGAAAACATTGAGTCTGAGCTTTTGCAATTTTTTTTTTGAATAAGGTCCAATGTCTCTACTCGCAAGAACTATAACTTAGACTACATATTTCGTCTTTTTGCATTTATTTAGAACTAAACTCAGCGGATTTTCTTTTTCACACAAAATATGTTTCACTCTCTCCACCACCAACTTCAAACACCAGACAAATTCATACAGGTTGATGAAGAGCCAAGGGAATTTAGATTTTTTTTATGAGAAACGCAGCTCTTGTCAAGAAAATTTCTCTAATATTTCTTGCTTCGCTCGAGTTTTGAATGGTTTGTTTTGGAATTTTTTCATACAGCGTGTTTCAGATCTGACATGTGGAATTGAGTGGGGTGATATATATCACCTGAACAAACAATAAATTATATGGCAGGGGTGAGGCAATCTCAAATTGCAAATTTTTATAATATTCCCCGATTGGTTTTCTACTTATAAATTTCTACATATATTCTCTAAGTGGACATAGTGGACTTTTTTGGAAAGGTAATTGAGTAATTGAATAAAAATAAAAAACACGTGTGTTAGTATGATGAATTTGGCAGAAAATTCTGGAGTTTTGGTAATTTTTAAAAAAAATGTCCACTCTTGGAAGTGACTTTACCTGCATGGTGGGAGTTAGATCAACAGTGTTGAGAATTTTGGAAAGGTCATTATGATAGTAGTTTTTAGCATTTGTTTGATGTCGCTGTGTTAAGTAAATGAAAAGATAAAAATTAAACATTGATGTGCATACCACTAAAATTGCAAATTTATGAATCATCCTGTAACTCCCAAACGGTTGAGATTGCCCCGCCCTCGCCCTGCCGATTTTTGGTTTGCCTAGGTGAGATCTATCACCCCACTCATTTCCCCACATAAGATATGAAACACCCTGTATATATTCTACTACACCTACGTTCACACATTCATCTGTAGCTGTCCATGGAGCTGACATGGAGACGAAGATCCCACGAAAGGAAGTGGCTGAATAGTAAAAGGAAAGTTTGCCTTATCATTGAAAATGCTTTTTAAAAATGATGTGTGTAAAATAGGCATGTGCTTAAGTTATACAATAGCTAGAATGAGATTTAGCAATCAAGAACAAGAAATATTAATTAAGAAATGAGATTATTGCTAATGCAACAAAGTCATAAATTTATAGTTTGAAATAAATGTTTTCCACTGGCTTGTATTCCAGGCGAATTCGTTATAACTAAAGTACTTCATTTCTCATAAATTTCAACATAAGATTTTTAGTCGAACCAGTCAGGAATACAAGAGCTTCAGTGAAGGTTTGAGAAACCTTCAGATCACTTCTGTTTTTCAGAATGAAAACAGTTATATAATATTTTTGTTTTTCAAAAAAATCGAAAGGTGTGGTGTCGACAAATATTTGATTCTTTCATAAAAATAAAATCCTAAAAAGTGCCCTAAAAACCGATTTTTAATTTAGGGAATGACCCTTTCAATCTTATATTTGTAAATGACACACTTTGGTAAACAAATTAAAGTCAAATAACCCTTTAACCAGCATATCTTTAATGAATTTCATAAATTATTGTAATATGAAAAGGTTTTAGTTCTACATACGAGAGCAACCCTTAACCCTTAGGCTTTTAATAGATTTTACAAACCAATTTAGCCTGTAAAATTAATGACGTATGGAGAAAATTTTATTCTACAATTGAAAACTTTGGCAAATATTTGAACGCATTTTAATTAAGTCGCCCAACGTTATGTAATTAAATTTAAATCTTTTTCAAGGAAAATCAATTAACGAAATTGAATACAACCTTCCATCGAAAACGGCACTGACTAGGTTTTAATTAGTGCGGCTGGCAGTATATCAAAAGGAAAATCCAAACTAAATATGAATCAGTTCCATAACATTTTCCCGAAAATAATTTCCTGGGTATTAACTCAAATATTTAAAAGGTTTCTACCGCAGTCCATTTATGACATTTTTTCACCAAAAGGCTTCATCGTAATGCATGTGGAATTAAAAAGTTTCGCCTGAAAATTGCAGTATTGTTTGCGATAATTTTTCAACGATTAAATGCTGTTTATTTAATAAAATTAATATTTTTCTACCTCATGTCCTGCGTTCAAATGATAAAATTATACGTGCGGGATAAGATTTTTATCATATACAACTTTTCATATTTGTCGACAACTTTTCCTACAGAATTTTAACATATGTGATTATGATTACTTACCGGCATAACATTACCATAACTTAACTAACCGCTCCCCTCTCCCTTTTTTCTTCAGCTGAATGGTGTGGTATCGGTGAGATAGGATGCATTAATCTTTCATTGCCTTCGTCGCTTTTTATGATATAATTTACTGTAATTGATAAAGTTGATTGCAGCATCAAAATTCGTTGTGTTTTAATGTGAATAAATGATTTTTTTGCTTTAATTAAAAAATAATAACTTTTACAATATAAGATTAATTTTTCTCATAATACCGTCCAATGGAATTAGCCTCCTCCTCTTTCTCTCCGTTCCCGTTCGCCTTTTTTATCGTAATCGGTTATGAGTGGAAAACAACCATGGTTTGCTGTCGGTGGGATTCGAACCTGGGACCTCCGCATTGTAGACTGACAATTTATTACACAACAGAGGACTGATGATTCCTATACCATCGACTCGGAAGAAATATTTAAACTTGAAAAGACATTTCCCTGAGTATTCAGAAAACGACGATCTTGGAGGGAATCTGGCAACCACTACGAGGTGGGGGTCAACGTGTCGATTGAGAGGCCTCGCTTGGCATATCTTCACAGCAGGGAGAGTGAAGTAGCCCGTCAACTTAATTCAATTCAATAAAGATTTTAATGGTGACGGTATGTTTCCGGCTCGTCTACAATAAGAAATAGATTATCCGTTGTCAATCGTTACCAAAATTTTCAGAGCCCACTTTTACCTTAACTATATCCCTAAACTATGGAAAATTAATTAACTGTTAATTGTAATAATATTACTCTCTGTACATCTCTTGGTATTGAAGGAGAGGTCGGCAAAATATGAATCGAACTACCGAGGGCCTGAGTGATTGGAACAATGCTTCGTAACACCATTTCCAGGCTATTAGATAAATCGGTAATATTTAGGATCATCAGAGAGTGCCTGAAGGGAGTAGTCTAGGTTTCCTTCCCAAATTCATCTCCTGGATTCGATCCTACTTCAACAACCGTAAGTACAATATACTTTTCAGTTCATCCATTTCTATTCCTATTGTCGCTCGTTCCGGCGTTCCTCAGGGCAGCCACCTAGACCCATTGATTTTTATCCTCACAATAAATGATGTTGAATGTGTCATCAAACACTCAGAGTTGTCCATTTATGCCGATGACATGAAAATAATCAAACATATCTCCTCCACAACCGACTCTCTTCTCCTGCAAAAAAACCTTGATTCATTCATCACATGGTGCATGAAAAACTATCTAGAGCTCAATGTCTCCAAATGCAAGTCCATTTCTTATTCCCGCAAGCGTCTTACCTCCACCCCGAGAGTCTTTATGTTAACCGACGCACCAGTCCCTATCGTTACCTCTTTGTGTGACTTAGGGTTTGTGAAGCGCTGGTCTAGAGAGTTCCCCAATCGTTATGTTTCCAAATCTCTCTACGTCTCCTTCGTTAGACCTCTGTTTGAATATGCCAGCCAGATATGGTCACCTACACAAACAACTCACATTAAAAGGATAGAATCTGTCCAGCGTAGGTTTATTCGCTTCGTTCTACGTGATCTTCCATGGGTTGACAGATTCATCCTTCCACCCTATGAAAACCGTCTGAAACTGATCGACTTACAACCTCTAAGCAAACGTCGTGATGTTTCCGATATTCTCAATTATCAATTATTAACTGGTGCCATAGACTGCCCTTCAATCCTGCAATCTTTACCCATCTATACCAGTCCCCGTAACCTTAGGTCCACTCCCCTTTTCCGACTCGACCGCCATCGCACAAACTACGGTCAAAGCGAGCCAATTACCAGGATGTTACGAAAAGTCAACGACCTTTCCTCTTCTTACTTCCACCTGAGGAAATCATCCCTCCACAAAGCCTTATATCTTGACCCCGCCCATCTTGATCCTGATCGCCTACCTTAATTCCTCTTCCTTACGCCTTCTGCCAGTAATCAATATATATAGCTCATATTTTAGCTTATACTTTTTATTTATTTATTATCAATTATCATTTATTATAGTCTGTAGAATCAGTATTAAGTTATAGCTTGTATTTTGTATTTTTATGTAATAGCTTGTATTAAGCTTAAATAAATAAATCTCACTTAAATCCTTGTAAGTCCTTTCAAGCAGATCACAAGACCAACATTTAAAGCTTTTTTGAAAGCTTTCTCCGTTCTAATGGTACCCAACATGCCATAATCCACTTAAAAATTTTCCAGTTATTGGACCTCAAACATGAATATTGGGAAAATTTCCACAAAATGTTAGTATATTATCCTTGATCCTATAAAATTTGTACACCAAGGATATAATTTTTTTCTTTCTTTAAGAGTCTCTCAGAAAGCTCTTTATAACAAATAAAGGAGTAACCTGATATCTGCAGCCATTTAAAAGTTATTAACATTTTTATGCTGCTCGAGAAATACTATTTTTAAATTAAGTGTTCTACGTGGCCCTCATCCTGCAGAACACACATTTCTGCTCTCGAAATAAGAGACCTTTTGATGACACCTCCAAGTCTAGGTTTATTTCTGATTTGGTCGCAAGCTATTACTGATTTTGCCACAATTGCTCTACTGATCTTATTTCTGACATTACATAGACAAGGTCTTTTAAATGACCGTTTTAGATAAAAGTCGAATGGATTCACATCAGGAGATCTTGCTGGCCAAACACGGTCTTCCGCGACCAATCCATCTCGTTCCAGAAGCTTCGTTCAGCTACTGTCACACCTGAATCGAGAAATGGACAGGAGTGCCATCGTGCATAAACCACATACGTCTTCACAGGGCTAGTGGAATATGCTCGTCTAATTCTTCGTCAAGGGGGCGACGTTAGCACTCCAAATAAGTATTCCCATTAATAACGGGTAACTGAACTGGTCCCAATATTCGGCCGCCAATAATTCCACATCAAATATTTATTTTAAAGGAATATTGGTCACTATTTAGGAGGATTGCCCTATGATTTTCATCCGGAAAATAAATGGAGATTATGGAAGTTGACAATCCCATCTTTTATAAATGTTGCCTCGTCAGTGAAAAGAATTTTTGAAATAAATTCTCTATCACTTTCTTGGCGATTTAGCAACCATTCACAAAAGAGATTTCTACTTGCATGATCTCTTTGCTGAAGGCCCTACAACGGTTGGAAATGGTATGGGTGATACTGGTGCCTTCGCAAAACATTATGAACTGTGCTAACGGCAAATCTTCTTATGCTTATGCAGGGATTGTCTGCAACTAACCCCAATACGGGTATTGCCAGTCTTTCACCCCAGTTATTTGCTGCCTGCAACATGTCATAGGAACGGGCACGAAAAGACCCAGTTTCTGCTAACCTTCGGCTTCTAGCCTCAAATGTTGAGCTCACGCGAATTGTGATGGCGAAGGGTCAATTTTACGTGGGAGGGGGGGTATGGTATGGAAGAAAATGTTGATCAGGATACTACACTTCAAAGAATCCATTGGTATAGCGTTTCCTACACCTTTTCTGAACACCCGTATTAACCAGCACTCTAAAATATTCACTGAAAATATTCTGAAAGTTGAACGCAATCCTTCTCCAGCAAGTTGTTCTTGAAGCACAACACATATACAATCTACAAAAACAGTTGTAGTTCCGTCAGTTTCTGCATTTTATTTACTTCTCGCGTAGTGCAGGAATATTTTGTCCGCGAATAAATGGAATGATCGTTTACACTTGGAATTTTATTCAGTCTCCTGATATAAGGGGAATATTCTGCATGTGCCTAGAACTTATTCTCTTTTGCGTTTGAATATTCTTGATACAAAATTTCAGGAACTAAATTCACTTGTGCATCAGGGAGGTTTTGATCACCTGCTTAAATATCTTGCTTGAATAAAAAGTCAAGCGGTTGAATAACATTCATTCACTGTCTAAGAGAAAGAAGTTCGCGAAAAAATTCCAAATATAAACCGCCCCTAAGAGTTAGAACTTTTAATTTCAACAAAAACTTAATGTTACGTAACGCGTTGCTTGACCCCCTTCTCCCATATAATGCACCGTAATGTTTCAGAAGGGGGTCTTCTTCTTCCCAATAACTGCGTTACGTAATACTTGAACGGTACCTTATTACGTGCGCTAGTTTGCCTAACCCTTTGCTATTAGCGGAAATAAGTTTCATATAAATTAAAAATTGTGAAATTGAATTATTATTTAGTGAATAAAAGTGATTTAGTTACTAAAAGAATAAGGAGAAAACTTTTTTGTTTTTATTTTAGTTAAAAGAGTTCGTGGACTCTCAAACCACATGGCGCCCAACAGGTGTTAGGCCTAATGCTATCTCACCCCTTTCTCTAAGATGGGGTACGGATTTTGTTTGGAAGATAGGGAAACATCGGTAGACAGTCTCTATCACTGCGAGGCCCTCAACCCAACCTCCACTCATCATCGACAGCAACTTAGGCAACCTTTACGGACAATTTAATACTTCAAATTAAAATGCTTGCATTAAAGTATTAAAATTTAAATTGAAATAATGGGCAAACATAAAACTGTCCTTACCTTGCTCGTTGCGTATAAAGCATACACATAAAAATACCCCAATTTCACGATTTAAATACCGCAATACAAAGATGGAACATCCTATACCAATTCCATTGAAAATGTTGAGATTTTTCTGTGTATACTTATTACTCAGCAGTTCGCTGCATCCTTTTAATTTATTTACCTGAACAATAACAGAAGTATCCTCAAAACGAATCAATTATACGAAAAAGATTTATGAACAGAGAAGCATTAAAAATATAGGAAACCTTCGTTGGTGGAGCGAATCGATTGTAAAATTTCATGGACAAACCCTTAACCGAAGTTTAATTCTCCAGGAGTACTTTGTTCTCCTGAAATGACACAGCTATCATTGCGGGAAATTCGTTTCAGTTCCAACTTGTGCAACATTCCGTACATTTTTCAAATTAAATGCTCCAATTTGGAGTAAAACGAAATTGATTTTCGTTTCCGATATGAAAATGGATGCACAAAAAATGGGTTTTTATAAATGTATATATTTGACGTAGTAAGTTGCCCGCCTCCACTGGTCCTTCTGTTTGTTTTTTCTCATTTCTTCGTTAAGGGATTCCCCATTAAAGCCAGGCGCTGAACAATTTGCCATGGCATGGATGCGCTACATGGGGGCGTTCAGAAATTGTGTAAAATAGCAATAAAAGTATTTTTATGATCGCGTTGTAAGCATAGCGCTTCCGAAAAACATACATTTAACAACACTTTTACAAAACAACAATACATTTTTTGTGTGTTAACAAATGTCAGTTGTTAAGTTTTTGCAATAGTTTAATACCTGAATGTGCAGCTCTGAGCGAATGTTAGGGATTGTCTTTAAAAACGGTTTAAAATTCAAAGCAAAAAATCAATCTTTTCTTCGCTCCCTAATCCGATTTTTGAAAACAAAAATCCAAATTTGTGTAAATCCATTCCTCAGAAGAAGCTAATTATTTTCTTTGGCTAACTAGTAACTAGGTGAGTTTAAAGAAGACTATACTTTGCGTAAACGTTACGAAAAAGTAAAGCTTTTTAACTTTGTCATCGCTTAGATTTCCCTGACAAGAATGTGTTCCTCCTCTCAGAAGAGATGTCTCTGCAATTTAATTGAATTGATTGCTACAGTGGATTTACTGAACTATAAACCTTTTTGTCTTTGCGGTAGGTACATACGAGTGCCTCGTTATTTGTTTAAAACTTGTTTACGGTTAGTTTAAGTACGCTCTCTATAACAAAGCCAGCAACTTTTTATTTAGCTTAATATAGAAAAACGAGCCACTGATTTATTTGTTTTTGTAATAATTAATTGGTACAGACCCCACATAGTCCATAAACACGGTGTCCCTAATTTCTTGTGTCGAGTTTCTGTAAACCTTGAGAGGCATCGGGCGTAATTAAGGACTGCTGATCAGAAAGCACCCTTAACCACCGCTTTACATAACCCAGAACTAATTACTCTTAGAAATTATAGCTTATGTATAGAGTGAAATTGAGTTTTGTCAATCTTCCGACCAAAGTCGGTACCGGAATGCGCCAAACGGATATAAGGTTCCACAAAGGTATAATCAAAGACGAGCTCCCATAGAGAATTACATAACTTCATATTTATCCAAGTGAGAAAATCTTCTGTGCGTAGATTAAGACTTTGGAGTACCCAATTAGGGGTACAATGTCGTCAATGACGAGAATAAATAGCAGCGGATTCATATGGCTACCCTGTGGTACCTCTGAAGTCCTTTCCTAAATCACACAGTAAATTTTAGTTACAAAAATTTTACGATGCTGTTATTCAGTAGAAATTATCGTAAATTGTATAATACGGCTGCTTAATGTGTTACTTGCAACATTGACATTTTAAATTACATCGAGCGTGGTCTCCACGAAACTGCCTCGTTGCTACAGACGACCAAGAGGACCCTGAAACTGCCTCGTTGCTACAGATAACCCAGAGGACCCTAAGCAAACTGCACTCACTGCCTCACTCCAAATTAGTTGGTAGTCGTTGATCGGTCGTAAAGCGGTTTAAGAGCGGGATCCGAGGTTAGCGAATGTTAAAAACTATTACCACATTTGAAATTAGAGTGGTGTTTAATTTCAATAACTTACAGAACAAGACGAGGATAGTAATGTGGTTCGCGGACCAACTGACAAACTTTTTCAAAATCGATCAAATTGTGTTTCAATATACGAGAATGCTCGCAAATAGCGAATTTTTTCCGCTAACTTTTGCTAAGAGCATTTATATGTTCTTTCAACCGGGTGGCGACACTTCTTTGCGTTTATCTACTCTTAGTTGGTCGGTTGGTTGCTAAAAGTGGTGAGCATCGCCTTCATCTCGAATTAGTGTTATTATATCGCTGTTTTGTTACAATAGCTGATAACACCCAGTTGTAAGGCTTAGTTCCATTGGTAAGTCTGAGTTCCTTTCTGGAATATTGGCTCAGATTTCTTGAGTCTGATTGTACTACATGACGCCTGGAATTTTATCTGAAGGGGGAATCAGGTGCACGTTTAGAGCTTCTGTTCGATTGGAGCGCAGAAGTCAGAGGAGTCTTCTGGGGTGTACCTCGGGAGGTATGACTAACGGTTTGCCTGATGCCAAACTCGAACTGAATTATTCTTGTGTTTAGCATTGTAAGTATGCAATAGCCACGACTTTGCTCCACACCGACGGCTTTAACATTTCCCCTTCTATGTCTAAAAATGCAGCAATATTCAGTTGTACGTACTATTTACTCTCTACGAATTCGGACATCCCGCTGCCTGCACGGATGTTGCTTTGCAGTACGCGTGTTGGGATTTTGACATCGGTGCAATAGAGTTCGACTCAGATGTATGTCCAGGACTCGCTCGAGTCGTTTTAATGAAAAGGAGGTTAGAATAAAGTCCTTTGCTAGCTCGTTGTCTTGTTTTCCAGTTTTCGTGATAAATTGCAGATTAGTACCCCTTCAGGTTTGGGGAACGTGATCATAGATAATACAAACCCTGAAAATCACCAGCCCAAGCACTAATAGTTGTGGCACCTTCTGTAATATAACCTAGCAGATGCCATCCAGACCGGAGGCTTTTTAGTGAATTATTTTTTATTTTTTATGTGGAGATTTTTGGTTCGACTTCACAACAGGACATGCTTCGAATTGCCGTACTGAAAGACGGTATTCGATTGCCTTAATTACTGCAGCTACTGAGTATTTATTAATAGCTAGAGGTTTCCAGCGGAAGAAATTGTCCAGTAATTATTTTTAAAAGAGACTCTTTGCTCTCAGAATAGTATTCTGTTGAGTCTGCTTAATTCCCTGGTGCTTTCGATCAAGTGACAATGCTCCCTTTAAGCCTCCTTTTTGGCAGATTTTTAGACATTTATAAAGGATTGCCAATATTTGTGCTTGTATGTTGCAGATGTCTCTAGTTATCTTGCTTAAATTTGACAACTCTTCATTACACCAGGGAGGAAGGTTTTTTCCAGTAAATATTGTTGGACGTGGCTTTCTCAAATGTAGCAACTTTACTTTCAATATTTAGGTTAGGTATGACTGCTAGTTTGGATTTTATAACGTGACTGAAATTCTTCCAGTTGATTTTTTAGGATACCGGAACGACCTAATGGCCTCCGGGTTCAAATTTAAAAGTATCCTATTATGACAGACACTCTCCAACTTTCAACAGTAAAACTGATATTAGCTGATGTTGCTGAGATCTAGCACTTTCTTCCAAGTAAGAAACCATTGTGGTTGCTGGAGAATGGACGGACGAGTTGAAGCCTTCTAGGATACGGTGATCCTCATCTGGATATTCTCAAGTGTTAGTTACACCTCCAAGTGGTAGCAACCGGACAATGCATCCTAGAATGTAGCCAAGTAACTAATGCGGGAGGAGATAACCTCTTGAAAAATCCCCCTAACTCCAAGAGAGTCTGCAGTGTTGCGTCCCCTCTGCAGGGCCCAGGGGTAATTGGGTCGCGAATGGCGTTTTCCTCGGACGCTTCTGTGGTAGTGGAGGTGGATTGTATGGGAGACCCCAACAGGTTGGCTATACCCACGGTACCCACAACACAACAGTAGCAGTTTTGGGAGAATTACCTTTCGAAGGAACTGTGGCGGCTATGCAGGCTGGCTCGCTTCCACCGGCTGAAACTGCTGTAGCAGTCCTGGAGAAGGGTGCCATTGGCATAATAGCAACTAGCACTTCTTTAGGTGCGGCGGTGCAGAGACGGGAGACTCTAACGAGTTGGCTATCTCCGCGATACGCACACTAGGAGAAGATGCAGATCTGCCTACCAAAGGGTTAACTGCGGTTAATCCGGAGGGGGTTTCTTGTCCTGGCTCAGGACTAAAGCGTTACGGCCTGGAACCCTTCAATGCCGTAGGCAGAGAATGGATGAAGGTCGTAACTAACGCATGGACCAAAAAGGAACACTGGACACGGTGGGAAAATATGGATTTATGCAGATCTGCCCTCCGTAGGGTTAGCTGCGGTTAATCCGGAGGGGGTTCCTTGTCCTGGCTCAGGACTAAAGCGTTACGGCCTGGAACCCTTCAATGTCGTAGACAGTGAAGGGGTAAATGATGTAACTAACGCATGGACCAAGAAGGAACACTGGAGACGGTAGGAAATCATGGATTTATGCAGATAGGCTAGAATTCTAGCAGTGACCCAGGAAACCGAGGTTAGTGGCGACAGTGGGATAACTGGATAATCAGTTGCCCCCACTAAGGGTGACTGGGAGGGGACGAAAAGGGACCCGGTTATGTGGTCTGTTTCGGCTAATCCCCAGAGAGGTGTTTTTAGTGAGTAAGAATCTCACACTACCGGAGGGCACGGGCTGTCTGCTGTCTTTTGGAAGATTTTCACCTCTCCCGCAAAAAAAAAAAAAAAAAAAAAAAAAAAAAACCATTGTCGTCAGCTGGACTGGAAAGTCAAGCACCGAGTCAAAGGTCATGCTGCCGGATAGATCTCAGCGGACTCGGTTTCCCTTGGGCTACCACTTTCCACCTCTAGCTAACGTTCCGAAGACAATAGTCTGTATACTTCTTCGAGTAAGATACTATTGTCGTCAGGTGGAGTGGATGATCAAGCCATACCCAAATTCACCGTACTTTCCGAAGTACCTCCATCAGCGTAAATCTTATGGAAGAAAGCATGTATCCACAAGATTCCAAGAGCTGAGGGAAATAAGTCGGACTGGGAAAGCATAAATCCCCTAGTTCCCCTGGTTCAAGAAGATACCACAAGAGGTTGAGCAGCTGTTAACAATGGATCGTGCAAAGGGTGTATTTGATTTGGAGAGTTCTATCCTCAGATAGTCTCCAATTACAGCCTACCTCAGCATAGTTTGCTTCAAAACTGTTATTGGATTTTGTGAGAGGTTTCTAAACTTAGCTTGCAACAGCACCACGAGGAGGGCTAAGATGCACTTAGAGTCATAAAATCAGTTACGTGTAAGGCCCCTAAAATATTATTGGTCGCCACCACGGGACGGATCTACATGAACTACATGCAGAAATAAAAAATTTGGAGTCAGAGGCAGGGGCGTAGCTACCACCGTATCAGCCGTATCAATTATACGGGGCCCCCGGGCCACGGGGGCCCCAACGTGCGTAAGTAAAAATTAATAAAAACTTCCCAAAATTTTTTTTATTTCATAAATGACAAAAGTCAAAAAAAGCAATTTATTTTTTCCCGCGTAAAGCGTGCGTTCAAAAGTTGGCAACACCCTACATCGGTTATCGCGGGCTGCGGGATTTCCCCGTTTAAGTCATTTACTTCAACGGGGGAATCCCACAATAATCGATGTACATACGATACGATGATAAACCACGGAGAGCAGTGTTTATTGACGCGTTTTATTTAATTGTGCATTACATTGTAATACAATACAAACAATTGTTCTTCTGGTTTAGTAGTATTAGTAGCGATTTGTAAAAAACAATGAGTGAAAAGAAAAGCGATTATCCCAGCGGAGCTACGAAAAAAAAAGTAAACAGAAAAGGGAGGAGGTCATAAAAAAGTGCCCAAAATTTCTTCATTTTTTCAGACACCAGCTCCTGTAAGTGATTTAGATTGCAAAGATAAGTACTACCCAACCCATTTATCTTATCTACCTGTAGCGAAGGGTGAATTTTGTTTTTAGGGTTCCGTACCTCAAAACGAAAAAAACGGAACTCTTATCTACCTATAGGATCAATTTGTTGTCTGTTTGTCTATCAGTTCGTATCGTAAATTGCGTGTTCAGACGTACGCGAGCTCGGGTTCTGTTCGTTTTGTATGGCCACGCGCCACGTTCGGATCGCACGCGGGTGTAACGCATGGGCTGCGCGCAGGTGATTTTGTACTAACACGCGCACAACCCGCGTAGAGCCTGCGTACGTCTGAACACTCTCTAACCGTAACCTTACGTATAGTAATTAATTTAACATATATTTTTGAAATTTATCAAAACATTCGCTTTTATTTTTTAACAATTATATTTTCAGATTCTTCTGAAGCACATTCTGCATCAGATGTCCATCCGGAAATAGAAGAAACCCAAGCACATTCTTCATCAGATGTCCATCCGGAAATAGAAGAAACCCAAGCACATTCTTCATCAGATGTCCATCCGGAAATAGAAGAAACCCAAATCGACGATTCTGAGATATCTGAAGATTGTAATATAGTTTCATCAGATAGAGGAAATTTTGGTGACGGTCCAACTGAATGCGAACGAAAAATAATTTTTAAATTGGGTCCATTTAAACCACAGGGACCGTTTCCAAAAATTCAGTAAGCAACCGACCTTTTTCGGCCTATTATTATTCATATTTCAATAAGGCAGGCATAAAAATTGCAAGACCATGGTTATGTTACTCTAATGTTTTAAACAAACCGTATTGCCACTTCTTTTGGTTATTAACAGATCGTCAAAGCAAATCGTACTCCTCTGCATAGGTTAACGGTGTTTCCGTTAGAAGCAATTTTACGCAAACTATACTTGACCATGAAAAGTCACAGCAGCATATTAATGCATCCCTATCTTATAATAATTGGTTACAAGAAAATACCATCGATACTCTATTGCAAAGTGAAATCAATAGTAAAATTACATTCTGGAGAGATGTATTGCATCGTATAATTAATGTTATAATTACTTTAGCATCTTGTAATCTACCTTTAAGAGGCCATGAGTCTTATTCTGGAACTTTTATGGCAATTTTACGTTTGCTATCTAATTATGATGCAACTTTAAAAGAACTTCTTCTAAAACCAAAAGGCAAAATAAATTATTTAAGCCCTACGATTCAAAATGAAATTATTAATTTGCTTTGTACCGCAGTTAGGAACAATATTATCTCAGAAATTAAAAAAGCTCCATTACTGACAATAATTCTAGATACAACACAAGATTATTAAATTTAGTTTTAAACGATGCTGCGAAACATGTTGGTGAAGTGTCGACTTTTTTCGATAATTTACAAAAAATATATACTTTTTTTGGCAATAGTATACAACGCTGGGCAATGTTAAGTGACGATTCATCTGAAAAATATTTAATTACCCTTAAAAAGGTATGTCCTACCAGATGGTCTTCAAGGAACGACGCTTTATCAGCGGTAAAGAAAAATTATTTATTAATCATGAAAACTTTGTACGAACTAAATTTAATTTCGAAAAAAAGATATTAATTTCTCAAACTTAACAAAGATTTCAGAGCCTTTGCTAGCTGAGTAGTATGTTCGAAATATTACAACCGGAGAAACTCCTGTCTTCTTCAAACGAAGAGATATTAAACGCTTCCGGAAAACTATCGGCTAAATACAGTAAAGCCATCTCAGTTAATCTTTATGACCAATTAAAGGCTCTAAAAACATGCTTAAAATCTAAAATTCAATTATATAGCTATAAATGATTTAATAAATCAGTTTGCCGAAAAAAGGCAAGGAGAGTATATATTTCATTTGAATTGTTTGTAAAATTTTTGGAAAAAGTGACAGATAGATAATTATGATGAATAAATATTTCTTTTAAATTTATGCAAACATTTTTTTTTCTTTTGTGAGAAATCTTTACCCTTCCTAAGGGCCCCCAAACAAATTTTTATACGGGGCCCCGCCAAGGCACGCTACGCTTCTGGTCAGAGGCCTTTCGTGCCGTAATGCAAAATGCCTTAGAGCCATTACTTTTCAGCAAGAAATGATATTTGCTAAATAAAACAAATAACACTTTCATGTAAAAGTAAAATTCCACTAAAAGATTAACATTACAAAAATTATATGCATGTATAAAGTTTTACATCAGTAAGTACATGTTGGCTCACACTGTAGTTGCAATTAGTACAATTTTCAACAATTCGGATTTGCTTCTTGGACTTAAATATAAACTCTTCTCAGAACTTTAGAAAATCTCATTGTTAATTTACAAATAAAATTTAAAATCACATAGATAGCATAGCATACAAACATGTACATATCTAAATGTTAATATACCGACAGCACATTTTTAGTTTCTTTGTTCAGCTTTTCTCGTTGTTTAGCGAAAAGCATTCGAGGGGTAAGATCTCGCTGAAAATTCCTGAAATGTTTTGCGATTTTCTCAGGAGAGAAAATCCTGAATCAAGTCATCGCAAAAAATATTCAATTATGTCTTTAAAAAACAAAATCTCCTTTATATGTATGAACGCTCCCAGGTCGGATGCTTAAAGTACATCTCTGAAGGTGAAACGCTTGCAGAATTTTAAGAGAAGAAATCATATCTTGACATTTGCATTTTACGCACCAAACGAAAACTCCTTTCGCTTTCGTTGTATTTGTTACATAAAATAAAAAAAAAGGAACGTGATGTCGATCTGCAAAATCATAACTTATGATTGTTTCCAAATCAGTTTTTATTGCTGGCTGGATTTTGCATGGTTTATTGAAATTTTATTCGCGACATCTTAACCATAAATTCTTTTCGATCCCTTTCGACAAGAGGGCTTCGTTCATCGACCAGAATAAAGGACACATTCGATACTCATACAGATAAGCGAGATATAAATATTCGCTTGGTTTTGTTCTTCAGAAGGACGTGCCCATTACTTGGTATCGCGTTTTTATTACATTAACCATAAGGATGACTTTATTTTAGAGTACAGAATCGTAAAAGATGCTTATTTCTTATTTATTGGCGATTTTAGTATTTTTGCCAATATTGCGGATAAATGTTTAAAGCGATTTAAATGGG
Source organism: Leptarthrus brevirostris (assembly GCA_964036015.1). NCBI lineage: Eukaryota > Metazoa > Arthropoda > Insecta > Diptera > Asilidae > Leptarthrus > Leptarthrus brevirostris. Next base: position 122,868,708 of record OZ038374.1, on the reverse strand, counting down.
GTTATTATCGTTGTAGCTGCTCTTTCAAAGGCAAACACCATTTAAAAGTTATTACTCTTCTAAATGGTTATGTAAAATATGTCATTTTTCGCAATCGGCTTAATGTTTTTTTAAAGCTCGGTCCTACTCCTAAAAATAACTTAACAACTTAGCAGCTTTTCTTTTACATGTTCTGTTATATAATAAATCAATATTACAAAGCGCTTAAACTTTTCATATCAAAATTGAGATCTGTTTCATTATTGTTCATAATTGCAAAGTAAGAAGCATATCAAAGTGATATCGCAACGAGACCAAGAGGTAAGCTGATCATTCCAGAGGTGGGGGTCGATAATACCAACCTCCTGCAGGTGCTACAAGCACGAAGCCTGGGCGTCCCTAGAAGGTTTTGCCTACAGAAGAGCCGGGATTAGAGGATTCGTTATCCTTGTGTATGAACCCTTAATCTCAATAATAAAAATAGAGAAGGCAGGCTTCACGTCGCGGTTGAAGAAGTGTTTCTCAGGCTTTTTAAGGGAAATTGGTCTAGAGTGGAGTAATCAGAAGAGGCAGAAGCTGAGGAGAACACAAATGAAGGTTGTGAAAATAAACCTCCACCATAGTAAAGCAGGTTCAGCAACCCTCCTGCTGCTCCTCATTAAGGAGGTCATAGACGTGGTCCTCATCCAAGAACCATATGTTGAGACCACGGTTCAAGGGTTGGGGTCGCAGAAAATAAGACTATTTTACATTCAAGCAACGGGTAAGGTAAGAACCAACATACTCGTTAGTGAACACACTCAGGCCTCAATGCTTTCTAATTTCAACTCCGAGGATCTTGTGGTCGTGGGGATAGAGGCGGGGGCAATACAATTCTCGATGGCTTAGGAATACATGCCGTATAAGTAGTCATCGCCTCCCTCGGAAGAAGTAAGGACAGCGGTGGCTGCAGCAGAAAAACAGGGTACGAGCCTAATTCTAGGTTACTATGCTAACAGTCGTCTTGTTCTTTTGGGCAGCACGAATATCAACTCAAGAGGTAAGTCTCTTTTTAATTACGTTTTAAGGACTAGCCTATGTCATAGAATAGGGGTAAGGAGCCCACTTTTATAACGGTGAAAAGGAGGATAGTCTTGGAATTTACCCTTATTACAAGAACGGATGGCTTTGCGGCAGACTATTAAAGTGTTTCAGAAAATGCATCCCCATCTGATCTAATTGGAATATTTTTTCGAAGGTGGTCAAAGGAAAGTTGGAGAAAGCTCCACCTAAGATATTGCAAACGGAAGACGCAATGGACACTATGCTTAATACTGTTACCAAAATGGTAGCTGAAGATTTCCGGGAATGGTGTCCTATTAGTAGGACACAAAGTAAATCCAGGACAACGTGGTTGAATGCGGATTTAGTAAAGCTTAGGGCCATTCTTCAAAGTGCCAAAGGGAAGTAGGGACGAAAAATACAGGTCCAGATATAAGGATAGCCTAAGAGGAGAAAAATTTCCGAATGCCTAGGCATGTCTAAAAATCCGCCTATTTCGTCCTCAATCAGAGGAGAAAGCGGAATGTGGACTACCACAAACCAGGATACCCACTTCTAGTGGAGCAGAGCCCTTTTTTTGTGATATAGCCAAAAAGACAGAGTGGATTTTTTTTAAATTCTTATTTTAAAAACTTGCAGGCGGGCGAGGCTCTAACCCTGGAACAATGGCGTAGTGATCTTATAATGTGCGATCAACCTCCGCCCAAAATTATCTAAATATGCTCTGAAGTTTACCGGTATTGGAACCTTGTAAAGTCCGTAGTTAGCGAAAAAGCCATAGCATGGGCTGTAAAGTCATGAGATCCAGCAAAATCCAGTAAAAAACACGTGGCTGGTGTAGTTATGCCGAAGTTGGCTCTGGTTAGTATTTATACCAATAGATTTCCGAGAAATGAGGGTAATCTTCAAAAGTAGGTAAAGCGAGCCATGTGATAGCAAAAAATTACAGACTAGTTAGTCCCTCATCATGTATGCTTATACATACTAAAGGGAGTCGATAGGGAAGGCGGTTGGCGTCGGAGACTGAAAAGTCTCTGTAGCTTAAGGAATACATCCTGGTTACTTTTCTCTACGTCAAGGGAGCCTTGGATAATATAAAGGCGGAAATCATCAAAAAACCGGCTTGTTGGATTACATGTCCTCCAGTAAAAAAGTTAGCTCACGCATGGGCTCCTCACTTGTGAGAAAAGAAGTACAGGGAACAGCACAGGGTAGGGATGTGTGCTATCACTACTCCTGTGGTAAGTGGCAAAATCCTGGATATAGTAGAGAAGGAAGGTTTCACAGTTCTGTATATGCGGAAGACCTGGATATTTTTGTATAATGCAGATTCTTAACAACCATCATCGAGAGGCTCGACTATGCGCTAGTAAAGCTGCCCATCTGGGTATAACTGGGCGTTTGAGCACTATGCCAATAACGTCTTCTTCTTTCTCTCAAGCTGTCATAACCACTTGTGTGGCATAGACGGGAGAAGAACTTCACCCGATTCGAGAGAACAATTGCAAGTGGACCTACAATATTTTTTTGATTACAAACCCCCATGGCCTTTTTTTACAATTTGTTGTCAGCATAAAACAACCATGAGTCGCCGCCGATGGGATTCGAATCTGGGACTTCCGGATTGGTAGTCCAACACGTTATCAATTACTCAACCGGCTCCATTTAAATAACATGAATTGCTGGAAGGAGATGATGAGCGGGCATTGCAGCACCCTTCGGAAGTTAGACTGCATCGACAACAGAATAGGCATGGACTACCGGGAATGCGATGGGAAGAAAGCGGTGAAAGCATCAGAGATTTCCATATATACGGAGGAATCTGAAACGGGTGGAGCAAAATAAAAACAGCTATGAAATGGAAAATAGCTGTGATTCACCAAGCAACCGCACTACAATATATTACAATATTATCGACATACGCATACAGGGTGATCCAAAAGTCCGGGAACGGCAGAATATCTCGGCGAGAGAGCATTTTAGAGAAAAATGTGAAATACTAAAGTTTCAGGATTTTTCCCTGGCTATCCGATGGTGAGCTTGACATTGACAGTGACCGTGACCTTGAGGGTCATTTCAAGGTAAAATATAATTTTTCAAATGGGACCCTTTACTTTTGACACCAGAAATGAAAAAAGCGGAAAATTTTACGGTCAGATATGATATTGAGTGATCCCTCCCATTTGACCTTGGGGCCCCCACAAGGTCAAAATAATAATTATTAATTTTTTTAAATGGAACCCCATACTTTTTATCACTGAAATGAAAAGAGCATAAAATTTTACGTTCAGGTCGTGACCTTGACCATGATTTTCAAGGTAATTTGGAGGTCAAATCGATATTTTGAACGGCACTTGCACTTTTATCCCGGCCTTGATTTTGACCTTTACCTTGAGAATACCTAAGGCAAGGCTGAAAATACCCGTCCAGATAAGGCAAGGTTGACAGTACCTGGAACAACCTAAGGCATGATATCTTTATTTCTCGGCTCGACTATCTCTTTAAAGCATGTGCTCAAAATGATTACCGCCAACTTCTTGGCAATATGCCATGCGATTATAAAAATTTGATACAGCCCTCTGAATTATGTCAGGATCAATGGCAGCAATTTCGTCCCGTATTTTTTGTTTAAGATTATCAATATTCAATGGCTTTGTTCGATATACTCTTTCTTTCAGATATCCCCATAGAAAGAAATCAAGTGGAGTGAGATCAGGTGATCTCGCTGGCCATTCAATTATTCCACGTCTGCCTATCCATCTCGCATTGAATACTTGATTTAAGTAATTGCGAACACTTACCGCGTAATGAGGTGCTGCCCCATCTTGCTGAAACCAAGTCTGATTAAATTCATCGCCTACAACAGCACGAATAGCAGGGATAACTTCATTCCTTAACATTTGCTCATACAGCGGACCATTAAGATTTCCCTCAATGAAGAAAGGTCCAATTATTACATTGTTTATAACACCTGCCCAAACGTTCACTTTTTGAGGGTATTGAGTGCTTCGGCTGTCCATCATCTAGTGGGGGTTAGTTTCACTCCAATAAGACATGTTATGCCTATTAATGCTACCATTTAGAAAAAATGTAGCTTCGTCCAAAAATACAAAATAGTTCAAAAAGTTCACATTATCATCCATTCGGATCATCATCAATTCAGAAAACTCTAGGCGCCTATCGGGATCGTCTTCATTCAGTTCTTGTACTAGTGAAACTTTATAGGGATGACATTTTAATTTTTTTGTTAAAATTCTTTGTACCGAACCAAAACTGAAATTGTGTACTTGTTGTAATTTTCTAACGGAGTTATGGGGATCTTCTGTAATAGATAGTGCAACATTCAATTGGTTCTCTTCCGTGGATACTGTTACTGGACGACCCAATCTAGGAAGATCTTTTACACAGCCTGTTTCATTAAATCGTCTTATCGTTCTACTGACAGTCGATTTCGATACTGCATCTTGTCCTACTCTGAATGTTTCGTTAAATAAATTTGCAACATTCTCTAATGATCTTTCATTATCACCCCATCCTCTCATGAGAATAGTTATTCGCTCTCTTTCATTTAGCGGAGCCATTGTAGTTTTGTGTGATAAATACAAGTTGTAAATTTTACAAAATAACGCAAAAATTAAGAAAAATCCCTAAAAAAAAAATAATTGAAATGCAGTAGAATACAGATTGGTCTCGCGATAAATTAAAGTGAAATAAAATAATAAAGCTAAATAAATATTAACTGAAAATTCAGAGAGCGGATTTATACACCGTGAAACCAATGTATTATTTATTTAAAAAATAATTAAACTACTGTTTACGATATTATTAAAAAGGAAACTCATTAACAATTATGACAAATTAAATACTATGTTAGAAAATGAATCAAGAAAAAATAAGAGAAGCAGCCACTAAATGCACTCAACTGTAGTCAAACTAAAAATATTGATCGAATATGTGGACGAATATTTTTGCGATAATAAAATAATTGGTATTCAAAATCAATATTTATTATTTGTCATTCGCATTAACGTTGTAGGGCCTACTACGATGGGAAAATTTTTCTTGTCTAAATGCAAGCTAGCACTTAACATTATCCTATCAAGTTTTCCAATAAACGCAGTTGCGACCTTCTCGAAGGATGGATTACAAGCAAGACCCCTGAATCTTTGGATCGTGTTTAATAAGAAAAAATTACATCTAAACTCAGGTCATGAAACGGAAGAAAAGTGTAATTGTCAAGGTCGTGGTCATGATTAGATTCGTACTTTGTACTCGAAACGACCTTGAAGGTTTTAGTAATGGTCATGGTAAAGGTCAAAATCAAGGCCATGTTTATGGTGAAATTAACTATCTGTTAATCTCCGGGATAAAAGTGCAAGTGCCGTTCAAAATATCGATTTGACCTCCAAATTACCTTGAAAATCATGGTCATGTAAAATTTTATGCTCTTTTCATTTCAGTGATAAAAATTATGGGGTTCCATTTAAAAAAATTAATAATTATTATTTTGGCCTTGTGGGGGCTCCAAGGTCAAATGGGAGGGATCACTCAATATCATATCTGACCGTAAAATTTTCCGCTTTTTTCATTTCTGGTGTCAAAAGTATAGGGTCCCATTTGAAAAATTATATTTGACCTTGAAATGACCTTCAAGGTCAGGGTCACTGTCAATGTTAAGCTCACCATCGGATAGCCAGGGAAAAATCCTGAAACTTTTGTATTTCACATTTTTCTCTAAAATGCTCTCACGCCGAGATATTCTGCCGTTCCCGGACTTTTGCATCACCCTGTATATACTGACAGACAGGCAGCCACTAAGGCGGTGGAAGATGTGGTGATAAAATCGAGACTTGTGCAATTGTGCAAGAGCGGCTAGATATGATTTCCGGATGTCACAGTGACCCTATGCTGGCTGCCCAGATACATGAATATCCCAAGCAATGATTGGGCGGATGAATTCGCGACGAAGGGTGCTGAAATGGATAGCTCTGACGAGGATAGCTCTGACTGACTTATGTGAAAATTCCAATCATCACTCTTAAGGTAGACATTGCCAGTGATTCCTACGAAAAGGCTAAGAAATAATCGGTGGACAAATCGGTACACATGCTTCTTTGCCAGACGACTGTGGCCTCAGCACAGCAAGAAAAGAATTAAAGTACTCCTTAATAATAGCAGAACCAACAACAGGTATTAAGTAGGGTTTTTAACGGGACATGTGACTATAGGTAACCACGCCAGAACGCTAGATCGAGTGGCAAATGATTTCTGCCGGAGCTGTAGCGATACAGAGCAAATCGAATCAATTTATCAGTACTCTGCGAGTGGTGGTAAAAAAAGGCAGGCTATTGGGTAGTTACTTCTTTTCGGGGCTTCTTGAGCTGAAAAACTTACTGAGATTCCCTAGGGTAGCAGATTGTTGTACAAATTTAAGGTGGCTTCCGAACGCACGACATTACTCTGCAATCTCCAATCACCTTATAGCGTAATCTACTGTCAATCAAATACAAACATAAGTCTCGTTGGTGTGATTCGATCTTGGAAAACCAACACGTTATTACAAGACCGCTAATAACTATAAAATCAAAATGATCAAGAATTATAGTGTTCAACGCTTCAGAAAATTATCCAAATGCATTTAAAAAAAAAATTTATTTAAAATATTGATTTTTAAACTTCTTATGATTACTACCATGCTTTAATCCTGTGTGAGTCGGCAAGTAATAGTATTTAATTATTTCTATTTATTTATTTATTTTATTGAATTTTCTTTTTGACACTGAAGGTGCATTTCGTGGTAGGATCCAGAAAAAATTTTACCAATTCCATCAAAACGGTGGAATGAGGTTCCCACACCAATTGTTTATTGGTTCATGCATGTCCTAATTTGATCTGGAGGGGTTAACATGCAACAAAGGAAGACTTCGGAGAATATGTTGGGATTTCCTTAAGGAAACCTTGCTAAAAATAGTACTTGAGTGAATATATAAATTCAAGAGCTTATGAAAAAAGACCAAGTTACCGACTTTACGCCTTTTCTTAAGTGAGGGCAAACCGATCAAATGGATGGGTGTTAGGCGGGAGTCTCAGTAGATCGTCACTAGGAAGCCCTCTTTTGCATGACGAGATTCAGTTCCCGTAAATATGAAATCTAAAAACTTTTTTGTCGGATAGTCAAGTCATAAAATAGAAAGCTAACAAAGAAAGAAAATCGTTAAAAGTAACCAAAGTTTTCAGTCGACTCAGAATGTTCTAAAGTTCATTTGGAAAATAATCAGCTCATAAAATATCAACTTGTTCGTACCTCCCTATTAAAATAAGAAGTGACCTAAGACAAAAATGCTTTATTGCTTTCTTTTTCATGAAGAGCACAGTATGACCCTTCTTCGACTGGCGGAGATATGACATAAACTTAAGTCTTATAGTCTTAATGCCACTTGGGTGGCAATGAGAGACTGCTCCATCCCTGAATCTTGAATTTTAAGAATTTGCAGAAACCATCCTTTTCGAAGGTTTCTTTTATAACTGGTAGTTTACAGTGTTTGCTTTACTGTCTTCGAAATAATGTGCTCACAAGCCATGGTGCGTTGATCAAATTTACCTCAGAATAATCCATTTATGGCAGAAATGTGGCAACAAAAATTAATTAATTATTATTTTACGAGACGAAAACGAGGTAAAAATATGAAAAGAAAGGACGAATTCCGGTTCCTGGGAACTGCAACATTTGAACGGATTTAAGAGCTTATAGTAATTAATTGAATATCTTTGGGATATCTCCTTTGGTTGTCTTCTTATCCTGCATAATTTATTAATTCAAAATTTCAAGGACCTTTATCTGGATAATAATTATTTATAAAAAAGGAGTGGAAAGCGGCTGTTGGCGAAGATTATTGTAATATAAAAAATGTAAAAAGATTTAATGTCCTTTTATATTCAGAATAACACAGTTCGTTAATAAATAAAATTAATCTCACAAAAACCCTTTTTCGTACAAAAGGGAAACATAAATAAAAGAGGACCTAAAGTTCATTTTTAAATCTTTTGGGTACCAAATAATATTTTCTCTTACCTCGCCTTACTGGACTTGTAACTAGGTGTTTTAGGAATCTTAGTTTAGGTACCAAAAGTAGAGGAAAGTTTACGAATGTGATAAATATATTAAAAAAGTGCACAGTATACATTGGTAAATATTTTTAAAAATTAATATAGACTTAATTCGCCATTAAAAAATCTATGAAAAATTGTTTATCTGTCACCTTGGAGTATTGCTAGGTTTAGTGTTTTTGATTAAATTCATACCTTCAGTAACTATTACTCATATACATCAGTTTCAGCTTTGCTACTCTAATTAGAATAGGAGAAATGTATCTTCGTTATAGTCCAGGCGCTTAAGAGGTTTCAAAAAGTTATTATCTAATTCCTAGCGTTGGATGGTTATTTAAAGCATTGTTAAATACTTCATTAATGACAATAAAGAATAGAAAAGGTACTGGCAATAGCATCAACATAATCCTCGAAAGAAAATTTAGTATTAAGCACGGCGCCGAAGTCTCTGGTATTGTCAAGTCTACTCAATGGGCTACCGTCAATAGTAAAATTGAGACGCAGAGGATTTCTGTTACGGGAGAAAGAGACAGAATAGTGCGCTTGTGAATATTCAGAGGACGGAAATTAATACAGTTCCAATTACAAAAGGGTGCTAAGTTAGAATTTAAAAGGACACATTCACTATCGTTTGAAACAATACAGAAAATGTTGGCATCATCAGCATAATCGAGAATTCTCCAGTCAGTTAGGATCACAAATACACCATTGATATATATGATGAAAATTAAAGGTCCTAGATGGCTTCTCTGAGGCTTGCCAGAGGAGTTATTAATTTGATTAGAGAGTGCACTTCGATAAAACACGTTGCGTACGGCCATACAAATAAGAACGCAACCAATTAATGAAAAACTAATTACTTATGTTCGAGAAACTTGTAATTAATTCTGTCAAAATCCCTAATGAAATTTGTAAAATACAATGAACTTGTTTGTCGGCTTCGTTGGCAGATATCCAGAAGTTGAAGAATTCCAGTAAGTTGGTTATAACAGATTTACCCTTTATACACCTATGCTGGAAAAAGATTAAAAAAGATTAAAAAAGATTTACAGTGGAAGTAACACAGGCCGCATGCTTCAAAAACTTTGCCAATACAACATAAGTTTGCAATAGGTCGATAATTAGAAATATTACAGTTATAACCTTTCTTATGAAGGGCGATAACCATACACTCCAGAACAAATAGACAGGCTAACATATGATACAGACCAGGAACCAAAAACATAAGGCAATTCTTCAGGAAGTGTACAGGAACGCCCTCAAGACCACTCGAGAAACTGTTGAGATATGCTTTAATACGGTAGCTTCGTCAAATACTAAGACTTTGTCCTGAAGATAGATCGTTGGAATCCTCATCAAATAAGTAAAGCCATTAATACTAATATCACAGTTAGTATCTAAAAATGCTGTCTTAAAGAAGTCACCAAAGAGATTGGTAATCTTCAAAGGATCATTACTTTGGTTGTAGCTAAGACGTAACGTTACAGTTGCGCTAGAAATTTAGAAATATGCTTAGGCTCAATGCGTAGGATCTGCTTCGTTCTATCTAAATAGTAAGTAAAAAAAGCTTCAAAGGCGGATTGAAATTGACCATACAAGGTGGAATAAATGAATTAGAGGAAAAACACTTCCAAGATTACTTTTCAAGTTCCTTACGTACTTCGTACACTTTTTAAACCGTTGATTATTGGAATTGAAGATGAGAGCATATCGATAAAATATCATAGATTTATCGTTTTTATCAATGAAGCACTCATCCAAAACATGCAATCAATCAAAGGCAGAACGACATTCGTTAAGCTTGTAGAGATCAGCCTTTTTAAAATTCAAAAGTCAAAAGTAACTAATGTTACAGCATCGAAACAATAAACGATGTGAAGTTTCGGATGCTGGTGTGACCTAGAAACTATGAACGACAGGCATTACCTAACGAGAGTACATTAGTCGTCGGAAGAGAACACTAAGTCCAGAAGACTACCTGCGACGTTCATCTCACCACTGACCTGCTACAAACTAGAAGAGCCGATGTCATTGGTGACGGTCAGTATATGCTGCTGAGAAGCTGGTAGCAGATGATGGTCCACTCCCAAATCACAACAGGTATATTGAAGTATCCAAGAAGTAATAAGTCATCTGATAGAATCAAAATCGAAGCAACGTGCGAAAACCGCTCATAAATTTTAAAGTGCGAGCCTGGTGCAATATAAGCTGTGACGACATATAAAGTTTTATGAGGTAGCCGCAGAACCACGCAAAGGAACTCCAAGAGATCGAAGGCAAGAACATTAAGTAGTAGTAGTAGCGGAGATATCGGTGATCAGTTTTTGAGTTTGTTGATTTTTAAAGGCTGTGGTCGAGCTCAGGCAAATACTTGGAAAAAGCTTATGGACAATATGTTAGACATAAAAAAGTGCAGGAAATGGTCGACCCTGCGACCCACACCGACCGTCAATCCGTCTACATAAAATCAAGTTGCGGTCAGCTCCAGTATGTGATGAGATAAAGGAATTAACCACGTCCTCAATAGTGTCGTGATAAACTCGAGGTGGAGGTGCAATCGGTCTAGATGCCATGGAAGCGACAGAAGGCGGGACATTAGAAGTGAATGGTGGTGGTACCAGTGCCGCATCGTAGGAGTTCACAGTGGACTGCTGTTCGTTTGCTTCAACGATACATCTTGCTGGTTGAGCGAGACAACACCACACAGATAACTGAGAGGCACCGTGGCAATCCGTACTTGCAGCAACAGATGGAACAGACACCGGCATACCAAAGCTCGACAAATCGTAGCCGAACTTGACAAATTGGCAGGTATAGATACCGGAACAGCAGCCAAGTTAAATATACAGGTGAAACGGAGGATATAAACTCCGACTTCTGAAGTGATGGCATTAAGAATTGGCAGAGACAGTGACCGACCATGATGTCACCTCACCCTAACCTTCCCAACACTACGCCTGATATCCTCCATAATCGGCAACACACATAATCGGCAAACACAGAGGCATTGATAATGGGAAAGCCAACGAAATTGCTACAGGAATCGATGTACGTTCGAAGTTCGTCTACGAAGTCAGATAGGCAGCCGAATAAGGAACGCAGGTCAAGAGATCTTCGAGTAGGGGGCAAGACTTCCCACTAAGTAATTGAAAGTAACTGTAATTCAGGGTGATAAAGTCTTCTGAAAATAGTTGAAGGCTTGCACATGCGTACAACCTGTTCCGCCAATACAGATTGCTCATTGAAGAAACTGTCGAAGATCTCCTTGAAAATCGCATGACGTGGCACGAGTGATGTTAAAACAACCCTGGAAATTTATTACCGAGGCCGTTGATGATCTATTGCCCTGCCTCAAATAAGACACATGATATGAAAAGCCGCAAATTCCATCACAAAGAGCCTCATCACCACTCAAGTAGCATGAATACAACCTATAGCTGGCCATATTCAGCCTCAAGTAGAGATGCACAATATTCGATTCGATCTCAAAAGATCGATCTTACACTATACAATTCTGCGATTTTCGAATCAATTTTTTCTTCAAACGATCTATTGAGAATCGAGTAGTATTAAATAAGAGTTATAATTAATAATAATAAATAAATGAAAATATTAAACCAATTTCCACCCTTTTCTGTATAGCTTACATTCCGAACAAAACGCAAAAATAAATGAAAATATGAAATACGAATTTGTTGGTGACCGTAAATGGACCCAATAACATCAGCATCAGGAAAATCGTAAGAAAGACTTCTTTCTCAATTTTCAAATCGACATTTCCATTAAAAAATTTAATTGTATTACTCTTCTGTTAAAGAATATTCCAACATTAATCTCAAAGGACATAAAATTAAATTAAAAATACACGACAGCTGCTTGTCAAGAGTAGCCATATATACCTCATAACATATAACTTTGTTGTCAAAATTTTAGCTGTTAAAAAGGTCCTTGTTCGATCGCCGCTAAGATTGTAGCCATTAAATGAACCCAATACCGGGCTTTAGTATGTTAATAGATTTGAAATGAAAGATTGATCCGGACCGATCTGATAGTATCGATTTTTTGAACGCGATGAATCGATCCGCAAGATCGCAAAAATAAGAAGATCGATTCGCTTTGAATCGATATTTTCCTTTTCGATCCGCATCTCTAGCCTAGAGAAAGCAACAGATTGAGCAGTGTAATCACGAGCAACAACCACAACTTAATAAATTTGTTATGATGTGGTGGTCAAAATAAAATTGTTGGGATTGGTCCGTAGGAATTAATTTTTTCTTCTCGCTGCCAATGCACTTTCCAATTTCTTATTAGATTGATTACATTGAATAACTAATTGTAGTTTTTCTTCGCAGAGTCAGAAAATTGTTTACCCCTTCGATTTCTGACATTTAAGTATTTTTGCTTTTTCGGTGAAATTTTGGAACTCGTAGGGCAGTCGAATTGCAAAATTATCTCAATGAGTGACTTGAAACGCCGATCGTGTTAAGAAATATTTTAATATTTCTGACGTTGCTCGAGTTTAAAAAACAGTTTGTTTTGGTTTTTATTTTGATATGAAAATGCTTTGATAAAGTGACCTCGAACGTTGCAAGGCTTTTGATGCAAACTAATAATGTCTAATCTCACAACTTCGACTTGTCATCGTTCAGTAAAGAACTTCCTAGCAAGTAATCAAAACTTCAGCTGCTTGTTTTTCCCCTTACTGCCTTTCATAGAGTACCTCAAGGATATGTACTCGGGCCTCTTTTATTGCATCTGTTTATATAAATTCCCTTCTTCGGTATTTTAAGACGATTCTACTCATCTGTTTACCCATTATGTTTAAGTATATTAAGAAAAGCCTTTAGAACTAATGGAAGATTATATTTTTCAACTAAATGCTTACTCTTTTATCATATTATAATCATATTCTACAATAATAACACAAAGTTTTCATTATTCACGCCAATTTACCTATTGTGAATACATTGTCTACTTATTTAATAAAATTTATATAAAAGGATATTTCAGAGCATTTAATTTGTCACATTTTACCAGACATAGGGTATATTACTTTACATTATTCTTTGTGCCATGCAAAGGTGATTGCTGGTCGGAAACTTACTAATACACACACGCACACGAGTGAATACACACGCCCACGAGTGAGTACACACGCATTGCCTCAATATTTTGATTTCTGATTAAATAATTTAATTACATGCTAGTTTTTTATTATGCATGAGCTTATTCTATTGTTGGGTATTGCTGATTGCTTCCATTGAATAGCACAAAACGCTTTCAGCGGCTGGCACACGTTCCAAAATACGCGTTTCCAATCAGGAATTAATTTTAAAATTGGTGACATCATTAAAAAAATTTCATCAGTGAACTGGTTGTACTTTTATTGCTTACCGGTTTATCTTCCGGATGCTTTCCGCTAATGACCACACAATTTTAATGACAGGTGAATGATTTCAGGCTTTTGCATTAAAATTCAATTAGGTGCAATATCCGCGTAAATGACAGAAAAAAGGAAATTTTAAACGGATTAAGCGAAATTAATGGAGATTTTTTTATTATTGATCTTTTTAAGCAGCCGAGAGTTAGTAGTTTTATAAAAGTGAGTAAAAAATGATTCACTAATTATTATCTTAAGAGGAAGACCCACAAAAGAGACAAAATATTAAAATTATTTGACAGGAAAACTGAAAATGCTTTCTCTAGTAGGAATGTGGAAATCCTCATTAGCCTTAAAATGATTGAGGAAAGAAAGTTTATACATTTCTTTAGAGCTACAAAAAGTAAGCAGAGATAAATTTAAAATCTCTACTCGTATTAAATTTAAATTAGGTGCGACATTGAATAAGTTAGTGCTTTTTTACATGTTATGTTTATTTAAGAAAAATATCTGCCCTATGCGCTACTGACAAAGTATCCCAATTACTGTAACCATAAATATAACTTTTATTCCAAAACTTCCAAACTCCTTTTTGTGTTAATGGTTTTATTTCCTCATTAAGAAAAAGAAACATTAAAAATTCAGAGTTAGATCTCACCCGTATTAAAAATTATAAAGTTCAATGGCCGACGTAGGAGTTTGCCAGCGTTGAGCTGAACACAGCTGAACAGCTTTGCTTAACTTTGCTGAAAAAAAGGAAGAGGGTGGGGTGGGGGGGGGGGGGGGGGTGCTGGAGGGGGTGGTGGTGGAGGGGGTGGGGTGGAGGGGGTGGGGTGGAGGGGGTGGTGGTGGAGGGGGTGGGGTGGAGGGGGTAACATTGTCAAAATTCTGCTTACAAAATATTTCAACGTCCGTTATCCGAAACGTTTAGTATGCCTCGGAAACCTCATACTGAATTTGCAAAATTAGATGGAGAAATTACCGTGAAATCGTGCGTGGTTTAGAGTTGTTTCTAGCTAAGCTTTCCCGCTTTTCTCCTACCAGATTATAGTCGCCAGCTTCCTAACCAACTACTTGGGCACAACGTCCCAAAAGTCATATCAAAATAATTAGGGGGGATCTCGACGACAACAATGGCTCAAACAACATCGGTTTTCTGTATGTATTGCGAAAGTTTGGACTTGGGAACAGAAATACAAATGGGAAATGTATTCTAGAACGTAGCCCAGTAACTAATGCGGGAGGAGATAACCTCTTGAAAAATCCCCCTAACTCCAAGGTTGTAGTAGGCCATGCCAAGATAGTCTGCAGCAGTGTCCACCTATATGCAGCACCAGGAAATTGGGTCGAGAATGTCGTCTTCTCACGCACTTCTGTAGAAGTGGAGCTGGAGGGTATGGTAGACCCTCATAGGTTGTTTTTCAAATAGTGTACATTTGTAAATATAAATGTTAAGAAGGTTTAAGACATAGACTTTAAAATTAAAAAAAGGTTTTTCTTAAAGGAGGAATAAATGTTCTCCCTGATGATGTTGCTGTCCTGCAACGAAACGTTGGAGATAGAATGCAAAAAATAGGTGTTTTCATTAAATTTCAGAACTGACCGATAGTCCGAAAAAAAATCTATTTTTTAAATTGAAATTAATAAAACGGTCGAACATATTAAAAACGAAAATTATACCCACGATACTCACAACACAACAGAAGCAGCTGTGGGAAAATTACCTTTTGTAGGTTGTGTGGCGTCTATAGAGGCTGTCTCGCTCCCGCCGGCTGAAACTGCTGTAACAGTTCTGGTAGAAGGTGCCATTGGCAAAATAATAACTTGCACTTCCTCAGGTGCGGCGGTGCAGAGACGGTAGACTCTAACGAGTTGGCTATCTCCGCGGTACACGCACCAGTAGAAGATGCATACTTGCCTTCCGAAGGCTTAGCTGCGGTTAATCCGGAGGAGGTTACTGGTCCTGGCTCTGGACTAAATATTTATAGCCTGGATCCCTTCAATGCCGTGGACAAAAAAGGGGTGAAGGTTTAACGCATGAACCAAGAAAGGACACTGGAGATGGTGGAACAGCGTGGATTTCTGCAGATAGGCTAAGATTCTAGTAGTGACCCAGGAAACCGAGGTAAGTGGCGACAGTGGGATAATTGGATGCTCCGTTGCCCTCACTAAGGGAGACTGGAAGGAGACGAAAAGGGACCCGATTCTATGTAGTCTGTTTCGGTTAATCCCCCGCTAAAAAAACCAAAAAAAAGTGATAACGTGTCGTCCTATTAATCCGGAGGTCCCAGGTTCGAATTTCACCGACGTCGACCCATGGTTGATTTGAGCTGATAACAGATTATGATAACAATGCCATGGGAGCTACAGACAAAATGTCAGTTCGGAATCTACTTTTAAACTGTAGGTCTACTGTTGTGTCGCTCGAATCGGGTAAAGTTCTTCTCCCGCCCCATGCCCCGCAAGAGTCTGCGGGAACTAAAGAGAAAGATGCTTAGCTGACAAGTGTGTAACGACGAAGGAATCGTAGCGGTAGATGTAAATGGATCATAACGCTTTCTGAATCAAAATAAAACAACGGAAGCCGATTAAAGGACGCATTAATTCTTAATTAATTTGGAGACAGAGTTGGATCAATTCGTTGAGCCGCACGACCACCATGCCATGGGTCCCGGTTTCCCCTAGGCTTTGGCCACATCGAAAAAAACCATGCCAGATTTTACTACTGCGATTGCCATGCTTATTTTTTAACAAATGGCACCACACACGTACAAATTGCGAACTGGATGAGATCTCCGCCCCTAAAAAAGTTTTGGTTTACGACAAAGTTCTCAAATACGAAAATTTATTTGCAAATAATATCACACACGCTAAACTTTCACGTGTTTGCAAACAAATAAATTTAACTTCCTCTAGCTCATGTTACCAGTTGTAATGTTTGAATCACTAAGTATTTAATTCTAAAATCAACTAATTCAGTTTCCTTTTTAATAATTTTTTTTGATTAATTGAATATTTTACGACCTGTCCTTGTGAACAACGTCAGCACCCAAAATCCTTGAAATTGCGGCAAAATTATGAAGTCGTAGAGAAAGGTGACTGCAGGATGACTAAACGAAGATAACCGAAACCATTCAGCGGGAAAAGGATCTTTTTGGGACATCTGCAAGATGTCAATCAGTGATCGTACCCTGTATAAAAACATCTCGAGCACCCGAACCATTTAGGAAAATGAAGATTCTTTAATGAAATCTGTTTGATAACAATCACAGATCATATTCTATAAGAGGAAGTTATAAAGATCAAAACCATTTAGAAGGACGAAGCCTCTTTTAGGACATCATTGTGATGTTGACCTCAAGTCGTATCCGAAAAAAGATATCATAAAGCAACACGGCGAAGTAAGTCAGCATTATCTAAAAACCACATACCTTCTCGAAAATACCAAAAGAAGGTTTTCGTATTACATCCTTCGAATGAAAACAGAAGGCCTCACAATAACTTCTTAAGAGGTGAGAACTAAGTTTTTGTTTTCTTCAATTTAATGACATTATCATATGAAAAAATATAGAGTAGAGCACAATAGGTCAATGATTCTTCTTTGAAATCTTTCTTTATTCGTGCCTCTATGCTCCTTTTTTCTAATGAAAAGGAACGAAATATTCAAGGAATTTTTATAATTATTTGCAAACATTTCCTTTTGCATGAACAACACCCAATGTCAAGTCCTTTTGTATCAGCAAGCGAGCTCGCAAGCTCCAATAAAGGTGTTTACCCTACAAGGCTACACACAAAAATTATCATTCCTATGAAAACGCAATTACCGATAAAATATCCCTTGATACCTATAAAAAGAAAATCGCTTTCTTCAGGTTTTAATGATGTCTTCCGCTCTCGCCCCCCTCCGGAATTTTTACCTTTGAGGACGCGGAAGATGGAAAAATTAATGCGACAAATACTGTTATGCCAACTGCGGTCGGTATCTGCGTCTTTCAACAGGTTTTTGTGTGTGACAATTTGCATAGATAAAAATTTTTCTCATTTACATATTAATACCTGAAACGTTTCAATTAATTTAGAAGGATATTTTCGGAATAAGATTCTTTTTCTAGGAAAATTGAAGTGCTCAGTGGTGGCAAACAAAAAATATTGCTTTGGTGTGCGGCTTAGTAAAATCTAATAAGACGAACGAGGGCCACGTTCTGCCAGACCTTGGGCTATGTCCTTACTACGAAATTTTTATGGAAATTTTTCATTATTTTTTTCTTCAATACACAGACGAAATAATTCCATCATTCCTGATCAGAGCCGAAACTTAATTTGGTGGAAATAACATCGTTGCTTGGATACCTCGCACCAAGCAAACAACTCAAAGGTCAGATGAGTGCAGATACAGATTGAAATTTTCTGGATTTCCTTGAATATACAATTTGCACTGAAATTAGATTTTGATTATCGATCGGCATGTATTGCTTGGTTACACATTAAAGATGGGGTTAGGACGTGACACACTACATACATCTTTTCATCCGACTTTCAAATCTGATTTTAAATTCTCCATCATTTCCCACGTCCTTAAAGGCAATTTCACGAAACTTTTGACTGGCTACTGGATAAAAAGACAAACAAAGTATAAACGTATTTCTTTTGCTAGTTGTTTAGTGCATTATACTTATAGAAAAGCGATTTTTGTCAACAAATGTGATTCATTTCTTTCATAATTACGTTTACAATCAGGCAAGCAAACAAAGTAGTGCTTCTGCAAAACTGGGTTCAAAATACAAAGACAGCCAAGGTTAGGTTAGGTTATGGCAGTAATCTCGCATAAACCGCATTGTGTCCATCAGACAGTTCCCAAAGCGCAAAAATATTCGACTCCGTTCCGAATTTGGAACACTATTGATAATGTTAAAAGCATCATGTCATTTGATTTCCGCATAGCTGTCAAAATTTTGAACGGTTTGGTCTCGTCCCATCTTTCTGTAAAGTTAGATAAGTTATCGCAAAATATAATGGAAACATCTATTTGGGGTGGAAGCTGAGCAACCTTATTAGCTCACTTTTTTAACGAAGACTTCTGCTGGTTCGTTTCCGGCCTTATCCTTACGCCAAGTTGTCCAGGTTCCCAATACAGTTCCACCTTTATATTTGTGCTTAACATTTTAATGGCTCTGCAGAAATTTGGGAGTTATTTGTCGAAAACCCGTCATTAGAGAATCCTCGTTTATTTACAAAAAGTAGCTCTAAACATTTCGGATTTTCACAGATAGCAGAAACGAGAACCAGATCGATCATTATTATTATTATTATATCGGGTTAGCCATACGGTGGGCACTACTACCTCGGACGTCTTTTGTGCCATAATCCCTACTACTACACAAGACGCTCAGCCACACTCAGGAATGCAATTAGGACTTTAACAGTTGCCAAAGGTTTCTGCTGCATATGACTCTCCGAACCAGATGCAGTAGCACAGAAAACAGTACAGTAGCTGGTCGTCTACAGCTTTCCAATCCTCTAGATGGTGCCGTTGGGAACATTTCTGGAAATTATTGTAGGGTAGAAACGCCGGTCCACCAAGAGTTGGTAAGCAAAAGTGCCAAACAATGTTGGACAGGAACTGGTATCTTGTGAAGCTTCCTTTTATATTGATTACGCCTGCACCCTAGTGCCTGACGCGTCCCGGGAATTTCAAGCATCATACGGATG
The DNA here is from genome assembly GCA_964036015.1 of Leptarthrus brevirostris. Classification (NCBI taxonomy): domain Eukaryota; kingdom Metazoa; phylum Arthropoda; class Insecta; order Diptera; family Asilidae; genus Leptarthrus; species Leptarthrus brevirostris. The sequence goes on along the minus strand of OZ038374.1, from coordinate 122,849,492 downwards.
CCCCAGATAAACCTTCACCACGCCAAAGAAGCATCAGCTAGAGTATGCAGGAGATTTGCCGAATAACAGTTAACCAATTTTCTAATTCAGGAACCCTGGTTTTCAGTAGGAAAGTTCGAGGACTCAACATCAACTCATGTAATCATTTACCACCAGGGAGCGGATACGTCACGAGTGGCCTTCCTAATTAGCAAAAGTGTTACTAATTTTCCCGTGAGCAACTTTATTACCAGGAACCTTGTGGCGATCCCAAATGAGCTCCCCTCAGTGGGTTGTATGCAGAAAATTGTCCTGGCATCGGCCTACTTTCTTCAAGACGGCCCATCCGCTCCACCTAATAAAGTCCAAGAACTCATCAGTTATTGTCGACGGACGAACCGAGAATTCATCATCGGTTGCGTCGCGAACTCCCACCACATGTTTTGGAGCAGCAGCAACATTATTGAAAGAGGTGAGCACTTGTTAAAATATCTTATCCATAAAAATATTGAGATAGTTGATAAAGGATGCAAACCTACAGTTATCAGTGCAGTCAGAGAATTGCTGCTAGATCTCTCTCTGGTGAACTAGAAGTGGCGGCTAACCAGCTAAATGACGGGATCATTCCCTCCTAACATGACAGCATCGTCTCAAAATGGAACGTTAAGTAACCTGCTGGTGCTGTGCCGATTCAATTGAAGTTGACCACATTTAGCCAGAAGAAAAACACCCTGCCAAGGAATTTCTTTCAATACTTCAGCAACCTTTGAAATTCCCTTTTATAAAACAGCAACCTTTCCTCGATTACAAAAGTATTTGTAAAAAGAAAAACGTTCTAACAAATTTTGAGTTTACCTACAACCAACTATCAAAAATGTTCTAATTTAAGAAAGTTATTAATAAAGTCAAAAGTTATTTTATAAAAACATTTACTAATAATTTATCAAGGAAAAATCTAGTAGTAGCTACAGCAAACTAACTACAGAGCAAACGGCTGTCTGAGATGCGTAGGCAGTTAAGAGGTCTATTTACTACATAATAAAGAAATAAGACGTTCCAAGCTCAAGTTCTGGAGAAGGCAGTGTAAACGCAAAAATCTTTGCCAGGGGAGCTCGCCTTCAAAAGATCTTTGCCAAGGACGCCTCAAATGAGGCAGAACCTCTTTGAGAAACTAAATGGCACCCACACCGAAACTCAGGAAAACCCTGAAATATCTGTTACAGATTCACTTGCCTGGATTAACACTAGGACCAGACTCCGTCCGCCATGTGGCCTGTGACGAAGGATATTCGTGGAGCCTTAGTGCCTCAAGCTTATCCAGCATTATTTTTGGCAATTACACAGTAAGAAGGGCAGTGGCCTTTTTAAAGCACCTGGCGGTAATGATATCCTCCTATCCTCCATCCAAAACTGCATAAATACAATCCTTGTTCCACCGGTCAATTTGTTTAGAGTCTGTTATAATTGGGGCTACATACCGTTCTCTTGGAGGAAAGTAGTAAAGGTATTTACACCCAAACAAGCCAATAGTCCTCCAGAGTTGCCTATATCACACAGACCAATAAGTCTTGCCTTATTTATACTTCAAAGAATAGAGATTCTGCTAGACCTCCATATCAGATGTACACTGAACCAATCACCTCTCCTTCAGTTCACACAGTTTGCCTTTACAAAAGGTAGACCAATAGAGACTGCCTCACATAATCTTGTTAGCAGGATTGCGAAAGCCCTTCAACATAAATAAATAGCTTTCTGTGCTTTTCTTGACATAGAAGGTTCTGTCAACAACACCAGGTATGGATCCATATCTGGAGCTCTTAGACGGAGGGGACTGGATTCTCATACAGTAAAATGGTTTGATGCTATACTAAAGGAGCAAGAAACTACATTCATCCTGGGGAATATTTCTCAGCGCATTAGGGCAGCTAAGGAGTGCCCACTGTCGCTGCTGGTCTGGTCTTTAGTAGTAGAGCTACGTGAGCTTGGTTATCGAGCAGTCGGCGATGAGGATGATCTTGCAGTTACTATTGCAGGGAAGCTCCACTCTTCTGTTACCGATTTAATGAAATAAGCACTGCGAACGTTTACTCTGGTACGTAAATTAAAGCTGCCAAGGCTGTTCATTTGCCGTTCACCAGAATGAAAAATTTGAATCTTGGTGTAATTGTGATACAAGGCAAGGTCATTGAGTATTCCAATGAGGTGAAATACTTGAGTTTTACGCTCAATAGAAAACATATTCGGAATGCTCACATTTATTCTACCTTAAAGCTGCACGAGCCATATGAGCCTGTCGAAAATTCTTCATAGGGACTTGAGGTCTCAGCCTTAAGATCATTTGCTGTCTATACAATACACCTGCGCCGCCTTGATGTGGTGACCAAAAGTTAAACAACGGTGGGCAATCGCCAAATTGCTACATCGGCTTGCTGCCTCTCCATAACCTGATGAATGAGGACCTGTCCAACAGCTGCAATGGAGGCTCTCTCCCCTACACATTTCTATTACAAAACCGGCTGCAATTAGTGTCCTGGAAGTGCAGCTCACATCTATTATGCCGACTGGTTACAAGGATCAAATAGGCATAGATATGTGTATCGTAAAGGACTACATAACTAAGGAATTGCGCTTCGGCAGAAGCTTCAGGATTGTCTGAGCAACTAGACTGAGACGGCGGTGGTGGTAGAAGTCTGAACCCCAGTAGCCTAAAATGGTTCACTGATCTGTCAAAAATGGAACACGTTACCGGTTCTGATGTCCCCAACACTGCTATTTCGATTGCATTGGGTAAATGTCTTTAAAGCCGAAATACATGCCATCAACGCCAACAAAGGACTGAAAGGTGCTAATATAACTATCTTCTCTGTTAGTCAAGGGGATTTAAAGGCTTTTTCCTTGTTGAGTGTTTTCTATTCGAGGCTTACTAAGGAGTGCTTGGACACCCTCCAATAACTAGACATTATCTTTCCAAAATACATGTGCGCCTAGAGTGGATGTCGCTTTAAATAATTTGTTTACTGATTTCGAAGATTTGACAACGGTTCGGCTTTTCTAAATAAATTGGCGGGGTAATCTTTGCTTTCCTTCCTTAAACAAAGAGATTTATAAAATTTGCTAAAAACAGGCAATCCTGAACATATTCGAAAGTTCTTCCACTTAACATCCATAACAAAAACTTAACTATCTTTCCTTACTACATGAAGCAGCGCTTAATGAATTTGTTAAAAAGAAAACAGAAAAAACAACGATAGCTAAATCATATTGATATTAAAAATATTTCGTGTTTCATTTTGAGTGGGACAATGAGGAAGGAGCTATGTTTCTTACCATCATATCGAGGCATTAGGCATACAAATAGTTAAAAGTATACCTAAAAATATATCTCTTACCTGATACCTAAATAATTAAGTATACGTTTGCAAAAATATGACGTTACCCCTTAAATTATCTTTTAAACTTTCTTATAGGTGTAATACATTTCACTTCAGTGATTATTACTTATACAAAAAAATGTATGCACATAAAACCCTTTATTAGACGCAAATTTGCTAAGAAAGTGAGATTTCAGCAAATGTAATAAAATTTAACTTTTGTCATTTAGAACACCTTGGATTATGTCTCCGAATGTTATATATCATATCAGGTAAGTGCGCACAGAAAACAGCTTTACCACAACTTACCAACGTAGAGGTTAACCAAGTGTAATTCATCTGAACTGAGGTCGTTAGCATATCCTTTTTCAGAATTTCACTTGTGTCAGGATTTTCCTAATGGCATAATTCCTCCATTAGTGTTCCATAGCTTGTGGGAGCATTAATGTGAAGATTACACAGCCTTTTAACGACACCTTAATGTGCATAATTAATGTGAGTTTTAACTTTCTCAAATGCAGACCGCTACCACCATGAATAACACTTTTAATCAGAAGATAGTTCTAGGGTGCTAGAAATGAAAGTGTCCTTCAGGCCATCCCAGAATAGCTGACTGTAAAAAACTTGTATAAAATTTATACATTTCTCGGTCACTTTCACTAATTGCTCACTTTTAACGACGAAGTTAGTTTATTCTGGCCTTTGAAATAATTTGCATAGTCTGAAAAATTTTCAGCTTTATGAACACTAAAATTAACTTCTACGTAAGTTGAGACAATTTTCACATACTAATTCAATGTAAATACCGACGTGAGTTAAACAATATTAGGGTAAAGCTATATTGATGTATTCCTCTTTAATTTAATGTTAAAAGTAAGCGACGTGAAAAGTGCCCTATGGTTCTCACATAAACTGAAAATGATTCCATTGCGAAGCTGATCAGATTAGCTATATCGAAAATACATTTTTAAATTACTTATTCATCATACAACTAAGCGGCGTTATTTTATAAATTTACCTAAAATATCAGACACCTAAATTTAAATTTGAAAAAATCTTTAGGCATTTTTTTAATGTTCATTCTATTAGTTAACTTAGGGTGGCAGACACCCAAGGGGAGGCGAACTTAGGCCATGTCGATGTGTTAACAAATAAAAAAATCGATAATCTTAATTTTTTAGAAAAGCTTTTAATTTAAAGCAATGTTCAAACGCTCGTTCTAGTCCGGGAGCTGGCGACAGTTTTCGTTGTCCCATTTCATAAAACTGGATTTATCGTATATTTTGTAGTATTAATATCACTGATCAAGAAAATAAATACCTGCCATCTCGTTGGCGGGACAACGATTAACAGCAGTATGCCAGCACTCTAGATCGAAAGTACCTATATAACATTTCAATGTATGCCCTCTCCATAGAGTCGTTCGCCACTTTTCTAGTCCTTTGGGAGCACATATCCAAACATGTTCCAAACGAACGCACAAAAATTTCGAACCGATTAGAGTCCCGCGGGACCAGTCTGAAGAGTCATTGACGTCTGCAAACTGCTCCCATCATCCTCCCAGTTCTACGATTCCAACGTGAGACTTGTCCTTCCCGCAGCACTTGCAGAAATACCAAAGCGAAGAGAAGCTTCGTGGACAAGCTGCTGCAAGTCTGCGGCCTGTTATTCCCAGTGAAAGACAAGGCTTCCGTTCCGCGCCGACGATAAAGGTTGCCAGGTGCAGTTAAATGTGTCGACCTTCGTTGCCATGAACTCTAGACGTAATCGCCTCTTCAATCTGGCAATGAAATGGTTCTTAAGTGCATGTGTGGAAACTGTGGGTTAGTGGGCTGTTGCCCAGGCTCGATCCGCATGGAGTACAGATGAATTGTCGATTAAGCAAGTGTTAAGATAAAGCTTATCAAGCAATTTACCTGCTTACATGTCCTAAAACAAATGTTTATTTCATACAAGAGTTCAAATATTTTATAAATATCTACAAATATTTTATACCTATTTTATATTTTTGTTTAACCAATAGTGCTTCTCAAAACATTTAAGAAAATGGCTATTGCCGTCTGTCAGCTGACAACTATTTAATTAAAAATAAACCTAAACAATTGTATTCATCAAATAAAATTTGACGATACTTATATGCATTGGAAATATATTTGTATAGCGCCATCCAATCTCTTCCATTCATATAATCATAGAAATCCGCTTCTTAAAAAAACTTAGCTCCAAGATATACCAACCTATATTCAGCCCAAATAGGACATACTGCAACAAAATTAAATATATTCTCAGGCTCGTCCATGTTACATAAGGAACATAATCCTATCGTATTCTTCTTCCAACTCCTGGAGTAAAGATCCAATAGTCTTCCTCTAGACAGGAACAGCATTCTGGTAGCAAACCACGGTATCTCATACGTAAAATATATTGGCACCTCATAGTAAAAATTACAATATTGATCATGAAAAGTGGCCTGCCTAGCACGAGCCATTAGCTGGTCAGTATTATATTTTGCCAAACCAGTAAGGATCTTCTCTTTATATTCCAGCCAGGTGTCTACATCCGTCACACTCACATCAATCCTAACACTGACTCTGCAAGCTAATTTCGCGATGCTGGGCACCCAAAACCTATTATGTTGGAGGCATTTAAGTGCTAATTTCTTTGGAAGGCGGCCCTATTTACACATATTTAGTACCTTCGTGATATAGTTTAGATGTATGTTAATTGTGTAGAGAGACATCTTGTTTAGTCCAGTCTACAAGTACACTATGCAGTTAGGTGTATTTTCAGGAAGTCGATATATTCGCTTTATAAAAAACCTCAAAAGCTTCTTTAAATCTTCATACTCTTCGAACCCCCAAATTTGAGCAGCATAACACATAACAGACCGCGACACAGCTTCAAAAAGTTTATACTTGTCAGATAGCGTAACATCTTTCCTATTTAAAAATTTACTCCAAGTGTTATGTATGCTATATTTCGCCATCCGTAATCTTTCTGATAGGTGTTCATGGAAACCCAGGTTTCCTTTAAGGGTGACTCCTAAGTATTTATAACTATTAACTACTTCTATAATTTCTCCATCATAATACCATACTTCGTTAGCTGCACGCTTTCCTTTAGCATTAAAAATCATAATTTTCGACTTTGTCAGGTTGACCCTTAAGTTCCATCTGCTACAGTATCCTTCAAGCCGTGTAATCGATTCCTCCTCCTAGTGTCATCAGCTAGAATGACCAAGTCGTCAGCATACATGAGCAGCGTGAGTTTAACACCGAACACATCGACCCCATTCTCGACCAGTTCTTCTTCTAAGTCATTCAAAAACAGGTTGAATAGTAGAGGGCTCGGTAAATCCCCCTGCCTTACTCCCATGGAAACATCAAAGTAGTCAGATAGCTCGCTTCCACTCCACACTGCTGCCCTCGTTCCAGTATATAAACTTTTTAATACATTGACAAATTTATTCGAGACTCCAAGGTTTAGAAGTTTGAAAAATAGCGCAGACCGATCTATGGAATCAAAAGCAGCTCTCAGGTCGACAAAGAAGGCATAAACTTTTTACATCGGCTTACTTGTACATCTTAATTACACTGCATAAACTGAAAATGTTATCTACAGTTGAGTACTTTTTTCTTAAGCCCGCTTGGCATTCGCTTAAAACACTATGTGTCTCCACCCACAGAGATAGCCTCTGAAGGAGGATTCCTGTGATAATCTTACAGACACTGTCTATGAAACATAGACCACGGTAATTAGCAGGGTCGTCAACAGCGCCCTTCTTATGTAGCGGATATATTATCGAATTCTTGAATGAATCCGGAATAAAGGCGTTCTCCAAGAAGTTATTAAATTCGCCTACAAATATTCCTAACAAGCAGTCCGGTGCATATTTTTAGAATTCCACTGGTATTCTATCTGATCCTGGTGCTTTCCCATTATTTAAAACAATTTTGACTTCGTCTAGTGTTATGCGGGCATCCAAAATATCGTCCATCAAGAAAGGCTCCGCATATTGGGAAGGACCGACCTCCAACCGAGGGTTAAACAGCGTCCGAAAATGTGTGACGAAATCGCCTGCTGAGATACAGCTACCGACTAAAGCTTCTTCCTGCCTCAACTCACGTAAAATTGACCACCATTCTTTGACATCCGGCGAGCCTATCACCAACCGACATGTAGTAAGCTTAGTTCCTTATATTCTTGATTGGCTTTTAAATAAAGCACACGTGCAGCGTCAGTATTAAACCTCCTATATTTTTTCAGATATTTAAACGAGGTTTCTCTTGCCTTCATACAACCAGAATCAAACCACTTCTGTTTATATATCCTCTTCTTAATGTTTTCCTTCGGATCAAACTTTGCGAACTTATAAATCGATTTTTTTACATCCTCTATTTTTGGGTGGCTGTCATTTATTTATTTATTTAACAACAACAGCTTCGCCAAAACTGGCTACTAAGAAAATTACAAATGAACTAAGAAGACTACAAAATTAATACAATACATTGTACAATACATTGTTCGTGTATCTCTAATTTAGTAATATCTCGATGGAGCTTCTTAATTCCTCTTCATTACTAGGATTCCATTGAATTCTTGGTACCATTCTCGAAATACAATTAGAAGTTTGCAGCCCAACCTGTATACTAACTGCGATTGGTTGATGATCTGAATATGGTTCTGTCAGTACTGCAAAGTCTAACACACTTATTAATATTTCTGTAGAAACGCAACAATAGTCATTAACAGATGATCCCATAGCTCCTATAAACGTGTATTCACCATCATAGTCACCAGCCGTCAGCCCGTTCAAGATTATACCCCCAACTTCATCCAACCACTCTAAGAACTTGTACCATTACGGTTTACATGGCGTCTTTCAATTTTCTATTTACTAATATACCTGAGTTAACTTTTTCTAAGCTAACATCCAATTCCTGCAAATCAGCTATGCGGGCATTAGCATCTCCTAAAATTATATAGTTATTTATGCGACAGGTAACGAACAATTCCTTTAATTTCAAAAACTCATTATCCCACTTGGTACAATTTAAATGTAGAATTGTAATTCGAGTCCCGTCTGCTTTGATTTCTACCGTCACTGTGTTAGCATCTTCTTTAAATTCAACATACGTATTATCTTTTTTAATACCTATCATAATGCCTCCGCTTGCTCTACCATAAGCTCTTGACTTCTCTGCATATATCCATTTTAATTTGAAGTCCGGAAAATATTTGTAATATTGCATGCAATTGTCTTTAACTACAAAAGTCTCCACCAAAACAATAACATCATATGATCTTAAAAATGCGAAAAAATTAGGAAAAATCAGTTTACTTTTGAGTCCACATATGTATATTGTGCGATACAATACGAATCACACAGTTATTTTTAATTGAAGTGTTTCTTAGTGGCCTTTGGCATCTGTTGCTGCGTCAGAGTGAACTGAAAAGAATTCCCGCTTCATCTAGAAAACAACTGCAGTCAGACCGAACTATTGAGTTTAACTTAGCTAGCCCATCTTTATTGTCATGTACGAGATACCCTGTAGAACTTATTCTAAAAGTAGCATTATTTATGTTCAAATTCTCGCCTCTTACAAACATTTTTAGATTCTTGATTTGACAGTTCTCCAAAATTCTTTTTCATACCATAAGCAACTTCTTCCTCCTATCTCTAGCTTCGCGTGGAAGATCCCTTTGTAAAGTAAGACATGTCCCCTTCAGCTTTCTACAGGATCTTAAGATTTCCATCGTCATTCAAGTGACATACTTCCCTTACAACTATGTTATCCAGCCCAAGTGCCGCGCTGCAGACCCTTTCAATTAATTGTTTTTGGTCTTTTATTTATAAGTCTTCTTCCAAAGATCTCAAAAATTTAGCAACATCCCAAGAAGTGAACTTAGGCAATCTTAAATTGGGTTTTTCTGTATTACACGCAAGGATAAATTTTTTTTCCTACAAGATAACAGTGTGACAAATAAGAGCACAGACTGATAAAGAAATTGTGAGTCAAGGAAAAAAAAGATTCAAGAAATATTTTCAACTCAGTTTGATCTCATTGGTGCTGTTCCCAAAGCTGGCTACGGCAACTCCAATTACGGGAACACCAGTCGAAGAATTTTTGAGAAATAACAAGAAGTGTCTTCAGAAATCACTGGGATTAATCTCAGGTTGATCGAAAGATTTGCTTGTATCTTAGAAGTAATTTCCAGTGAGCATAGGATAAATGTTGATCAAAGCTTAACATATCGCCATGCTGAAGCATTTGTATAAACTGAAGCATTTGTAAATACTGGTTATTCTATATCGCCCTCAGTACACAAGGTACTTATCTACGGACCTCTTGTAGTTCAACATGCCCTATTACCTATTGGAACGTTATAAGAAGCAGCTCAGGCGAAAAATAAACACTTTCGAGAGTTTCGCCAAAACTTCTCGCGAAAGTTTTTTCGAGAACAATGTAACCAAGACGTTTTAAATAGGTTGCTTCTAAAGTCAGATCTTTTAATGAGTTACATAAGATCAAAACCACCAAGCAGATTGAAGCCATTTAGCGCAGCCATGAAAATGTTGTTGCGCAATTCAATTAAGTCCTCGGACGAAGATGACGAAAATGTGATAAATTTGTTGGAAGAAATTAACGATTCCGTGCTACTGTCTAAAATACATTATCTTAAGATTCAAATATATTATTCATATTTCTTTAGGACTCATATGTCAAATGAAACTAAAAAATAATTTTGTTCGCTTTTTTGGGTCAAATAGCCTCTGTGTGTCGGTGGGATTCGAACCTGCGACCTTGTAGTAGCCGCAAATACCTTTTACCACTCCCAACCATCAGTACGTGTGGTTACGGAATTGGGGGAGGGGGAGAACTTCACCCGGTTTATTGGAAATGATTGCAATTATCTGTTGTCAGTAAAAAACAACTACTGGCCGCCAGCAGTGTGTTTCGTACTTTCGCGACGGAAGTTCACATACTTACTACATTGATGACGACCCTACCAAAATTTAAACAAAAATATGTTAAATTAGCTAACTACCACTGACCTCTAAGCTATAAATAAAGTATTGGTAAACAAATTTAGCCCGCTTCCTAATCTCTCAAACATCTGTCTCTGCTATATGCTGTAATTACTTCAGAAGCTTTCGGGCACATTCGGTTCTTTCTTCCTTTATATCTTTCATGGCACCAGAATACGCGAGGTTAAAAAGTGTCATAGAAATTTTCGATTTTCCCTTATATTATAAAACTTTAAGCTGGTAAATAGCTACACTGTCCACATTACGTAAAGAATGAGTTTTCGCAGAATTATTTTGCCCTAATCTATGTAATCCCTTTAATACTCGTAAAGAGGTTCAAATTTTCGCTTACCACGGATATGAATTTTTCTAACTGAACTCTTGCATGCAACGCTTTGTGCGAAGCACCGGTGCCGAGCGGCGAGGATGCAAAGTTAACATTTCGCTAAGATAATATCGCCCATCGAAATTTGAATACAGAGTTTGTTGATCATCTGCAGCCTCCTGCAAGTACGCAACTTGTCCAAATATTTTCCTACCTCGTTGTTGATCCACCTATCTGGAAACACATTTTACACATTTGCATAAAATTAAGGCATCCCCTGTACCACTTATCTCTTAAATTTACATCACTCCACTTTCCTATTACCGCTTTTTCATGCTCCTCGCACAAAAGCAGCACACTTTAAAGGAAAGTTAGAGCAAGGAAAAGGATCAAAAACTTACGTAACGAGGCTGTGTGCACTTCGAAGAAACGTGCAAAGGCAGGTCCTCCTCACAACGTTTTGATAGAGAGGATAGTGTTATGAAATCATAAAAATTTTATGGCACTGGGAGCGCTGTAAATTCACCAAATTGTTTTACAGCTTATGTTGCACTATACTTGGCGTGGCCTTCGAAAAGTAAAACCTGTAGGGAAAGGGTAAGATGTTAGTTTTACCAACCCAAATTTTCAAGGCTTTCCTGCTGAGTTGCTTCTTCAAGTTGATGTATGCAAATAGTGCTGGAAGCTGGGTTTTATGATGCTGTGGTATTGTGGCAATTGACGAGACTCCAGATTCAATTTGTCCGCTTTTGTCTCAAAACGAAATTCAAAATAGTGAAAAATGCACCCAAATTCTTAGGTTGAAACCGTACCGAGTGCCCTTCAATTTATGCTAACGAAATTGAAAAGAATGCTCTACCTTAACGTCAGCACAAAGTACCGAATTTATTATCAGGAACTGTATAAATTGCGCCCTTTGAGAGCTTACGAAACCTAGTTCTGAACTAGAGAACTTTTCTTGGGTACCTCCTTAAACGCTCGTACAAAATTTTACGAAACCTGATTGCATGAGCATGAAGAGCCTTAATTTTGTCACGAACGCGGAAAGCGAATGGTGATAAACTTGTATTTGAGTGAACGTCTATTTAGCAGGTAAGTAACCAATTTGAATGTATAACGAAACTTAAGTTCGCACCTAATCTACAACCATAAAACTGTGTTGAAAAGATTTAATAACGGAAGGATACAGGCGAGAAATCTAAATTCACTCGTCTCAACGACCTGAGAAAATTTGCATACTTAAATGAAAACGTTTCAAAAGCATAATGCAGGTGTGAGAACCCTGAACAGATATATGCAACAGACGTTCTGGGTATTAAACAAGAACTGAACACTTAAAGATGATGTTATCCGAGATATGAATAACGTTCTAATGGAGCGAAGACATTTGGCTAAGTAAAACGTACCACATTTGGGTGCCACTAGGTTTATGAGATTTTAACTTGAATATAACATGAAAGTTATATTTAGTTCTCAAGCAAATGTTTGCAGTCTGTAGTGTAATTTAATTTGTCATTTATATGATTCTTTGGAGCTTATTCTAATCTAAAAGTGATAAGAATGGGACCAAGAAATTATATAAGTTTTATATTATTAGACTAGGCAGTACTCAATTGTCTCGATAAATTTATATTATATCCGTGGGATTGAAATCAAAGAAATTATGAGCAGTACTTTAGCCTTTAAACCGTCAGCCTCGTTGTGGCGGTTAAAAAACATACTCCTGGTACAGTCATGGCTCTGCCAGGAATGTTGGCAAATGATAGTCGGGCGGAGGGAAGGATACTCTCATAAATAAAATACTCCAATCGAAAATGGAACTGCATATGCCGAGGGATGTGTGGCCAAGGCTGATACCTGGCGACCTCCGGTTTCAATCTAGCGTTATCTGGTCAGCCGGCTCTGCCAGATGGACGGAAATTCCGAGAAAAATCATGGGACCAAAAATTGAAAAAGCAAATAAAATCAATGAGAAGAGTTTGTCAGATGATGAGGGGCTGTTTTTTTTTATACGATGTGGCCAAAACCGAGGGGACAACCCTTTGATGCGATAGCATGGTTTTGCCTGGAAGGGAATTAGATTAGGATAAGGGGAGTGGAGAAACTTGAGTCTTGTTTTTGCATTGCTGCGAGCTAGACAACAGCCCAGAGACAGAGTGAATTATTTTAATTTCTTAATAAAAGCTCACGGGGAGATCTGGTCTCGAACCCGGGGCCCATGCAACTGGTCATGCAACTCAACGAATTGATCAAACTCCGTCTCCGTCGAAGTCTATGCAGCGAAGTGGAGAGGAGTGGTAGTCGGAAGCTGAGCCTGAGCTTAAGCGAGGAGAGCAGAATAAACTCTTCACTCCGCCATGCAAAGGCAACAGTCCGAAGATGCTCTCTCAAGGTAGTAAAAAGCTCACGGGGAGATCTGGTGTCGAACCCGGGGCCCATGGCATGGTGGTCATGCAACTCAACGAATTGATCAAACTCCGTCTCCGTCGAAGTCTATGCAGCGGAGTGGAGAGGAGTGGTAGTCGGAAGCTGAGCGCTTAAGCGAAGGAGCGCAGAATAAACTCTTCACACCGCCATGCAAAGGCAACAGTCCGAAGATGCTCTCTCAAGGTAGTAAAGCATCCGAGGGAATTAGGAAGAAGAAGTGGTGGCGAAGCGCCGCAATACCCTCGAGAAGCTAGAAAACATGGATACAGCGTCCATCACAGACCGGGAAAAGGAGAAGTTGAAATGAGCAAGAGCGTAGGGGACCTCACACCTATAAACCACCTGGCGTCAGCGATAGCTGCGGAAAGCACGATGGCAACCAGATCAATGACCATGGCAGAAGCGGCGCGCGAAAGTGTAAGCTTCGCGGTGGTTGACACCAACGGCAGAGCTTGGAGGCTCAGTGCAGAGAGCATGCAGCCTGTAGAGCAGAAGCACGGCAGAGCTTGGAGGCTCAGTGCAGAGAGCATACAGCTTGTAGAGCAGAAGCTGATGAGCCCATTGGTGAACACCTGATGGCTAATGTGTCGAGTCAGATTCGCCAATATGACACATCTGGCTGACTGAGGGGAACGAAACGAAACTGTTCGTCTGTAAGGACCAGTTTTCGCTCGACTTCCTCAAGTCCAGCGTATCGAAATTTAACAATTTATAGGAGGGGGCATCGCTGCAGGTAATCCCCGCCTCGGACATACCCGAGAGTCTGAGAGCGAGGATTCTGCTGCCACAGCCACTTCTACAAGCAAAGGATCTTCTGATGGTACTAAGATCGCAGAACCCGACCATTTTCTGTGGGGAATGGAAGAACTTTCGGATGGACGAGCCAAAGCCGATAGAAAGGAATGCCCTTCTGCAATTTACCGAAGAATCATTGAATCAATTCTCGCTGGCAACCCAAGCTATATACTATATACCAAGTTTATTTCCGATGCGAAGTGATGGTACTTACATAGAATCGACGGAGGAGACACTGGAATTTCTCATGAGCACGCACTTTATCGGTAATTCAACAGCAATTAACAGCAAGTAGAGGGTGAGTTGGTCGATCGGAGGTGCGGACGGATACCCCCGTGGAAATTAACTTATCGAACATTGTCACATATAACACAGTAGAGTGGTCTATTGAGTCATTCAGCGCCTTCAAATCGCCGGGAGTAGACGGGATCACGCCCTGTATGCTGCGTCTCATGCGACGATCATACCTTGCTGCAGAGTGCTCATACAGCGATCATTTCTGAAGGATGATTACTTCACGGATATATATTCCTATTGCTTAGCGTCAGTTCAAAGTGGTCTTCATCTCCAACGGCGGGAGGAGCGGGCATATAAAGGACTTCAGACCAAATAGCCTAACGTATTTTCTTTTGAAAACGATGGAAAAACTAACAGTTATATGTGAATCATATACCTCTTGTAACGTAAACTGTGATTAATCCACAATACCCAGGGTTTTCTTCCTTTATATATAGCATGATGTCTGCTTGGGATCGCGATTTCGGACAAGCATGTTGGATTCAACAAAAAGTAGGATTTTCGAATTCTTAATTTCGCGCAGATACTTGGTTACTTTAGAATATTACTGAAGTCAATAAGTCGGACGAGTATGCAACAAATTCGGCAGCCGCAAGGCCAATTTATCCTCCTGTTTTCGGGATCGCTGACCCTGAAAACTTTTTATCGGTGCCCACCCCCTCAAACAGCCCGAAACCACCCCTTTCGCCTTTCGCGCACGGACGCGTGACAGCATAGTTTCTAATGGAAACTCTTAACGGGGGGTAATATCCACTTATATCTGAAATTCAATCACACATTACAGTAAATTACTTGCAATAATACTAACCTGGTGAATTATCTGTTATACATAATATAATATATTCTATTATCTTTTTTATATTTTATTTACCATTTGATAATTATTCATTAAGTATAAATAATTTTTCTGGTGGGGGAATTCTTAATCGGTTGCTTTCAAATTGAGAAGTAACAATATTTACTTAATAATTCTACTTATATAGTAAGATTATGTAACTGTAGCATAATAAACAAGACAATAAATGAAATGCTTTGCTAACTTCCGATCTTGAACTTTGATTCGAAGGAATTCCAGTAAATTTTCTGGCGACAATGAACTCAATATGATGTGTGTGCAAATTCTCAATCTATATATTATATTTCTAATGAAGTTAAAAAAAAATTTTTATGACTGTGCAATTTGATTATGTTGATTGTAGCTGCTCACAGTTTGGATTCATGCTAAGGTTTACTTGTACCATTATGTAAACTATGGTTCGGGTACGAACCTTCGTGACGCCTATGAGTATAATCTCCTTGTGGTACCATGATAGAAATTGTGTACATAGAGTGATACTTTTTTCTTGTGTAGACTATATTCTTCTGTTGGTATCAAGTCAATAATTTAGGAGCTAGGATAGGTGGAGGCGCCACCTTAATCTTTCCGAGTAAAAGTAAGACTCGCCTATTCCTAGCCTGAAACAGGCCAGCACAGCGTCCAAACGCCTATATGGCACTCAAATAAGGTTCAGAATGCTTGAATAACAATATACTGTTCCAAATGCCAGCCCGCTGCAGGTACGCATCGATAAAAGATGCACGAAATAGTCCAAACCAAGCACGGTATGCTCACAATTTTCCAGACTAAAATTTAAAACGAAAGCAGTAAAATTATTTTCGTAGATTAACTCATTTGAGACCGACGTCTGAAATAACAAAACTATCTCAACAGTAGCGTTTTGCGTTTTGTTGCTTGTTTTGGAGTTTGATATTTATTTTTAAAATAATCTTGCGTCAATATTTCTGCTTCATCTTTTTCCAACTCATCAAGCTCAATTATTCCAGATTCCTTGTCAATTAAATGCTTATCATTTTCAGTAGAGGTCAAAAAGAACCAAGGTGATTTTATATATTAATTAATTGAGGTGATTTTATTAGTTTCAGCTGAACAGGAATGGAGACATATTGCAAGTGAATTTTAAGAGAAGTGGAACTTTCCACATTGATTAGGTGCTATTGATGGGAAGGACGTGGAAATTAAGCAGCTGCAAACTCCGCCACAGCATTTTTTAGTTACAAGCAATCATTCAGCATTGTATTGCCCGGAATCGCTGATCCGATTTGTAAATTCATATAAGCAAATGTTGGTATACAAGGTAGGATTTCAGATGAAGGGGTCTCGAAACATACATCTTTTTATGAGAAATTATATAAAAAGCAACTACAAATACCGCAGTTCGCTCCTCTTCCTGGAAGAACTAAAGATATGCATTTTGTATTTGTAATCGATGATGCTTTTGCTTTGGAGGAAAATATTACTAAGCCCCTGCCTGGTTATTGTCCGAAAAATTCATGGCAAAGAATTTTTAATTATAGATTATGCCCAGCACGAAAAGTTATTGAAAATGTTTTCGACATACTGAGTGTAAGTGTTTCCAGTTTTAAAAACGGAAATGCTACTGACCATCGAAAAGGCAACAAGTGTAGTTCTGGCAACAATTTAAATTCACAACTTCTTACGGAATAAGGCATCATTATAGACCGGCAGGAGCGTTTCATTCGGTGGATTCTGAAGGAAATTTAATACCAGGCAACTGCAGTAAGTGGTGAACAGAATAATCGACTGAGTAGAATCAAAACAAGAGCAAATAGTCATACCGGCAATAGAAAAGAATATGAGAATATTTTTGTAGTATGCAGGGGTCTACACCTTGGCAATATAGTAAATAATGCTTATTTAAAAAAAAATATTGTTTAAAAACTTGATGTACGAATAAAATATATAATTTTTACTTACTTGAGTGATATTTTCATCAGTACTCCTATTTTTGTGAGGTTTTTATTGATCGACTAAAAATTTTAAATGCTGGAAAGAGTACCACGAGAGGATATAAAAGACATCAGTTCCATAGCCTGATTTTTTACTGGCGTTAATTTTATTTTGTTCCTTGCTAAACTGACTTTTTATATTGTGCCATTTATCCTCAACTTCTTTCTTGGAACAAATTACAGATTTAGTTATGTCCTCTAGAATATCATTTCTTCTATTTGTATCTTTATAATCTTCGGATCTAATATCCCATATATTATTGGCTCTTATTTTTTCTATTAAATTTAATGTTGTTTTCCCTGTTTCGCATAGACATTTTGGGAGATTAACTCACTTTATTCGCAACGAAACTTTGGTTGGGTGGGGGGCAAAACCTAACTTTGTAACGCGTGGACTGATTTGGATGGTTCCTTTTTATTGTACAGAGTGGGATCCCCATTGCTAATAGGAGAATAATTTGGTCTTAAGGTGGGGGGAGAAGGGGTAGTTTAACTTCGTAACGCGTGGACCGATTTCGACGATTCTTTTTCTGTTGGAAAGAGTATGTTCCTTGATTGATACCACGAGAAAAAGAAATTTTAGTGGGATGGAGGTGGGGGTAGGGGGTCGAAGCTAACTTTTTACCGCGTGGACCGATTTGAATGGTTCTTTTTTCGTTGTCTATAGAAGACACTAAAAAGTGTAAAATAAAATACTTTTGAAAAAAAACGTACCTGAACGTTTCAGGTCACGTGATCATAAGAAAGGATGATTAAGTACTTTTGTTGTTCGTAATATATATAAAATTAAAAATTATTTTATGCCTTTTAGCGCTTTTTTGAAGTCGGTTCAACTTTTTTTTTTAAAAGCTATTTTATTGAAGCAGTATTTACTTGGGTATTTCTACCCCTTCTGACCAAGAAGGCTTGAGAGGAGTACACTTTTTAGTTAAAAAAATAATAAACCTTGTTCGCTCTCTTCCAAACCCTGTGTTCGCAAGTTTCCGTTTCTTGCACATTTCCATACTGTGCGTCTTCCAAACCTTGCGTCCTCCCGTCCTTTGCGACTAGCAAACCTTTAGTCCTCAAGGCCCTTGTATCCTTTCGCCCCTTCCGTCATTTCGCCCTCTGGAACCAACTGTCCAATGCGAAAAAAGCTCCACCGGCTACGCGGTAAACTGAGTCTGGTCCTAAAGATGATTCAGGAAAGTGCACCTGCAACATGCATTCCAGTGTTTCCCTTTGGGTTTCGGTGCAGGTACCATCCTGCATCTTGAGAAGCCCTATCCCATTTGAAGCGCCGTTAGATAGTACCTTTTGTAGATGTGTTGCCTCTGGCAAGGTTACAATGCTTTTGTATCATCTCATTAATTAATTAACAGTAGGAAAAAACAATAACTATATTAACTACAAAAAACCGCCGCACGGAGATCAATTTACAAAACCAAGAATAAATTATAACCACATACAAATTTGAAGCGCTATAAAAAAATATTGCGTTCGTAAAAAAGAGCAACAAAAAATTGCATATAAGAAAGAAGTGGCATGAAATAAAAAAAGTGTATGCGAGAAAAGTTCCGTATAAAGTGGGGGATTAATTAGAAACTAACCTGACTCTTTTCATTACTCTATAATAATGAATTTTGGACTCACAGAAAATACGCTCATGAAATGGCCAATACTCTTGACTGCTTTGCAAACAAGAATCGTTGATCTAATTATACATAAGTGCGATTTGCAGCATAAAAGTCTTTCTGCATTAAAATTTACCTGTTAATTAATTTAGTAATTTCCAAGAATTTTCCTTGATTTAATTTAATTTCTGGACTTGTGTCGCATTTCCTTTCACTTCCTTAATTTTCATCTGCATAAATTCGAAGCGGAAAATTGATTTGAATTATTGGTGAAGTATTCTAAACGCAGAGAATTTTATTAACCCTTATCAAATAGGAATGATCCCTTTTATTCCCCTAGATGAATTGTGGGACATAATTAAATTCTAAAACCGAGAGAGATTCGAAAGATATTTCACGGATCCTCCTTTTTTTTGTTGAAACGTTGAACTCTTAAGTGGTACTTTTCTACAAATAAAATCGTGTAATGAAATTTTCGTCGGAGGATCGAAAGCTAAGCAATAGAGATAAATTCGTTCTGTTAAGATTGAAAGCTTCAAAGGACAAAAAATTTAACCTCGAAGTTGCGAGAAGGCGATTCTGTGTTCGGGAAGCAATTACTTTTTAAAATATTTTCAGGCCTCTCAAATGTAAGTTTAATCAATTTAGTGTGTCACTTATTTGCTTTTATTGGGTAAAAGGTGCTTTTATTGAATATAATCACTGTCACAGGTCTGTAAGGGAAGATAATTTAGGTCGAACTTTAAAGCAATAAAGGGAAATTTTCAGAATTAATGAGTTCTCGGGAAGAGTTTTAAGAGATAGTGGTAATTTCGTTTTTTATAAATTTACTTATAATTGATTTACACAAAAAAAAAAGGTATTTGCCTTGAACACAACCTTGATCATCTTTTGACGGCTTTTCTGAAGGTTTAAAATCGTTTCACTTATTTCATATACAGCGTCTTTCAGATCTAAAGCGCCAAAATGAGTAGGGAGATAGATCTCAACTAGACGAACAAAAAATTTTATGTCAGGTGGGGGGGGGGGGGGGCATCTCAACCGTTTGGGAGTTACAGGGTGATTCATAAATGTCAGTTTTTCATGGTATGCACATTACTCTTTTATTTTTAACTTTTGATCTACCCCACATAGCGACATCAAACAAACACTAAAAACAACTATCCTAGTAACCTTTCCAAAAATGTCAACACTACTGATCTAACTCCTACCATTACACGAACAGTCACTCCCAAAATTGAGAAAAATGGTTTCCGATTACCTAAAATTCAGCATTTTACCAAATTTTCTCCGAAATTCATGTAATTAGTAAAACTATCTTTTCTTTTTATTGGATTGCTCATCTTATTAGCTTTCTAAAAAGGTGCAACATGTCCACGTAGAAAAAATATGTAGAAATTTATACTTAGAAATCCTATGGGAGAATATTATAAAAATCAACAAATTAAAGAAATTGAACTCAAATTAATTCTAAAATGCTTTTTATTGAATTTAAAAATAATTACTATTTATCTTGATAAGTAACGAAAGCCGTTAAAAATGTCCACCGTAACTTTCAATGCATTTCAACAACCTCCTTTTAACTCCCTGTCTAAGGCGTATTGCAGCCAGCCTCTCCCGTATTTTCGTCGCTGCATTCCCAATTCGGCCAACTAAATCCTCCCTATTGTTAACTGGGCTTGAATAAAATTCATCTTTCGTTGTTCCCCATAAGCAAAAGTCCAACGGGGTAAGGTTTGGAAATCTAGCAGGCCAAGGAATCGGTGCACCTCGTCCAATCCAGCGGTTAAGAAATTTTTCACCCAGTATTACCTTCACAATGTTAGCCATATGCGCTGGTACTCCATCGTGTTGGTGAAACATTTCCCATAGATTATCCATATGGTTCTCCTCTATTAGATCTCGCTGTGTATTGTCCAAAAAGTCCTTATAAATTTGACTATTAAGCACTTGCGGCAAAATGAATGGTCCTACCAAATGGTTGACGATGATTCCAGCCCAAACATTCACACTGAATCTCTGCTGGAATGAGGTCAACTTTGTCCTGTGTAGGTTAGTTTCCGACCAGGTATGGAGGTTATTGAAGTTCGTGACACCATCCCTGGTGAACTGAGATTCATCTGCCCACAGAATTCGGTCCAGAAACGCTCTGTCGTCAATGTCGCCTTCCAGAAGCCAAGTGCTAAATTTCAGTTTTCTCTCGGAATCTCCTTCCAGTAGTCCTTGGGCTGGGAGATAATGATATGGACGTAATCCCCCTCGATGAATTACCCTCCAAACCTTAGATGACGACAGTCCCAATACCCTTGTGCCTCGTTTCGTGCTCGTCTCAGGGTCCTGTCTCACGATGGTGATTATTTGCTGCTCGACGTCGGCAGAAGTTCCCAAAGTTTCGGTTCGGGTCTCCATGTCGTGTGAAGTTACTCTTCCTGTTTCTTTGAACCTTTGGATATTCCAGCACAGTTGCTATATTTTACTTTACCCATTACTGCAAAAGACCCTAAGCCACCCTGAGGTCTTTAACAGGGGAGGATCTAACGTCAGCCGGATTCAGAAATTCACGACTGAAGGTCCTCCTTCTAAGCCATGCTAATGCAGGACAGAAGCACAAAATGTGCAATGTGGTTTCGTCGTCTTCCAAACAAAGCCGACATTCCGTCACGCTAGACAGACCGGTGTAGATGATACCTAAGCCCATAGTGGCCAGATAGGTAGCCTGAAAGCAGTTTGAGATCCGCCTTGCTTAGGGCGGTGATATCGTTATAAGCGTAGGGTCTGACAAGTGCCTTGGCCTGGAGAAGCCCAGAGACGTTCATCCAGTATAGCAGCTGTTGACTCCTACCCCAATTTTCTACAACAGCTCTCGTCGAAGCCCAACTGAGGCTGCAGTAGGGTTCGGGACCTTGGCAGCGAGAGGATGAGCCTTTCCTGGCCAGTTCATCAGCGATCTGGTTGCTCTCGATACCAGAGTGACCTGGTATCCAACAGAACGTGACCCTGTTGTGGGTGGCCAGTAGCTGGAGGGTGTCGATGCACTCCTTAGTAATCCTCGAGGAGAAACTCCATGAGGATAGGGCCTTAAGGGCCGCTTGGCTATCAGAGAAGATAGTAATGTCCGCACCTTTCAGTCCTTTATTGAGGTTGAGAATGGCGCAGGTTTCAATGGCATGGATTTCAGCTTGAAAGACGCTGGGCCAACTACCCAATGCGAGCGAAATCCTAGTGTTGGGTCCAAAGACACCAGCACCGTGTGCCATTTTAGAGCCATCAGTATACTATTTGAGGCATCTGGGATCCAGACTTGGACCACAGCCGTCCCAGTCTGCTCGTTCAGGGAAAATAGTCTTGAACCTTTTGCCAAAGCGCAGCTCCTTGGTCATGTGATCCGTTACACACAACGACGTGGCCAAATCCTAGGGGACAACCCTTTGATGCGTTAGCATAGTTTTGGCCGGAAGGGAATTAGGGTAAGGGAAGTGAGGAAACTTAAGTCTTGTTTTTGCATAGCTGCGAGCTAGACAACAGCCCAGAGCCGAAGTGGATTATTTTAATTTCTTAACAAAAGCTCACGGTCATCTGGTCTCGAACCCGGGACCCATGGCATGTTGGTCTTGCCGCTCAACGTATTGATCCAACTCCGTCTCCAACACCGGCTTGGGTCCTTGGTTCTGGAATACCAGCTGGGGTGTGTTCTTGGATGCTGTGATCGGCGGAGGTTGACGGGTGGCTGGCGATCGGAGGGCGGTGGCCGGCTAGTGGTGAGGACTGTTGGTCCTTTCGAAAGACATGCAGCACCTGAACGTTTCGGTTGGGACGGCTTCCGTTACCTCGGTTGCAGTCTTATGTCTCTTTCCGGGTGGCGTGTATCCTCAATGTCGTTTTGTCTCCGTCTCCAGTCCCGCTTAGTTGATTCGTCACACCAAAAAAAATCTGGCGTTCTTTACCATTGCATTACACTGAAACATTGATCAAGAGCATGCCGAAAAGGTGTCAAGCTATTATTGAAGACTACGGGAACTGATTACTTACTTTCATGCGAACAAACATTGTTTGCATAAACGAAAATTTAAGCAAAAAGTGAATATTCTTTCTTATTGAACAGAGTTTACTATAGATAGGTCGTATAAACCCTCACTCCTGTGGAACATGCTGCAAGAAGTCTACTTCGACTACTATTTGTCAGCAAATATTGAAAAGGTAAAATGAGTTTTGCAGGTAACAAAAAAAAATGTGGATAGTAGTGGAACAACACTAACTACTTTGGCCAATAAAGTCAAACATATTGTTTATTGGCTAAGATTTATTTAGCTGCACAAGAGAAACGTATATTGCTCAGTATTTAACTGCTACAGCACATGCTATATTAAATATACACGATTTTTATAGAAGTGTCGTCTACCACTTCGAGTTGCCAGCTTCCCATCCCACCAGCGGCGACCCATAGTTGTTTTCTGCTAACCACAGATTACGATAAAAAGGCGACGGGTGTTGCAGAGAAAATGCCAGTCATTAGGAATCCACTTTAAATTGTAAGTCCACTTGCAATCTCCAATCGAGTGAAGTTCTTCTCCTGCCCTATGTTCCCCTTCCCCCACCCCTTTCCTTCTCGTGTTTTGTACGGGCATGGGGAAAATTTCGGCTGGTTTGCTTATCAGTGTCATCTGTCAAACGCTGTCGTTTCAAACTCAACCCTTATGGTACCGCTCATAAGTTTGGCATGAAACTCGTATCGAACTTGAAAACGTTTTCACGTCAAAAAAGTTTGAAAGGTTTGCAAAGAAAATTTTTCGAAATTGTCCGAAACAGTCAAATCCATGATGTCACCATTTTTTTTTTATAACGGAAGATAGATATAATATTGTAATATTTCGATAGATTGGGTTCCTGTCGAAATCCGACAGTATTAATAAATTTTTGCATTGGTGGTTTCTATAAATATTGCTTGACCTAACTTTCAGCTGTTGTCAAATATTTATTTCATTGAGTATTTCAATCTCGACTTTATTGCAAAGCGTAATTAAGAATTTATCTATACAAAGTCTCTTTGAAAAATTTCCTAGGACAACAAAGTACCGGAATA
Organism: Leptarthrus brevirostris; assembly: GCA_964036015.1. NCBI lineage: Eukaryota > Metazoa > Arthropoda > Insecta > Diptera > Asilidae > Leptarthrus > Leptarthrus brevirostris. The sequence continues at coordinate 122,825,767 of OZ038374.1, read as the reverse complement.
ACCACCAAAACCCCATAAAAATCTCGTAAACAGGGTTCCAAGTAAATTTGTCTCGAAACGTCACTTTTACTTGCCTTTGATACAATTCTAGCAAGTTGGGGGCAGTTTTTCGTCCTCAATCAAGTATCCCATAAAATTCAATGTCGAGTCGAACACAAACGTGCGGTAGAGTTATCGGCAGCCCAACTCTAGATATTCCATCATCCATGCCCAGGTCCTCCTCAGGGACGAATTGCCATGTGGAAAACAGGTTGCTCCAGATCCTGATACAAGTCCATCTCAGTGCTGGTAGTCAGAAATAAAATTCAGCCATATCGTGTATTAACAATACATACATCCATACACAGTTCGAAACTCTTCCCTTCTAAGTGTTTTCCCCTGTACGTGATATCGGTGCTCGCAAATAAGGAGGGAAATTTGCATTTTCCTTTCACGTCCCAGGCCGTGTGATGTATTGGATTGGCACACATAAATGTCCGACACAGTAGTAAGCCTCGATTGACGCAATGTTTAAAGTAGTTGTATGGGAGCGGGAAACTCCCAGCGGTCCTCCAGCATCCAATATCCGAGAAAGAATATGTGATGAGTATCGATCTCGTCTTGGGGATGTAAAATTGCGGGGTCACCGAGATGATGCCGATACGTGGGTCGGGGCGGTAGACCTTTCCCAGTCGTGGCCTTCACTGCTACCGCCGCCGTTTATATGGACTTTATTGTAAACATTAAAGTGGAACATAAAATCAAAATGTCGTGTCATGATTTCATTTTCTGTCGTTGAATATCCGCCCTAATTCAACGTTTGTACACGGAAGGGGGGCGCGCTTTTGTGTACCGCACGTCAAAGGGTTCTTTGGGCGCTTTGTTCGATATGTTGTAGCAGCACATTTAGAACTGAAGAGTTTGCAAAAATGTAGGGTTATGGTGAATCCGTAATTTAACTGGTAAGTCTGACACCTTTCATTGTCGAACCTTCTGGACATATTCTAACCGCAGTAAAATGTTGGGTTAAGGTCTAAACTCAAATGATTTAAATCGCAAGTATTATGAAGTAGATGGTTTTAAACAGTTTACTTTGGTCATGGGCAATGCCCCAGTGGGGGACAATATGCGGACTTTGTTATGATTTACATATAAAAGCAATATCCGAATTTTGATACTCACCACACATTTTACGGAAATGAATAATCGAACTCCATTAGCATTTTGATAGTACCAGTGGTCAAGGAAGATGCTTAAATGCTTGCTTGTATGCATGTTCTGTGAGTTAATATTAAGAACACAAATCATATTTTGGTGCGGTTCCTATTTCATTATCTTGGGGTATTATTAAGACAGGTATTCGCTATTTATATGATTTATGATTTAACATGTGTTTGACAATATGCATATGTATGTAACAGAGATACCATTTAATATAACGCTCTCGTGTTTCCATCAATAGGAACGATATAAATTAAATTTTGCTATTTTTAAAGAGATTTATTAAATAAAATTATAACCTGTCTGGAGTAGAGTTAGGCAATACAATTTTTTCGCACTCAGTTTTGATAATAATTTTTAATTATGAAAAAACTATACTTTTCACACGAAAATTTTCAATATTTTAATAATTTAAAAAAATATAATTTCAATTGTTGGTTGTTTCCTTACACAAGATTTCGTTAAATAGTGAATTTTTAAGTGACGAAAAATTTGTTATTCTGAAGAAAGAATTTATCATTTCCTTAGCATGCAAAGTTATAAAACATAATTTTTCACTCGATATATTTAAATTATAATAAGTGTGGTAAGATTACATTTCGAAAAACTAAAACACCGCTACGCTACTACGCTTAAACTACTTGATTGGTAACGACGTATTCGAAATTCACAAAGCGACTGAGCTAAGTGTTCACAACTAAAAATACAATGTATACTACTGCTACTTAGCCTAATTCATTCCATACATATTCATTTTCATATATGTACAAAATTAGACACATATTTCCTTACGTTTTAGTTGGCGCACTTCGCATCGCTTTAGTTGGTTGCTTTTATTTCTATTTCTCTTCAACTCTCTAGGATCTAACGAAGGAAATATAGAGAGATTTGGAAACATAAGGATTGGAGAACTCTTTAGACCAGCGCTTCACAAACCCTAGCGCGAAGTTAGCTCTGTTAATTATGCTGTCAATGTGGGAACGGAAATTGAGTTCACTATCACAGATTATTCCTAAGTCACACAAAGAGGTAACGATAGGGACTGGTACGTCGGTTAACATATAGACTCTCGGGGTGGTGGTAAGACGCTTGCGGGAATAAGAGATGGACTGGCATTTGAAGATATTGAGCTATAGAAAGTTTTTCATGCACCATGTAATGAATGAATCGAGGTCTTTTTGCAGGAGAAAAGAGTCGGTTGTGGAGAAGATATGTTTAATTATTTTCATGTCAACAGCATAAATGTACAGCTCTGAGTGTTTGATGCCACATTCAACATCATTTATTGTAAGGATGAAAATCAATGGGCCTAGGTGGCTGCCCTGAGGGATGCCGGAACGAGCGACAATAGGGTTAGAAATGGATGAATTGAAAAGAATATTGTACTGACGGTTGTTGAGGTAGGATCGAATCCAGGAGATGAATCTGGGGAGGGGAAGCCTAGGCGATCAAGTGTGAACAAGATAACGTTATGGGAGATCTTGTCGAAGGCTTTACTAAAATCGGTGGCGATAATATCAACATATTTACCGTTTTCCAGGGAACATAGTGTTTCAGAGACGAAGTCAGTAAGGTTGGTGGTTGTAGATCTACCTTTGAGGAAGCCATGCTAGGAGAGTGAGAAGATAGACTTACAGTGGAAGAACATGGAATCATAGACCAACTTTTCGAATAGTTTAGGTATGGATGATAATTTAGCAATGGGTCTGTAGTCGGACACATCGTTCTTGCAGCCTTTTTTGAAGATGGGAATAATATACGAATTTTTCCATAATTGAGGGATAAACCCGTGAGAGACGAAAAAGCAAAGTAAGGGGTTCAACTAGATGCATGGCACACTTTTTCAGAATGATGGCCGGAATGCCATCTGGACCTGGGTGAAAGTCGTCCTCAAGCCCATTAATACTAGAGGCAATTAGTTTCGGATCAGGGACAAAAGAAGTAAACGACGTTTGAGTGCATTTGTCCATGAATGCAAAATAGTTAAGGTCGGGTTGTAGAGAATTGTCGCTGAAAGATTTACTGAAGAAGTGTGCAAAGAGGTTAGCGGTAACCTGAGGATCAGATGAAGAGGTATTCTCGAGCTTTAGGGTGGAAGGGTAACCATTGGATTTCTTCTTAGAATTAATAAATTTATAAAAACGCTTGGGGTCGGATATGAGGCTTGTTTCCATTCGTTGGAGGTACTCATGATAGAGGGTATCACAACGTTCAGAAAAATAGGTATAAGCAGATAGACAGGAAGAATAGTCAGACTCAGTCTGGGTTAGCAGAAAAGTTTACCAACGTTTATTTCTCCTGTTGCAAAGAGAGCGTAATTCTTTGTCGTACCATACGGGGGGTGAGGAGTAGTTTTTACGAGGAAGAAGAGGGATAGATTGTGTAAGACAAGCGTGTATTTCCGAATAGAACGCCTCTAAAGCAACGTCAATTGCAAACTTATATTTTCCTCTATTAGTAATTTAATTTATTTGCGTTGAACAGGGATAGTCTTAATTTATATCACTTTTAAGCGGTACGTTTAAAATCGAACACATTTTACGTGCACACAAAAGCTATGGAAATTTAAAAATTATTCAACGAAAAATAATCCCTACCCTGTAATTCGGTTTAATCCAATCGAGATTTTTCAATGAACATTTTTTATTATGGCAGAATTCACTAAATCGAAAATATTTAAGACAATCAAAAATAGTGTACGATCATTTTATCTCGCAATCCGGACCATGAATACCATTAAAATATTGAAAAAGTTGAAAAAGTTCGCTTCAATCAAGCGAATTTCCCAATAGGGCTAAGTGCCCTATTTTTATTTACTTACAAGTAAGGAAAGAAATTTGAATGCAACGTAATTGTTCTAATCCTTTGCAATGGCAGTGAAGACTACAAGTATTTACTAGAAATCTGATTATTCGATTGCTTTATTCATTAAAAAAGAAAAATATTATGGGCTTTCACTCACCTGGACTAACATTTTGTTATCAAGATGATTATGCACCACATAAATTCTTTATCAAACAAATTTTCTTCGTCACTCAATACTTTACATTAAGGAAGTGAAACTATTAAAGCACTCAAAACTAAACTTAAATTCTTTCAAACAATTAATCTATTATTTATCAGGAACCACTAGACACAAAAGAAATGTCATTTTATTGTTACATTCAGTACTTAGCTTCCTGCATTAACTACACGTCTAAAATGTCAAACGTTCCGCTCATCTTCACCCAATAAGTAAAGGGTTACAATAGATCTTTTTAGTTGATGTTTTATTAACGTCTTTTCAGAAATTCACTTTGTTTGGTTTGATTATATTATTACTTCCCTAACCAACAATTATAGTTTATCATAAAAATTGTCAAATATCATATTAATTAAGTTGTTTTCATTTATAAATTAAATTTTATTAACAAATTCCTTCACGCATGACAAAAGTTTATTAAAGAAGGCATTAAAACCTCTTATTGTAACCCATCAAACAGATGGCTGATGGCTGACCATTGACGGCGGCGTACATGCAAATGTGTAGATAATGCAGGAAGCATATGTGCAGTTTTGTTCAACTGATTGACAGTAAAGAATTCTTTCAATTGTGACTTCAATAAAAGTTTTAAAGAATTAAATTTTATATTTCAGTGTTTAAATAATATCAAATTTTTAAAAAGAAGCAGTTCTAAATGTTAAAGGTGTAAAAATCAGTTGACTACAAAAACCAAAAGGCCTACCGCAATGGGGTAAGTGAAATTACATTTTTCTTTCTAATTACTGTAATGGAAAAAGGAGATTTGTAGTAAATATTTGAGGATTTAATACTTCGTTTAAGAAAAATGTTGTCGTCTGATTTAAAATAATTTTTATTGACGTTTGCTAATTCGATTGTTTCATTTTATACCTTTAAAATTTTCGTATTCTAAAGTGCTCTCAAAAAATGGCTGTTGTGAAATTTATAATAATGTTTTCCACTTTATACAATAAAAATTAATATTATTGGTTGGAAATAACTTTAAAGATAAGAGATTTGATTGATACTACATGAAATTAAAACAAAAAATGCAAAAGTAAAACAATAACCTCCTCGCAAACTTAAAACCACGTGAACAGAACTTAAGGCGGCACTAGGAAAAAGTTTTGTGATATAATCCATGGGAATTAATTTGAATAACATATTTTTATCTAATTATAATGTTTGCGTTGACTAAAGCTTTAATATTTATTATAATTATCAAATTAGTCATGAATACAGGCATAAGAAGAAGAGCGAAGCCATTCAATACGTTACTGATTAGCCTAAATACACTTAGATTTAGAGACAGCAACAAATACTACATTTTCTATATAATAACTTATATGTAGTATCTACGGCCCATTTAAATTGAAGATCTGCAACCTTCAAATAGTTGTTCTAGATTACAACAAGGTTTTAAACAGTGATGGGAATTTTTCTAATTAATTTCTAATCAATTAAAGCTTCTCAACAAAAAATCGAAAAACAATTATTCGAATGTTTTTCTTTTATTAAATTTTAATTGCATTTGAAGTTATTTGCAAATAATTATTTATTATTTGTCGCTCCGTCTTTGAAGTTTAATTAATTATTTGTAATTTGACCGTGCGTTCTTTGATAATCAAGTAATTAAACGTTATTTGGTGAATTACTCGCAAGTAATTATATGTTATTTGAATACCAAATAATTATTCGTTAGGTTATGTCGCTTTCTGGAATAATTATTTGTTTTACTTTTCACTTACATAGTTGAATTCAAAATTCGGAATGACAAAAGTGAAGATTGATAATGCTATAACTTATTTTAATTTGTAATGAAAATAGCGAGCAGAGGTGTCCTTGTTTTTTTTATATATGATGATGACAAAGCTCAGGGGATGCCCTATGATGCTAAAGCACAGCCTTAGCAGGAAAGGAATTAAGGATAAGGGAAATGGGTTAGGAGGTTGAGTGAAGGAGGTGTCGATGTACGCCCCGTTTAAAAGTTTCATGCTCATAAGACGAGTAAAAAACAGAAGATGGTAAACTGTTTCACATTCGTGTTGTTCTGCTTAGAAAAGATTCCCGAAATTTGACGGTACGTCCAAATTTGACCTGGGGTGGGAGTGACTTGTAGATCTTGTATCGCGCGTTGTAATGGGTCTACAAGGAATCAGGCTAGCAATTGCGTTAGAACAATGGCCATGGAAATGGCGATAAAAGAGTGAGACACAACCGACATTCCGTTGATGTTCCAGAGAGTTAAGGCCCTCAGAGATTGAGGAATCGCCAATAAGCTTAATAGCCTTACGCTGGACTTTGTCTAACGCGGACAATGCGATGTGTCCGGCCTCTGCCCAAATATGGGAATTATATTCAAGTCTAGGCCTTATGTGGGACTTGTAGATCAGCGCTAAGTCAGGTGGGGTGAAATATTTCTTACATCTCTATAGAAAACGCAAGCATTTCATCGCACTTTTGGCGATTGCAAATATATGATCTAGGATTGAGAGTAAGGGATAAGATATCATTAATAAAAAGAAGAAATAAGGTTGGTGAAAGAACTGGACCCTGAGGTACACCGGCATTTATTTCGTAAGAATCAGATAAAACTCCGTCAATCACTACATGGATTTTTCGGCCTGACAAAAAACTTTCTATCCATTTAACGAGATTGGGGTGCAGACCAAATGTTTGAAGTTTGGCTAAAAGGACAGCATGCCAGACTCTATCAAAAGCCTTTGAAATATCAAGAGCGACGATTTCGGACTCACCAAAATTATGGAGACATTGATTCCAACGCTCCGTTAGAGCCGTTAGTAAGTCTTCGGTTGAGCGGCCAGTGCGGAAACTGTACTGGAAATCGTTGATAAGATGGTTATTTTCTCTATATTTCAACAACTGAAAGTTGATGACTGATTCAAAAACTTTGGATATGATCGAGGTAAGTGCAATTGGTCTGTAGTTAGAGGGGTCGCATGCCTCTCCTTTTTTAAGTAGCGGCGGGACATGAGCAAGTTTCCATGCATTTGTAAACATTCTTGTTGAATATCACAGGTGAAAAAATTTGCGCAAAACTCGAAACCATCAGGCCCAGTAGCTTTGGACACGTCGAGTTTCGAAAGTACTCTAACAACTTCCCGAGTGCGAAAGTGTAGTGGCTTTTGCCTACTAGTGCACTGTGATGCAGATGGAAGTGGCTGCGATGAAGGTGGCAGGAACGAATTAGCAGCAAACAGGTTGGCCTTGTCCAATGAGTCAGTAAAAGCATTCCCATTATAAATGAGTGATGGTGTTGACGAACAATTGAAATTGTTTTTTACGGTTTTTACTAGAGACCAGAAGACTTTACTACCTTTTTGAGTAGAAAATACTTTCCGTCTAACGCTCTGGTCGAAATTCAACTTTGCCCGACTAATTATTGAATTGGAAATATTTCGCGCAACCCTATAAATACGTCTCAATTCCTCCGAAGGGTCATTATTGAACCAATTGGAGTTAGTTGGTTTGATGTTTTTTGAAGCCATGAGGAATAAAGCGATGCATTCCAAACCAAAGGATGTTCAAGATATAATCGGTGCTTTTGTTAACGTCTCTCACAGAAAAGCAATCAGGCCAATCCAGCTCTCTGAGATATTTATTAAGTCCCGCCCAATCAAAATTTTTATAATGTCACACTAATATTTTGGTGGAATTTAGGTTAGTGGTTGTCAGAGAAAAGGTGAAAAATTGGGCAGAGATAAAACAATGATCCGAATTGCCCAAGGGAGCAGTAACCGAAACCGAGTACTTGTCTGGATGCGATGTTAATAAAATAGTTTTTAAAAAAAAATCGAACCGACTTCACAAAAAGCACTAAAGAGCCTAAAAAAATTTTTAGTTTTATATCTATTTCTACATTTGGAAGTCGGTGCAAATTTAACACACCAAACAACTACAGCAAAAGTACTTGATAGTCCTTCTTTATGATCCCGTGAGGTGAAACTTTCAGGTAGTTTTATGAATTATTTTTAATTATGGTTGGGTAGTTGTTTTGCTTGTTTAATTTGCACCGACTTCAAATATTAATTTCCAAATCGGCCCACGCGTTAAAAAGTTATGTTAAACCCCTACCCCGCCCCTTATCATTCCAACCAAAATTTTGTCTCGCGGTATCAATCGGAGTACATACTCTACCCAACAGGCAAAGAATCATCGAAATTGGTCCAAGCGTTACGAAATTAGACTAAATTAAATTTTATTGGGCAGCAAGACACGGCGGCACGTCCGTCCCCGTCAGTAGTTCAGCTCAAAACCCTTTCGTTGAAGTTTGTCGGTTGTTCAGCAAATCTTGACAATTGGCTGGTGCTTGGCTGTGCAACTCTCTGTTCTAAAGGTGCACCAAAGAAAGCTTCTATGCCATTTCTAACTTTCATATAATTCTTGAGTTATGGAGCCTCTCTTCTATCTGAGGGGTGACCAATTGTTCCACCAAAAAACGAAGAAATTGGCGACGTGCGTCAGTACTTTTTGTTCTGCCCCTTTCATTTATGATTTTGTAAATAATGAATGAAGCTAGTACAGCCACATCTAATATATTATAAAAAAATGACAATGAGCACCGTTTCGTTGCTCGTTTGCAGGTATATTCTCCAAGCATTTGGTCCATGACATCAACTCCTTTCTTATGCTTATTATGAAACATAATGGTTTGTGGTTTCTTAGCAGGACCAACTACTTCAGTGTCATTATGAAGCCATGACAATAACATAACTGCTCTGTTCTTCTTTGGTACGTAAGACACTAGAGCAACCATGTCCGTAAAACCAAATTCAGTAGCCTGTACTGGGCGGCTGCGATCTGCTAACAGCAATAATCGTTCTCCCACTTGATTAATATCTATTTTTGAGTTCAAGCAACACCCTTTGTCCTTCATTGGGTTCTCTCTATTGTCCCGCATCTTTGCCAGTATATAAAATTCCTTTGCAAGGCTAACCATTGGAGGAATCGCAGGATCACCATACTTTTATGTCGTATTTTGCTGGCTTCGATGGAATGTACTGCGTAAATTTTGTATTTCCTCTAAACGAAAATAGTTGCTCATCAACAGTTAATGCTGCCGTCGGTGTATACGTAGCATCTAAATTGTGATTCAGCATTAACCAAATGTGTCGAATAGCAGTCGCTTTATCTGTTTTTTGCCAAGTTCTTTGATCGTCAAATCTTTTGAATCGATTTATAGACCAAAACCGTGCTGTTATAGTTGATTTGCTTACCTGATAAGCGTGCTGCTTAGCATGTAGCGCTTGTCCTTCAGACAACCGTACCTAATATGTTGGTCAATGATTTTCTCCATTGACTTGAGAAGGAAGGAGGATAGGCTTATCGGCCGATATGCCTTGGGTTGAGCCGCTGGTCGCCCCCGACTCTTGGGTATAAAAGCTACCCTTACCTCCTTCCATGAATTGGGGATGTAGCTGAGTTGATAGCTAGCCCTAAATATTTTTGTGAGTATTGGCAACAGATCATCTAAGCCCTGCTGCAGCAGAGCTGGGAAGATGTCGTCACCACCGGGAGATTTGTAGTCTTTAAAGGAGTTAATGGCCCACCTTACTGTCCCGGCTCTGAATATTTTACATGAGGTGCTCCTCAATCTGCATGTTGACCCACCGCGCACATTGAGTGATTGAGTTCCTCTGTTTTCTTCTGACATTGAACACTCAGGGAAGTGTGTTTCCAAGAGTAATTTCAGTATTTCAGTCAGTGGTGTTGTCCTCTGGAGGAGGCTTATGCCACAGAATATAAAGAATAACACAAAATAATTCGCTTTATTTATTAAAATAAGAAAACTTTAACAAAATAACAATAAAAGAGACACAAGATGATCATGAACTATAGATTTCCAGTCTCATTTAAATAAAAAAAAAAAAAACAGCAGAACTGAAATTATTTATGATGTGCTAGCTTCACTAGCTCTTCTGTACTCCAACTGTCACTATCTTCACTAAAATCAGTGTCTCCACTTAGTTCTTCTAGGTATATCGATACAAGTTTTTAAAATATTTTTATTCTTAGCTGCCCTTGGCTTCAAGACGCGTTAAAGGCTGAAGTCCTTCAAATTATTTTCTTCTTCTGTTGAATCCTTCAAAACTTTCCGCGTAATAGACTTCTTTTTTGGCTGGGATACCTTTTAATTTAACTCTTTGTCCTCGATCTCATCTTTCTCTTTCTTTTGCTAGGATAGGAGTTTTACCAGTCTTCCGTCCAAGTCTAGTTTTTTTTTGCGGAAAGTCCATAGTGCAGCTTTGCAGCCGTGGTGGGGTATTGAAAGAGAAGTGTATCTTCATCTGCTGAAAAGACTTGACGGCAGGCTAGTTTAGATTGATATTTTTAAATACCAGATCCTAGCCGTATTAAGGTTGTCTTGGATACACCATGCTGCTTCGCGGCTTTACCAAGTGACAATCCCGTTTTTAAGACGTCATCTATATAAGCTTCAATACATTTGTATCCACAGCTTGTCGCTTCTTTCCACTTTTACTTCGCGAAATTTTCCTAACAAACGAGAAAAATATCTGGGTACCACAAATTTACTTTACATTTTACGCAAAAAAAATATTGAGTTGTACCTTGAACTGGTCCAAGGGATAATCTTATGAGTAGTCCGAGGTACACGATTAGGAGTTGGTACACTAAAATTTTAAAGCTACCGAGATTATAAGTCATGCAATTTCATATTTATGTATAAAAGTTTAATAAGCAATTCAATATATTATTAAACTACGCACGTGCATCTAAGGGGCTAAGCACGTGCATCTAAGAGGCTAATTACTATGTGTGAAGTACTTCCAACAGTTCCGGAGATAAAACAATTTTCACTACAAAAAAGACACTCTTAAACAGTAAATTTCAGGCTGAAGCGTTCTGCCGATATGTTCAAAGCCTTTGGCTTTATGTACCCTGCAAACGGCAAATCAAGAAATTCGCTTACATCTGCTACATGCCTAAGCCTGGTAAGGATAACACCAAGTTTGATGGCTATCTTCTCATTAACTTGCTTAGCTATCTAGGAAAAGTTTTCTAAAAATTATGATGATGCATTTAACCGAGTTTTTAGATGAAAAGAGCATAATACACAACGAGCAATTTGGGGTCAGACACGGCTACTCAACTGAACAACTTTTTGAATAAGTAATCTTTTCGAACAAAAAATCAACCTGTCTAATAGCTCTCGATAAGAGAGATAAGGTACCTACTAAGCGTTTTAGTCCCAAACTACAATTGCATATTCCGTATTGGTTCTGATGCGCTTGCCAATGTCGTTTAGACTATAACAAGGGCAAACGGTTAAGAGTTGTCCGCTTTTCAGAGGTAGAAATTTGAGGCAAATTGATGCTTGGGACTGGAAAAGATGCCCGCTTTTAAGAGGAGTCCGATTTTCGGATTGTCCGCAAAGGGAGGTTTCAGTTTATATATCCCTTACTCGTAAAAAAAATCCTCTTCACTTCAGTTACACAATTCGTGGTGGTTCACTGGAAAAACTTAATAAGACTAAAGATCTGGGAGGCAGGCTCCACAGCTGTTTTACCTTCAACGTCCATATTGATGCTAGAAAAGGTCGCTCATTTTTTTCTGTGTCCTCAGATATCCTTCCAGCACGATAGTCACCTTATTCGGTACCGTTTTTATAACAAGTTTCAGTTTATTTTCTTCTTTCCCTATTAATTTATTTGCAAACTAACAGAGTCTTCTTTACCAAAAAATGGTGGACAGTGCCAAATGAGAGCAAGATTTTAACTATCTGCAAAAAACTTGTGGTCCAACTTGCTTGGAAAAATTGTGTAGAAGTGCAATTGCGTAAAAAGTTTTTGTATTTAAAAATGGGTGTCCTATTTCGAGAGCTGAATTACAATTCATTTGAATCAACAGGAAACTTAACCAAACCCAATAAGCCAAACAACGCCTTATTCGCTACATTTCTTATGACGGAATTTTTCATCCTTCATAAGAACTTCCGGATATTGTTGAATCTCAAAAGCGAGGAAGAGGTAAACTACAGGTTAGGGAAACATCCACCAGATAGCACAAAAAACAGGCAGGTACATAAAACTCTTATAGCTTTCAGTTTTATGTCTTTTCAGATGAAGTCCTTTTTCGGAAGCTTTTTCCTTTTCTAGGACCAAATGAAATAGCTTAAAGTTTATGGAAAGTTTAATCCCTAGCTCCTTTTCCACAACATTTTATGGCACTTCCGACAACATTTCTGTAGTGTTTTGATTTATATAAAGGTGGCGCAGAAGCTTGTTTAAACTAAGAACTTAAAGAGTTTTTGTTTCTTAGAAGTATAAAGAAATTCAAGTAAATGCTGTAAAGAAATACACTCAGAATGCACTCATTTTAGCCCTCCTTAAGTTCGGCTCCTATATTAATCAACTTAAGAAATATCATAAATTAAATGTTTTAGTCTAATAAAGGTAGCTTGATGAGGACTAAGCTGTATTGTTTTTCTTTTAGAGTAGAACAGACACCCCCTCCCTACTATAGGAGCTTGAAATTTTTATACGATGAAAAAACCCAGTTTTACATCTTAATGTATATCTTTTAGAAGAAATTAGCACTACTTCCCAGATTGAACTGGAAGAGACAAAATGCGGAAAAGTACAGGTACGATATAGAGAGCGTCCGCAGAATAGCTACGCGTTTTAAAACTTTGCATTCAACTGTCCAAAAATTTAAAAAAGAAAATAATATAATAACTCATGGATGCTGAAACTTATGTTGTGCTGACTTCAAAAAGCATCCTGGACCACAGCCATCTTGATAACTACAGGCCGTAAGGTAGAAACAATGACGTCAATTTATGTGCGAAGACAACCAACGCCATCTAGCCGACCAAACGAAATGCTGTTATCAGCTGTTCAAGTGACAGTTTAGGAAAAAATCTAATCCAACTTTTAAATTCTATAATTTACTATTAATTTGACCGACGATAACTCACGCATAATTAAATAAATCTAAATGAAACTTTTATCACGACATTATCTCACAAGTTAATTTTATCATACACTAGTTATTTCACTTAAGTAAAGTCTGAAACTCACACAATATTACTTTAAAGTCCGAGGCGAATTAGCCGAAATTTTGACTTTTACTAAAATATATATCCACTTGGCCAATTGAATGTCACGAAACTTTTACCGCAAATTACTTTTTAAACGTTTCTCTATTACTTTTTGGTTAGAAGATTTTAAAAGTTAATCACACTTCTTATAATTAAACATAACTTCGAGCGACAGAATTTCAAATTTTTCATGTTTTCCCACTTAGTATGACGTCACGTTTCAAAACAGGCTCTACTTTACGGCCTGTAGTTATCAAGATGGCGTTGCCTGGATCAAGTTATTATGTTGCAGAAGATCGGAAGGCGGTGCCGAAGAAATATAGGACATTGCGTACAGCAAAATTTCCAAAAGAATTTCTGCATTAGCAAGCTTTAAGCACATGTGGTAAAAGAAGTCAAGTTTTTGTAACTTCAGGCACCATTAGCCAGGAAATTTACACGCAAGAGTGTCTAAAAAATCGTTTATTGCCTTTTATTAATCTGAATAATAGTTAAACGCTATTTTGGCCAGATTTAGCTAGTGCACATTACAGTAAGAGTACAATGAATTTGTACAAAGCTAATTCCGTGAATGTGGTACCACGCGAAGCCAACCCGCCAAATCAAAAGTAAATTAAAATAAAGTATTAAAGAAATAAAAAAATTACAATGAGTTTAAAAAAATTTTTAAAAAAGCCTCGGGCAAAGTAAATCATTCAACAGAAACTCGTATGATGAGAAGTATTAAGCAAAAAGTTATAAGATTTTTACAAAAAAATAAATAATTTTCTCTGTTTTTGTATTTTATACACCACTGTAATATATTGCTAAAAAAACTACTTAAACATGTTTTTTTTCTCGGACGCACTTCAGATAATAAATCAATTAATAATTAGACTTCACACTGTATTCTAAATTATTGAACCACACTTAAGTAATGTTAATTACATACATATAATTATACTAAAAGCTCAGCGATTATGTGGGCCACAAAGCACGGCTCGCTTTATGTCGAAATTTCTCGATAAAACACTGTTAACAAAAATTTGTAAGGCTTACCAAGGAATTTTCTCAAAATTATAACAACTAGTGATGCCTCCACATTTTATTTCAGTTGAACCTTTAAATGATCGGTCTGACAAACACGGTTCCTACAGAAAAAAGGGCTTTCTTATAGTTGCTATTCGCAATAATTCATTAGGTAAAATCATGTTAATTTTATTTTAGTTTCTGTATATATTAAAGTCAACGTTAAAAACGTCAATATTTGATAATAGAGAATAAAAAATATAGAGCTTTCTGGCTTCCGAAGAAGTTGTATTTCTTAACTTTTACTATGCAATCAAAGATTTATTTGATAATTTAATAAATTTGCAGTTAGTTATGTTATGTCCTCAAATCGATGCTGCAACCTAAAATAAAAGAAAATTAATTGGTTTCATAATAGTATTAAATTAACTTACTTGTTGTTCACAATGTGTTAACTAAATATTTGACTGATGCTGCAAAGGAACTAATTATTTATACATAGTCAAAAAAAAATTGGATGATATAGCTGATGATCGATGCTACTAAAGGACCAAACATCCTTGCACTGATGGGATGATGGCGTATGAATCTAAAAATTACAAAATAAGGAATTGGAACTATAGCAGCAAGAAAAAATGCAAAATCGTACCTAGGGAAATGTATAGCGTTCCCTTGGATGTACCCCACTAACCGTATTCAACCTTCTTCTGATATGGTCTGAAAAATGAACGATAATATTTAACTTACCTGCAGAGTACTTGTGGTAGAAACTCTCACTTAATTTGAGCAAATTAAATGAACTTACAAACCAACCGATGATGATTTGCCTGCAATAGATTTAAGTTTGTATATTGTAAATTATTTTACATATCGTAGGATAATTAAGGTAGATTAGTTAATTAGTTAGGATTTGGAGAATTTACAAGTGTAATAATTCAACTAAATACGAAAACCAGGTAAAAAAGCAAAAACATGTAAACATAAATCACTTAAATCACTAACCTATCACAAATTGTAAAGTGCCCTCATGTTTCATGCCTGAATATTGTAAACAAACAATGCACCAAAGCACTGACTACCGGGAGAGCGAGCAATTAACGAACGTAAGCAATTTGACATCCATAAGTGATAAGGGGTATTTGGAAAGAATTATTGCCGACATGAATTCTGTTGTTAACCAATATGTACTTTACCCCATTATGAACTTTAGTATTAAGACTTAAGCATTAATTTTAAACCGACTTCCCATAAACAAAGAGGTTATAAGTTCGACGTGTAGAGTTTTTTTATGTCTGACCGGGCATAACTTGTAACGCTTTGACCGATAATTCTTTTTTTGTTAGGTAAAGTATGTCCACCGAAATTTTTTGTGGGGTGGGGGTGAAAGCTATGCCCGATTTAGATGGTTCTTTGTTTGCTGTGCAGAGTATGATCCCCCATTGCTAATAGGAGAAGAAAATTTGGCCTAGGGTGGGGGAAGGAAAGAGGAGTAGTCTAACTTTGTAACGCGTGAACATATTTGGACAATTCTTTTTCTGTTGGGTAGAGTATGTTCCCTGGTTGATACCCCGAGAAAAAAAAATTTTGGTGGGGTGGTGGTGGAACTTAATTTTGTATCGCGTGGATCGATTTGAATGGTTGTTTTGCTGTTGTATAGATTGTGACACCCCCCCCCCCCCCCCCATTGCTAATAGAAGAATAACTTGCTCCTATGGTGCGGGGTGGGGGAGGAGTAATCTAACTTCGTAACGCGTGAACCGACTTCGATGATTCTTTTTCTGTTGGGTAGAGTATGTTCTTTGATTTATAAAAAAATGTTGTGCAATTGGGAGGGGTAGGGGGTTGAACCTAACTTTTTAACGCGTGGACCGATTTCGATGGTTCTTTTTTCGTTGTATAGAGTATAATACACTCAAAAGTGAAAAATAAAATAGTTTTTAAAAGAAATTTGAACCGACTTCAGAAAAAGCGCTAAAAATCATAAAATAATAATAAAATAAAATAAGCCGGGAAGATATGAAAAAGGATCCCACGTGCGGCTCTTTTTGTTGCGGGGGGTGTATTACGACATTTTTAAGTCGGTGCAAATTAAACAAACAAAACAACTACAGAACCACAATTAAAAATAATACATAATACTACCTGAACGTTTCAGCTCACGGCATCATAAGAAGGGACGATTAAGTATTTTTGTGAAGTCGGTTCAAATTTTTTTTAAAAAACAATTTTTTGTATAAATAAGATGGTAAGATACAATAAATCGAACAGTTTCTTATCAAGTTGTTTTGACTCGGGAGTTAACGCTGAAAAGCTGTTCCAAGATACTTGTTCACAGGAGTTAACACATTTCTTTGAGCTACTAAAATTCACTCTTCGGAGTCAGAGCTTCTTAATAAGCTGCTCCACCGGAATTAAAGCCTTAGTGGCTGCTTTTATCCTCCCCAAACGCATATTGAACGGGAACTCTTCACTTAACTAAGAATATACGAGAAAATACTACACAAGACAGTTGGAATAGGTTTAGAATTTCTTTTAGAGTATTAGGATATAAAAGAATTAATTTTAGATTAAACAGGATAACTTGCATTAAATTGAAGTATATTAGGATAAATACTTACAGCGTGCATAACAAGGCGACACACGAAAGGAGCAATGCCTGACATAACAATATTAATAGATGCACAGATTCATGGAGGGAATTTATGTTATAGCCTACCTGGTCCAAACTGCTTAAACTTATCCTAACCCGACATTGAGGAAAATCAAAAAAATGTCTATGTTCTTCATAATACCTGAATGAAATGAATAAGTAAATTGGACTGTTTTCAACCCATGGTATAAAGCAAGGAGGAACCCCGAAAAGGATTAATAAAAAAATATTTGGCACGTGAAATCCCCTGTCAACGCCTGCAGATTTTTATAAAATTGCAAGACTTCCCGAATTTTAACAGCATTGCGGAAGATATCAAATTAACTGAAAATAATTATTATAAATTCGACCCGGTTTAAAACGATTTGGAAAAAATACCATTAAGTTTCCAGTACAATTCCAATAGAGGGCAAAGTGTAATAAATGGAGATCCTTAGCATGCGAAGGGGACAGTCCAAAGTGAGTTGTTGGGTGAACGTTTGCACGTAGAAAAGTGAGTTTTCAACACAAAGGGAAAAGGATAAAATAAAAGAGAAGTAAAGGAATCGAACGGAAATGAAAAGCAATCGTCGTTAAGGAGGAATTTAAGATATATCAAAAGATACGGAAAAGGAAGAGTTGTATGGACAGAGGACAGAGATAGAATTTAAAGCGGAAGAAGATGCGCTTTTATTTAAAAGATGAGTAGTCTCTTCTTTAAAATATAATAAAGGTGAAGTGAGTTTCGGATATTATTTCAAAAGCTTGGTTCGTGTGCTACCGCAACAAAGAAGTACTTTTAATTTGTTTTCACTTCTTGAGATTTTTTTTTTTGGTTCTAAATAAAATTTTCCTTAATGATTATTATTTGTGTTTGTATTGTGTGCGTATTCTGTCCCAATTCAGGTGTTCATCCCTGAAAGCTTCTTCACGTCAGCTGTCTCTCAGGATGTATGGCCTCCCTGTTCATCTGCAGTTTCCGATTTGCACACTGGGTCCTTGGAGAATTTGTGTAACTTTTTGCTTCCCATGGATGACATTCTGATTTTTTGTGACTTCAATCTTTTCACCATTGGATGGTTGCATTCTCCCGACACTGATGGTCTTTCACCCTCTTTCACATCTGCTCCCCAATGCGCGTTGTCCTTTCTGGATTCCGTGGCCTCATTTGGATTTGTTCAGTGTTGTGACATTGCCAACGATTCAGGTAGATTTTTGGACCTTGTGTTTTCTTCTAACCATGATAGTTTAACGGTGAAGAGATAAATGACCCCCTTGGTTCCCGAATCGCGTCATCACCCTTCCTAATCGTCATCACGTCCTCCTTTATTAGCCGACTTTTTTTTCAATTTCAGGCGGGCTGACTTTTTCGCTATTGATGAGTGGCTTACTCCTTGTGATTGGTCTGGCGTGCTGTGAGAGTGCGATGTCGATCTGGCTGTGGGCGCTTTCTACCATTTTCTCTATGCGTGTTTTACTCGTTATATTTCTATTGGCATTTATTAGTCGGGATCCCATAAGTTGTCTCGCCCCTAGCTCGATGGTGCCTCACGCCACATGAAGAACTTGGAGGAGGTTGTACTTCAGGGAGTCACGACGGTTACTTAGCCTACTCTGATCTCAGTGTCCAGTTTTCTGCGCGCCTGCAGGTCTCCTATGCTGAGTACCTTTCTAATATGAAAGCCATGCTGCGTACTGACCCTAAACAGTTCTGGAGGCTTATTAACTCGAAGCGCAATTGTGACGCTTATCCCTCATCTCTGAGGTACCATGACTGTGAGAGTGACGATTCTCTAACAATTGCCAATCTCTTTGAGAACTTTTTTCGAACCTCCTTCTGTGATATTTCCGCTTCATATTTTAACTACTTGACGTGGCTCCCGCCAACCTCCCTTGAGGCCAAGGACTTGGTATTTGGCGATAAACTTATTTCTGATCACCTTTATAACTTGATTGTCGGTTTCTCGAGTGGTCCCGATGGTATCCCTGCTTCATTCTATAAGATTTGCCGATTATCTCTTGCTCGTGTTCTTTGTTATTATTTCAATCTTTCCTTACATTCTGGCCGTTTTCCAAAGATGTGAAAGTTTTCTTTTCCAATCCCCCTTCATAAGAAAGGCGTTTAGTCCGACGTCTCTAACTACAGACCGACCGAAAACCTGTGCCATATTGCGAAAGTTTTTAAGTCTCTCGTTAGTGACATACTTCAATTTCATTGTAAGCCTTTTTTGAGATCTTTCCAACATGGCTTCCTTAAAGGGAAATCGAGGACTACTAACCTTCTTGAATTCAGTAATTATTATTTACCGGCCATTGAGGCTAGCAAGCAGGTGGACTGTGTATTTACGGATTTCAGTAAGGCCTTTCATAGGATCGATCATGTTATCTTGGTCTTTAAACTGTCCCTTCTCGGTTTTCCTTCTTGTTTCGTTTATTTGTTGTCCTCTTACGTGTCGGGTCGTACACAGCGTGTTCTGTTTCCTGTAGTCCTCTCAGATTAAATCCTTGCCACATCGGGGGTGCCTCAAGGTAGTATCCTTGGTCCGCTCCTGTTTGTCGTATATATTAACGACGTTTCGCTTCTTTTGTCCATTAGTAAAATTCTGTGTTATTCTGATGATGCTAAAATTTACCGGACTATTGCTCATGAGTTAGACATTAAACTCCTGAACTCAGATTTAGCGGTGTTCAGCGACTGGTTTCTGCGTAATCGCCTTCCATTGAATTAGGGTAAGTGCATCGTTATGACCTTTTCCCGTAGAAGATATCCTGTCCTCTCCGACTACTCCATCAACAGCGTTGTCTTGGGTAGGTTTGACAGGGTGACAGACTTGGGAGTGGTCCTCAATTCTCGTCTTTCTTTCGAGGACCATATCGACTGTATTGTTTGTAGGGATAAATCGATGTTGGGCTTCGTCAAAAGATGGTCTAAGGAATTTGATGATCACTACATGACCAAGCTTCTATACTGTACTTTCGTTAGATATATTTTGGAATACGCTAGTTCTTTTGTTAATAGAATACGCTGTTTCTTTTTTAAGAATGTGGCCTATCTGTGGCCGTCCTGGATTCGCTTTACAAAGGCTTGTAACCAGGAAGTTATTTGTCAAGCCACTTACCACGATAAACAGCTGCACAACGGAATATATTTTATGTTTGACATAAAGATGATTTCGTACGTCTGCAGATGTTAAATTTACCTATATGATTTATTCGTAAATTTCATCCTTTCTGCAAAGTTATAACACATTAGTTTGGTTATAGCAGTATCAATTATAAGTCCTGCTCTGTAATATTCTGCACTGAAAACTACGAAAATTTGAGCTACGTGACTCTACTTATTGGAAAAATTACTTAAATGCGTATTGTCAACGTAGACTTGGTGCGTAAGGCCTTTAAAAAGCTTGCATTTAATCGCTTATGATGGTGGTTATTTAAGACACTGCATACTAGGTCTAAACTTATCGGATTAATGGAAATTCGGATTAGTGAGGTCTTGAATTATCGAAATTGAACTGCATATTATTAACTTGTTTAACAAGATAATATGTAAAATTTTCTAACTTAATCTGTACCTTCTCGATAACTTGCAAAACAAAATTTACTTGGTGTAGTAGTTATTTTACTCACTTATACACTTAAGGGATAATATATATCCTAGATGGCTTCGGAGTTATGGTCTATTATAAAATTTAACAAGGATATTGGACTACGGGTAAAACAATATAGCATTTGTAAGGTTGCATGTGTATGTACACTGATGTAGTCATACATATATAATGTCTTTGGACTGAACCTAAATTATATTAGTTCAAATTTACTAATGCTTCTATTACTTAACATCAGTATAAAGATTTACATGTAATATTTCCCGATTATCTATGATATATGGAACTATACATTGACTTGCATATTCTGAAATCCCAATCTGGTTTTAATCTGTTTGACTTTGTCCAGTCCACTAGATACAGAGCATAACTACAGCAAGAAATAATCCTTAACAAAACCAATTGACACGTCCTTTCAATGCTCCCCATAACGACTGCACATAGAACTGGGTAAAGTCAAGAGTCAGCCAGGAGCCCTGAGCCCCAACTGACAACATTATTAGGAGACGTCATCGTAAATCGTGTTAAGTCAATTGTTGTAGGGCTCTTTGCTCCATAATTTCAGAAAAAAAGATTTTTTCTTTTTTGCTCCTTTGTTATTCATTCCTGGAGTTGATCTTCACCCTCAGATTTTTCTGTTGAGATTTCCGGCTTTTTTACATTCCCATCGTTTTACTGCTGTTCCCATTGGGTTACGTTGTCTGAGATGAAATGGCAGAGCGTACAGACGAAAAAATCAAAATATCATCACAGGAAGAGATAAAAAAATAAGGCGAAAATCCGAGGGTTGAAGAAAGAATTAAAAGGAATCTGGGAAAATTGTGGGAAAATAAGAGAATCGCTTTAGCCACTTCATGACAACGGGGGTAGAGTCGTCGGTTGCGATTAACGACTCCTTGGGTGCTTATTAGGATTTATTTATGCGAGGGCGGGAAACTCAAGTGGTAAATCTCGAGGCGAAGAACTTCACATGACACTCGCAAATTGAAAAGTTAAGTATGTCAAGGAGATTTCAATTACATTTGAGTTTACAGGAGTAGGAGACGAGTTGTTTGTCAAATTGAAAATTTAAGTATAATCATAAGTCATCAGAGGTTGAGTAAACAAATTCGGTCTGTTTTGCTTTTACCTCATAATGCATACATCATCCAACCCCACTTTTTCATCAAACATCAGAATCAGGTTTGCAAAATGAAAGCTATTAAAAAGTAAGACTTCCTTAATACTCTTAGTATCTTCGAAAAACGAAATGGCGCCCAATAAATCTCATTTTTATCCCTAATGCACACGAAAGCTTGGAGTCTCATGTATTGAATTCTGAGCCGGTAAAGGGTTGAATTAACAGGAGGGTATTAATAAAGGACTCACGCACTGAGAATCCCTTACACATCTTCAAATTACCGGAGTGGGATCTGGCGAAAAAGGCTCTCCGATTTGATTTCGCCAAAAGACCTAAATTCTTTTGTTAATTAATTTGAGTGAAAGGAATTTCTTTTCACTTGGTTCGTTAGTGCTGGCTGGAGGAAATCTCTTTATTATGCGCCAGCCATGTGTAACAGTCTCGGCACTAAATGCAAAGAAAGCAGCGTAAGAAGTCGGAAGCCGCCATAAACTTTGTAAAGAGAAAAGGTTTCCTGGCCATAGATGTAGATGAAAACTTGAACCCTGAAGTAAGAATCTCAAGGAGTTTTTCCTTTAAATATATAAGCTAAAACTCAGCATCATCCATAAGAGTTTCATCTACTAGTGACCAATCCAACACAAAATCGCCGAATCCTTATAAATTTCAATTAAATACTTCAAAAGTAATCCATTAGGGAAGACAAATGATATTTTGATCTCTTTATGGTTTATGGATTTCAGTTTATCCAAGTCCTCTGTCAGCAATGCCCAGTTATGAAATATTAAAGGACTCCTGGACAGAAATATGTCCAGAACACGTGAGTTATTCTACGCTTTCCTTGTTGGCAACTTTTTGGCGATATTTTAATTTAATAAATCGTGGACACATGCCTTTCTACAAGGTGAAAAGTGAAGTCGTACTAAGGGTTTCGTCATGCCTTGCAAATGTAGTCCAAGGAGTACGAGAACTTTCGGATTGTGATTATTTGAAAAGCTTCATTGTAAGTGTACACCATTTTGATTTAAATTTGCTTTGCTTTATTTTAGGAACTTTCATTTAGGTTTAGATAGAATATGATCCGATTCTTGGTGTAACTTAATAAATTAAAGATTCCTATATCCAAAGTAGACAAAATACACATAGTCCGTCTGAGGGATAAATTTACACGATACCAAAATAATTTCCGATTATGAATTTCCGTCTAAAAAGAAAAACGCTTATAATGCAATGTTTTAAATGAGGAATTAATTGATGCAACCTAAGAGAACTTTTATAAAAACAATGAGATTTTCAGGATATTATTCTTTTTATACTTTTCGATGTATGCGAACGATAAAGAATTAAAGCTGCTCTGGACTCACCCTATGCAGTACCTGAAATTGACTTCTCCGATTTGTCAAATATTACCTTTGTACTTTCTTTCCCAAGAGTTTCAAAGATATTTGATACATTTACTTCACAAATAAGTATATTTTGCAGAGAGCAGAGGCACTCGTGAAGAGGGGCAATGAATGGTATAATCGAAAAAGAATATGTCACCGAAACTTTCGCTAACAAGCATTTTGAGGATTTTTGAAGTGAATTTAAACTAAACGATAGCTAAAAAACACAGTCGACAGTCCAATTCGACGACTGACAAAGCGATAACGTAAAGTTTTAGTAAGTTGGTAGAACATTGGTTTGCTGGAGGTCTGAACATCCGTTGGCTGGAACACTTATATATGTAGATTCAGAGGCCAAAATAAACAAACTAATAAAAGATTCTAATAACATACCTCAAAATGGTCAACATATCCATCACGTGATACAGAACGTGTTTCGAAATGAGGTTTTCACTCCGAGGATTGCTCAACTGCCGAATTGATCCATCAACTTCTGTGCGAGGGAGGAGTGGGGTTAGCGACTCTCCACTCCTGCGTTGTCAACTTCTTAGATCTAGTCTTTCCCGGGGAAGTTAAGTTGAAGTCCTCCCCGAATCTCTTCAAAATAATGTCTCCCCCCTTTGTCTTACCTCTTCTTATAACGTCATCGCTTTGACCAGAACCTGGCTCCAATATATTTTTAATAATGCAACAATTCTTGACAAGTCCTTTCAGATTTTTCGTGGGGTTAGATACACTGAATTCATGGTTTGAGGTGGCCGTGTATTAATTGCATGCAAATCGCACTTGGCCCGTTCGCAAGCGTTAAGCGCTCTTATAAGCGTTTAGGTATGACGAACCAGAATGATATAATCTTAGTGTTTTTAATTTACCCAACGTTCAAGGAGTATTCACCGGTGATGACGATAACTTCCTCCCCTAATTATCTTACTGCTAAAGATTCTCAGTTTCTTGACGCCGTCTACTCCTCTGGTTTACAACAAATGAGTGATACAAAAAATAGTATGGGAAGGCAATTAGATCTTATTTTATCTTCTGATTTGAGTAATAGTAAAGTCGAATCGGTTTCTCGTAGCTTATTCGCTATTAGCAACTTACACCTGACCATTTCCATTGATTTCTGCTACGATGATTCTAATATCGCTGACCCCAACTTAGATCAGTATGTTCTTGATTTTAAAACGGCGGACTTCTCTCATCTCACAGATAGGATCCCCTCAACTGATTTACCATCTCTATTTTGTAATAACTATATCGATGAGTGTGTTTCCTAGTTTTCCGATAGGATTAACGACCTGTTTAATTCTTTTATACCACTCAACCGGTCGCGATTATCCTGTCGTTTTCCCCTATGGTGTACTAAAGAACTTTTTGGCCTTAAGAATGGGAAAGGTAGACTACGGAAAACTAACCTACGCAGTAGAGACACGTCATCTTATTGTGATTTCTTCGCTTGTTGTGATAGTTTTCTAGAGTTATCGTCATCCTTATACATGAAGAACCTTGATAGTGTACCCGATCACTAGCATAATTACCTTCGTACCTTTTCCAAATACGTAAATATGAAGAATAAAATGGTTAACTATTCCTCTACAATATGGTGTAATGGATCCTCCAGCAGCGCGCATGATATATCCGATAACTTTGCATTGTTTTTTGAGAACACCTTTTTTTGTAATGTTGTGCTTTCCCCGGAAGAGGTTGGTCATATCCAGGATCGTGCAGCTGCCTCCAAGCCTCCAAATGCGTTTTATACTATATATAACGCTGTTGCTGTTATTATGTATAGTATCAGGGAATGTTAACTAGACTTTTCCTTTGGACGAGTATCACTCCAGCGTTTGTGAAATCCTGCTCTGACGGCATACTTACTCCATTGGAACTCATTTTCAACAAGTATCTTTGAGCTGGTAGATTGCTTACGCTATGGAGGAGTTCCTTTTTAATTCTTGTTCCTAAAAAGAGTCATAAAACCGTTGTTTGAATCTTTTATATATTCAGAGCTCATTGCGCAATGTAGGGGGTTAATCTCTATCAAATTTATCTAATCCACCTTGTAGATAGACGGTAGCTAACCTGCCATCATTTACCTCAGACATAATATCAGTCTTAAAACTTATTCTTCAAACCGACTACGTCTACACTGACTTCAGGAAAGCATTTCATAAACTTCTTCACCCTGTAATTATGTTCAAGTTTAGAAAGTTGGTTTTCCCACCTTTATTGTTCGATTATATCTGCTTTTACTTCAAGAATACGACACATCGAGTATCTTTTCATAACACTATGTCTAGAGTTGTTAAGGCTTCATTAGGTGTACCGCAGAATAACATTATGTGTCCGCTGCTGTTTATTCTTGCCATTGACGACATTGCCCCCTTGATAAAGCACTCCAAAATTTTCATCTATCCGGACTATATGAAGAGTTTCTCTTCCGAAAGAAACACTAATGAATCTTCCCGAATTCAGGACGATTTAAATACGTTCAATGACTGGTGTACATGCTTGAGTAATGCAGTTCTGGGTTTTTTTTAAAGTAGTGGTCGGGGAAGTAGTCCGATCGGCAAACTTCAATTCTAAAGTCGTCGGTGGAGTAAGTGATAACGTTGAAATGAACATTGACTCTCGTACACTCACAGGTGGGGCTGCTTATAGGCTCGGTTTGTCTATGATATGTATAAGCCTTCATTTAGCATAAAAGTCTGAATCATTACGGATCTTCCATCCTCAAAAGCCTTACAAAGGTGGCTTACTTAACGAAGAATGGAATGGATGGGGAAAGAGGAGGAAATCATTCCCTTTATCTACCGCTACACCGTCTTTTCTTAAAGAATGCTAATTTTTCTGCATTCAACGACCTACTCAAGACGAGAGCCTTGTGTTGGGAATGCATTTGTAAGTTCACAAAGGCTAAAGGTTCTTCGAACGGTTACTAAGGGGCCTGAGTTTATGGACGGCATTACGAGGTTGCCTTATGAAATTGCATTTACAGAATGTCGATCACTCGGTTTGACTTTGGTATGCATGTGCTTATGAATCACATCTGTAGCTTTGCTTGCTTTCGACTCGGCTTTTACCAAGGATTCGCTGAAGTGAACACTGTTCTCTGTGCTCCCCTGATTTTTGGGTATGTGAGTATTCTTGTTTTTATTCTTAATGTTTTTGCGTGCCAGTTTGGGTGCTCCATTATAATTCAATGCATTGTCGTATTCTGGTAAATAAATTATTTGTTTCTTGGCATCTAAGTTAAAAGGAAATTTCTATATTCAAAGTTTAAAGTCAATATCGAAGAATTGAACCAGGTAGAGGATGGGTGCAGTAGACAATCGATGTCACACAATGTGTTAAAAGAAACAGAGTCGGAAGTTGGTGTTGCCATATTTTCGTAAGTGACGATATATTGGAGAAGACCGTTGAAAGGTATGTAGTGAAACCCACGGACGTTTCGACTTATAGCTCGAAAATCTCCGAAAAGTGGCTC
Organism: Leptarthrus brevirostris; assembly: GCA_964036015.1. Taxonomy (NCBI): domain Eukaryota; kingdom Metazoa; phylum Arthropoda; class Insecta; order Diptera; family Asilidae; genus Leptarthrus; species Leptarthrus brevirostris. Next base: position 122,799,253 of record OZ038374.1, on the reverse strand, counting down.
AAGTTAACAATAAACTTAAAAATGCTGCTGTAGGAAACAATCAGAGGAATTTGCATGGAAGTTCGAATTAGAAGAATCAATAAGCGTAAGTCACTCAGTAAGAACCTGTAGCTTTATTGAATTTATAAATGGATCCCCAACACCAGGCTCCCGTCTCGAGTAGGTCGTCGAATCCAGAAAAATAAGCTGTGCCATTGCTGATTACGCAGGTGGTCTGCCCACATGTCGAGAGCAAAAATAGTAAAAGGCTTGGAGTTAAACCGATAAGTAAGACAGTAAATTTTACCGGATTTTTAACTCGAAGGTGCAGCCCCTTTTGAAGCAGGCCGCCAAATTCCAATACGAAAAGGTCCACTCAAATTAGCGTGGACAAGAGTTCGATTTCAACAACCAACCAAAAGTTTATAAATCCCCGAAATGTTCTGTGGTTTTGTAGAAATGACTTTTAAGATTTTGTGGTGGGGTGGAAAACGTTGACATAAATCGGAGTATATTAGTATTGCTCTTTTTCGCCTTATCTCGAAGCGCAATGGAGCCCGGGCTGAAGTTAAAGTTAAGAGTAAGAAACGCTGCTTGAACCACAACACTCAATCAATAATACGTTACGGCTCCATCTCTTAAAAATGATAAAAGGCGAAGAAATGTTTAACGAAATACATGGAAGAAAAATGCGGGATCGAGAATCCTTAACAGATTCCTGTATTCCTTAATTTAAGTTTATTTCACACAGAAAATATGCTATTAAATTGGAGCCATAAGCAGAACTTCTTTAATATTTTTGTGAATGAAGCATCTGGTTCTTGATTCGATCGCTCAAAACATATTAAGGCGACATTAAATCAATTTTTGGTCAATTTTGCACTGACAATTTTTGCCACACCCCATAGGAATACCACTTCCAAGGATGGCAGCAAAATCCATATAAATATTTAAATCCAAAATATTCCCAGCGCCCCAAGGATATCAGACTGACCATTCATATCTTATTTATCCTATTTGTTCGATAAGAAGACCCTAAAAACCGGAATGACATGGGGAGAAGTTGCTTGCCACAACGCATTACTTTTGATATCGGACTCATCTCCGAGACTAGAAGACATGAGAAGGAGAAGTATTCGCATGGGACTAGGCGTCATTCCATAGCAGTTTATCCTCGCATTGATTAAGGTCATTCTGATCAATGGGACGACATGAGCGAAACGAACACGTTTTCTTACTTTTTCAATCAAAAACTGTCCTTTTCACAGGATTCCCCCTTTGCTAAATGAATTTATGTTGGCGTCTATACCCCTGCGATTATCAGGCCTTTGTTTTATGAAAAGCCTCTAATTGCACGGTGGTCACACATGATGAGTTATTATGAGAGCAGTTGCCAAAGTCTTCTACTAATGACCTCGATTAGTGGGAACCATTTCGAAGAGAATAAGAATAATTTCAAGCAAACTCGAACCAAGTCAGAACGTTACTTACAACTCTTGGCACTAATTTTCTGTCAGTCCCTTGGGCGTTCTTCGGCTGCCTGTAATTATATCACATAGTTGTACTAACTAAATTCTCTACATTTATAGTGTCTGTCGTTCTCATTTCCTGAATACACACAGAATTCGTACGTATCCCCCTCATTAGGACCATTTATTCCCCGAGAGTGTCTACTCAAGGACTAGTCTTTTCCACACCATCCCTTAATGACGTGACATAGTCGGGCAATGTGAGGTGTCCGTGCCAAGCAAAGAATTTTAGGGAAAGAATAATGGCAAACTGTTGTCCAGTGCCCACTCGTAAAAAATTTAGGCTTGTTTTCGTCTTGTTAAAACGCCTCTCTTCGAAATATGCCTGACCCTCCTGATTTGTATGTATTTTGAGGTATAACTAAAAGAACATCCGCCTGCACAATATAATTGAAAGGACATCCGCCTGCACAACATTTCCCAACTCACAAAAACGTGGAAAGTGAAAATAAACTAAAATGTTTATAAAAATCCAAACTGTTGAGAACATCAACGGAACTCTATGAAAAGAGCGTCTCAAAACCAAAAAGAAAATAATCTGGCGCTGCCTGCGTTTCCGTGACATGATAAATGATTTCACGTGGTATAATGGTTCGCCCGTGACACGTTTATTTTTCTTTCCTCCCATGCGGTTTCCGGTCTTCTCTGTGGTGTTTTTTACACACTGTGGTAATTATGCTTGCCCAATTTACTCTTAAATGTGATGTTGATTATGACACGTCATTTACATCACCTTCATCGCTAATTAATTATCTTATTTGAATGTCACCTGCACAAAATTTGTATTGTTGCGAAAATAGTCTGTTTTTATTCTCTCACTATGACAGCAAAGGACTATTTTGGTAAAAACTGTTGAATTTGTTCTTTGCTTTGAACTTAATGCTTAAATTATGGGTAAAATTGAAAACCCACCAGAGGCTCATGTATGTATATAATGTATGAAATTGTTGTCTTTTAGCTTGACTTTGTGAATTTATTACACAAAAATTCTGAAAAATAATAGATATAGTATCAGCCATATGTAGTCTTTTCATCAGTTTATACTAGGTACGAATCCTACCAGGACAGTAAATTAAGAGTACTGCTAATAATACTCGGGTACACAGAACTACTTGTCATGCACGGATATTGCACTCGTACTCGAGCACTTGAAAATTACTCAATACACAAGAGTATATCCCGAGTATTCAAGCATTTGGGTACCCGGGTAAATAATACAACTGATAATATCCGGGTTTTCAAGATCTCAGGTAGTGGAGTATTCATTCAATCGATTCACCAAAACATATGCTACAGACCGCCACCTTTCCGCTCCTGATGCTTCGGTAGGAGATGGTGTTTTCTGCACTGTCCGCTATGACATTCCTTGCATGGTCTTTGATGTTGCGCGATCTGATCCCCTAGAATTCATTTGTGTGGTTCTCAAGCTCCCACGCAAAAACGTTTACATTGCCACGGTCTATATTCCACCTGGATCGCCCTCTGAATACTATGAGTCGATGTCTACTTGTGTTGAAAGACTGTCTGGTTTGCTGCTTCCGTCGGATGACCTTCTGCTTCTTGGAGATTTTAATATGCCTAGGGCAGTTGGGAGCGCTCCTTGGATAAGGATTGCCTACTACCATCTTTTTCGGCTGTCCCACAGTATGTTCCGGCCTTCACTGATTCCATTGCCTCTTGCGGCCTGTGACGTGATGAATGACTCGGGCAGGTTTCTGGATTTGGTGTTCTCGTCTGACTGCTCGAGTACTGTCGTGAAGCACTGTCTATCTCCCTTGGTTCCTGAATCTCGTCATCATCCAGCACTGCATATCATTTTTGGTTTTGAACGCATCTTCTGACTCAAGTAATTTTTGTTATAACTTTAGTAAGACTGATTATGTTAAACTTAATAATTGGCTCTTTGCCTGTGATTGACATTGATAATGCTGTAAAATTATTTTACGATTCTCTTTCTATTTGTATTTCTAATTGTGTTCCTGTTTCAAGGTCTTGTGGTTCGCGTTCATATCAGCATTGGCTCAATAGTTTCGTGAAGCACTTAAAGAATCTAAATAATAAAGCTTGGAATCGGTTTTGTTCCTCAAGGAGTGTTGCAGACTACTTCACTTACTCCATGTTACGCAACCAATTTTGCTCTGCACTTGATATTTCTTATTCTGACTATTTAGAGAGAATTAAATCGACTGTGCGTGTTGAGCCTAAACAGTTCTGTAGGTTCGTAAATTCTAAGCGCAATTTTAATGACTACCCTTCTGTGTTGAGTTTTGGTGATGTCGAAAGCGACGACTCCCTGACGACTGCCAACCTATTTGGCGAATTTTTTAACACCGCATTTTTGACTACAGACTGTGATACTAATGATAAGAATTTTACTCATATGACGAGTTTTGCTCTGACAACTCTTGAAACCAAAGACCTAGTGTTTAACGAGGATGCTGTGCTAAAGCATATTTCTGGTTTGGCTGATAGTTTCTCGTGCGGTCCTGAGGGTACCCCTGCTTGCTGTGTAAAAAACTGTCGCTTATCACTGGTTTCTATACTTTGTCACTTATTTAACTTATCTATTTGTTGTGGTGTTTTTCCGAATTCTTGGAAAGCATCTGTCATCGTTCCCCTACATAAGAAAGGAAGTAAAAAGGACATATTAAACTACCGCCCCATTGCCAATTTATGTTTTATTGGTAAAATGTTTGACGCTCTGGAGTGCAATACTCTTAACTTCCACTGCAAACCTTTTCTGGGTTCCTTTCAGCATGGCTTCATGAAAGGTAGATCTACTACGACTAACTTGCTGGAATTCTAATTGCTGTATTTCTGCCATTGTAGCCATTTTTACTGATTTTAACAAGGCTTTTGACAGAATTAACCACAGTTTTCTTGTTCGTGAGTTGTCTTTTCTAGGGTTTCCACGAATTTTTTGTTAATTGGATTCGTTCCTATCTGTCTGATCACACGCAACGTGTTCTATCTCGAGGTTCACTTTCAAACGATATTTATATTACTTCCGGTGTTCCTCAAGGAAGCCATCTAGGACCATTGCTTTTTATCATTTACATCAATCATGTATCCTTAATTCTCCCTAATTCCAGAATTCTATGTTACGCTAATGACGCCAAAATTTTCCGCGTTATTTCAAGTGCGAATGACTGTGCACTATTGACTTTAACGCCTTTCATAATTCTACAAACTTCCTTCCCCTAAATATTAGCAAGAGGCAATACTATGTCGTTCTCTCGATCAAGGAATCCAGTTCACTTTAACTACACCTTAGACGGTGGCTCTCTTAACATACTTGACAAGACCAAAGATTTAGGGGTCGTGCTAAGTACGACCTTTTTATTTGGCGACCATATCAACACTATTGTAAACAAAGCTAATTCTGCTCTTGTCTTCGTCAAGCGATGGTCTGAGGAGTTTGATGACCCATATATAACTAAACTCCTTTATTTTACGTTCGTGTTTTGGAGTATGCTAGTCCTGTGTGGTCTCCTTTTTATGCGACTCATATTAATCGTATTGAGGCTGTACAGCGTAGATTCGTTAGATTTGCCCTTCGCGACCTTCCTTGGATCGATCCTCTTCGGCTGCCTCCCTACGCTAACCGATTAAAGCTTATTTCATTGGAGTCCCTTGAAAGTAGGCGCGGCAACTCCAGAGTTGTTTTTGCCTCCGATTGCTTGCGGGGCGCGGTTGATTCCCCCGAACTGCTGGGAGCTCTATATTTATTGATTCATACTCGCCCCTTGAGGAGCCAAAGCTTTCTCCATATTCCCCTCCACCGCACTAATTATGGTATGCATAAGCCTACTACATTTATGTGTCGTCTTTTTAATAATCATTTTGAGCTTATTGATTTTCACTTATCTAGATCTCATCTGATGAATCAGCTTTGTTAGGGTTACTTTTTATTTTTCTTTGTAATTATATTGTTATTTTTTTTTGTAGTAGTCAGTATTTGATGAATCCTAATAAATGGAATAGCTGGAATGGCACATACACCGGTATAACCGCAATTTAAAAAGAACTGTCTCTCCTAGCTATTCCAGACATAACAGCAGCTCGCACGATCTTTCGACACAGGGGTTTAATTTGTAACCCCGTGTCATTAGACATTCTCGGTGAATAGACTGGCCGATGACCACTCCATGGGTTCCAGGGTTTCAGTCTCGGTCTCCCCGTGAGTTTTCAATAAGAAATTAAAAACAATCACTCCGTCTCTGGGCTGTTGTTGTTGAATTTCCCTAATTCCCTTCCGACCAAAGTCATGCTAAATGCATCATAGGGTTGCCCCTAGGTTTTGAATATATCAGAAAAAATACTTTTCGTTTTTCTGAATTACAGCTGTTAGGGAATTCATCGCTAACAGGAGTTAAAGGTGACATTGCAATCCCTAAATATTCTGTTGGATCGTCCCCCCGAACACTGGTGTACCCGGGTAATACTGAATAAACGGGCACCGAGTGATACCCATAAGACTGCACAGTACCTAGGAATTTTTCAAAACTATCTCACCACTCGAGTACCTGGGCATCCGGACATCTCAGGAAGTCTACTACTTCGACAACTTATCTTGTCTGGATTAGTGCCTCTCTTCGTTAATGTAGTTCGGCAGTCTCTTGGATCTTTTTCATGTTGTGTTTTACCATCAGTCAATTTTACATCGAGCTTAGATCCAACAGATGTTCGAAGCTATAACCTATTGGAAAATGCTTTTTAACAATTTTATTTTTTTAGGTTCCGTGGCCAATCATCAAGGAACTCTAGTAGTTTAGATATGGTCATCCCTGTTGGCAGTGCTTTCCACCATTGCTGATATGATATGAAAAATATATTGTACCGAAATTGGCACCTAACTTCGATTTGAATGATATTTTGTTGTTGTATAGAGTGTTTTCGCATTTGTACAGTATCAAATTTTGACTAAGATCGGGAGTAGGAGAGGAATGGCTTCTTACTTCGTAGCGCGTTAAAATCCAGAAAAAATTTCATTGTAGTAAGGTAGTTGTTTTACTAAACTAATTTTCCAACGACTTCAAAATTTCGTGGCAAAGCTTAACATTAAATATTATTTTATACTTTTAACGCTCTAACTTTTTCTTCGAAAACTATTTATTTTAAATTTCACTAAATGTTAGAGTAGCCAGTTCTTACATACAGGGTGGTCATCCGGCCGGTACTGCTGCTGCTGTGGCGGACTTTTCTATAAAATTAATATCTAAAATATTATTGGTAGCTAAGCTTCGTATATCCGTACAATGTTTTAATGTACATTTCTTGCTTTATGCATTATTTACAAGTTGTTCCCATAAGTGACGTCTGACGAATGGTTACCAGAAAAAGTCGAAGGTGAAGTACTTTTATTTAAATATGTTTATATTAGATGATGATGATTTTATATTAGGAACCAGCTGTGTATGCTCGAACTTTTGATAAGTCAGCGTCATTTTTGGTGATTTTTAACTTCACGTTCTCTCACTCCTCCACAGTATGTAGCGAAAGTATTTCGTTTTATTATTCATCACAACGACCTCAAAAATTATGGATTCGTCACTAATAATGGCTGTTTTCGATTATTTGTACATTTCCTTTCCTTTTGACCCCAATCCGTAGAAGTGCTTCAAATATTCCACAGTCAAGTAGATAGATAACTATAGTGCAAAACACTATGTATTACAAAGAGTTCGAACGACATTACTTATCAGTAATAAGAAGACACCGATGTAAAACCCTCTTGTTCTTACTGAGGAATTATGATTATTATGATTATTAAAATCCACTTACACCCTTGCCTATTACAAGATTTTCCAGTTAATTCAATTAGGAATTATTGATTCTTCACATATTTGTCACACCACTATTCTGGTATAAGACTCCAACACACAGGCCCGTGCACCCCGGGGGGTTTTGGGGGTGCAATCCTCCCAGGATGGTTTTGGGGGGTTCCACCCTCTCCCCCAGGAGGGTTTTTAAAATTTTCTGAACTTTTTAGTTATAACAATTTGACTGAAATACTAAAAAAGTAACCTAAAATGTAAATGACCATATTTTTTAATTTCATAATACATCATATTTTATGTACATCCATTCGTTGATAGTTTTCTTTGTATAGCAATTAAATTTCTTTTATGAAATTAGATAACCAACCCCCAATAGTGGTGGTCAGATTTTTTTTATAATTATCAACTTTGTTTACGGTTCTCTGTGCTGTACTACCTGAAAAATGTTGAAGATAACTTATTGTACCATTATGAAGAGGAGTAGAGATATTGTTATTGTAGTGCCCAGAATAATGAATTCCATCACGTCTTCAATTTAAATACCACTGAGTGTACCAATCCTGCTAACTGCTGTTAGCCTACAGTGTTGTGATATGTATCCTCTCGATGCATCTCTGATAGTTACACAGATCTCTCTCCTTCTCTCTCTTTTTTTCTGTAACCCCTTTTAATGCATAGTGGGAGGGGGGGGGGGGGGAGAAGAACTTCATAAGATTCGAGAGAACGATTGCAAGTGGATCTAAAATTTAAGGTGGATTACAAACCATCGACATTACTCTGCAATCCTCGATGGCCTTTTTTATCATAATCTCTTGAGAACAACCACGTGTTGCCGCCGGTAGGGTTTGAAACTTGGGTTGAAAGCTCGACACGTTATCACTTACTTCACCGACTATTGGCAATTCGGAGATGTTATCAATATAGTCCAGGTCATCAATATAATACAGGTCATCAGTATAGTCATATCTCTATTTATGGTCTCAAAAGCTCTTCGAAATACCACAAATCCAACATAGAGCAGCATTTTCCATTTTGTAGATTGCTCTATGAAAATTCTTTAGATGCTTGAAATATTTTTAATTGTAAGATGTTGTCAGCAGGAGAGAACCACAGGTCGCCGTCCGTGGATGCGAACCTACGGCCATCATTATAGAAGGCTAACGTGTATCATGTACGCGTCGATATAGCAAGTGAAAACAAATTGGGCTTCTTTCATTAGAGTCGAACATTCGAATCCACCGACGGCGACCAATGGTTCTTTTCTGCTGACAACAGATTACAATAAAAAGAATTTCGCTTGCCAGTGGTTTAGAATCCACTTTAAATTGTAGGGTTACTTTTTTACTTTTTTAATACGATATGGTCAAAACCAACCCTTTGATGTGTTAGCATGGTTTTGGCCGGAAGATAATTAGGGTATGTAAGGGAAGTGAGAAAACTTGAATGTCTTGTTTTTGCGTTGCTGCGAGGTAGACAACAGCCCAGAGACGTAGTGGATTATTTTCGTCGGTCGTTTGGCGGTCGTGACGCTCAAGGAATTGATCCAACTCCGTCTACTTGCGATCGTTGTCGTCGTATCAGATGAGGTTCTCCTCCACCCCATCCTACACAAGGGGTTACGGAAACTAGAGAAAAGTGTAGCTTAAGAATAGCTTGCTATAATTTTCTAGTGATCCAGTATTTGTTTGCTTGTCTTATTAATAGCTTCTGTAAACCGACTGCACTTCGAAAAACGTATGTATACACATATATTGGAGAATAAGAATTTTAAGGATCTATGCAAGAATAAAAGAGAGTTATACTACAAAGAGTTGTCACGGAAGCTTGCCACGTAAGTAAGTAAGTAAGGAGTTTTGGACTCTGGTGGAAGAAATTCGAGGCTGCAGATTCACGACAGGAAACGACATCACCATCACTGACTTAAAAAATAATTTTGAAGAGCTTCTAAACCAACCCATCAGAGCAAACACGATTTTATATGCGTCTCCATATGTTAGCGATCCTGTTTTGGATGGCGTAATTCTGCTTTTAGAGCTCCTGGCGGTTCTAAGAAAGCCAAAAAGAATAAGGCATCAGTTCCTGATGGCGTCCCATACTAATTTTTCAAATACGTTCCGGTAGAATTCTTAAATAAGATTATAAGAGCTTTCAGTGATATATTTAATAGTGAAAATATACCGGAAAACTTTTCAGATTCAATTCTCTTCCCAATTTATAGAAAGGGAGACCCAAGTCTCAATAAAAATTACAGAGGTCTAACATTCATAAATACAGTTAAGGTAGAATAGCAGCCGCGGAGAAATGGACGTATTGCGGAGCGAACGTTAAAGTCGTAAGCAAATACAAGTATCTAGGAATTACCATAACTCCGAAACTGTCTATTAAAGAGCACTTAAGAGAACGGTTAAAAGTGGCAAAAGCCGTTCTTTAATGAACATGAAAAGGTAGAAAAACTGCAGCGATTTTTAATTAAAAACCTTTTCTTCCTACCTAGAAGAATACCCAATTACGCAATAGCGCTAGAAGCCGACCTGCAGGACTTCTATATGTATATTCACAAATGTCATTTCAAATACCTACTTAGAATCCTGGGTACGTACAACGAAAGTAGCGTAACACATTTCTTAGAGAAGGAAGTCATGGAGAGAGAAGATATGATACTGGTAAGAGAAAAGGTTAGATCTTGCTGAAAAACATCGGGTAGGGAGTGAACTATCTTCGCATACCACGGAAAACCTGTCACTGATTCTGAGGAACATTTTAGAAAAGAAGGAAAGGTGGGGGAAAGCAGAGGACAGGGCAAGACAAACCATGCGGCACGGACTGTACGACAGATTAAACTATAGCATTGGAGATACACATATAAGCTACTTGAGAGATGATTTCTCTATTAACAATATCCGAATAATTATGTTGCATAGGTGCGGAATGTTGCAGCTAAACGCCAGCCCATGGCGCACAGAGGGTGGAGCAGTATGCTCACTTTACAACCTTGACGATCAGATAGACTTGTTGTACTATCTAGTAAACTGCCCAATATTCAAGGAATTTAGAGTCTTAGCTTTTGCTATCGCCCACGGAAGCTGAAGTCATATCAGCTTTGAATGGAAATAACTGTAAAGCTCTTTATAAGTACGCCAAACTAGCCTGAAAATACCGACAAATTCGCATTGATGAGTTTACTTGCTAAGCATTAAAACACTACGACTGTCTGTGGACAAGTGTTCTCAATTAAAAGTTCACTTCTATGGCATATTTCTGCTAGATATTTGCCATTGTTGATAATCCCAGCAGGAAATATGTAAGTCAAACGCTTCTAAAAGGAGCAAGACTGAAGATTCATATCTCCTGGAAGCTCTTAATAAGCATGTACGTGCTCGTTTTGTTTTGATTTTGTGCGTAAAAGAAATAACGCACTAACACAGTTATTTTCAAAGGTGGGTGAGATCAACCAACACTAACTCGCCCGACCCACGCCTGGCTTAACCATTCTCCTTGGGCAAAACATGTTTAATTTAGCTTAAAATTTTAATTACGTTAAGATAATAAGTAGTAAGCTCGTAATATAATAGTATTTTTTATTCATCAGAATATCGCTCTATTTAAAAAGATTATTATCGAAGGAATTTGCTAAAAGGGCAAGGATCAATGAGAGGGATTAGCTAATATTGAAACACCCATTCGAAGATTTTCTTCCTCATGTCATGCCTGCGTAACAAGGAAATAAATTATGATACGAGTAACAAATGCTTTGACTTTCCTACGAAGCGCTTTAGAAGCTCTTTAAAAACGCTTCCAATCCAAGCTTCAAATACGCTTCCAAAGATGCAAAATATAAGCGTTTTGTTCTAATGACATGGCTGTATAAAAAGGAAATGAATTGGGGTACGAATAAGAAGTGCTTCAGAAGCTCTTCAAAAGCGCTTCAGAAGCTCTTCACACACTTTATTACCCACACTTTATTATATCGTTATGTCTTCGTGACCACGCTATCGCCAATTTTTGATTTCAGATCATCAGCAACAATTAATCTACAGTAGCTACGGTATATGTTATTTATTGAATGTAGGTATTCTTGCTTTCTTCGCAGATACGTAATATTATATGATGTTGATATTTCCGAATATAGCTGCGCAATTGTCGTTGTATTCTTTCAATAATTTGCTTGGGCTAAATTAAGCTTTATGCAATGTATAAGACCTTAGCATTCCCACTCTTTTCTCTTGGGTTTATTGACTGAGTGTGTTGATTTGCTCCCGTTTCTCCATTACTAGTATATTTAATTTAATTGAGTCCTGTAAAATAAGGTTTATTTTCTGTCCTAATTAAGCTAGTCTGTAAAGTTAAGTTCTCGTTTTCAATATTTCCTTTCTTATCCCGCTTCATTAACCAGGTTGTTTTCCCGTTTTTCCGTTTCTTTTAATGGTTTTTTTTTTTCATATATGCCAGTGATTAGACCAGTAGACTATGCTATAATTGGGCTGCCACATTGCTATTTGTAAACCTGCGGTTTTATTTTTGAAGGTAGGAGTAATGAAAAATTGGAAGTTGCAAAGTGTTAACAATAACGAAATTTGGTAACACCGATCCCATGACCACCTACTTTTCTTTCTACGCTTTCCGGGCTCGTTTATATATACCTTCTGCCCCGAAAACAATAGGAATTTTTTTTTATGATACCAGGTTCATAAGTAAGGAATTTATAGTCGTTAAGGATGGACTAGTTTTGTGCTTTCTGTCGATTTTAACGATGTCGAAAATTGACGATCAAAGCATTTGAATTGCAATCGAAATAAAAGCAAAAAAAATATTTTATTTTCCGGTAGGTACTGTTGAAAAACGAAAATTTTTTAGATATAAAAAAATTTTGAAGAACGACTTAAATTGCTAAAATAAAAATATCTAGTATATGTACATATGTATATGTTACATTTAAATAATTTAATACGTAAATACCTTCTATGTAAAATATGTTAATGCACAGTTGTTGAGCAACAGTTTTTTTTCTCTTCTGTAAAACACATAGAAGTTCCCACACAACCAACGACGATGTATAAAAGGGACCTTCGGTAGAAATAAATAAGTAATATAAAATACAAAAATTAAAAGCTGCAGAAATTTGGCGGCCGTCTTTTGTGTGCTTTACAACACCATCCATCCAAATGAAAATACTAAAAGATATTTAGTAAAAATACATGTTATTTAACATAACATTTATTTGTGTAAAGTAGCTGTTTTATTTCCTATACTGTAGAGCTATATTAAGTATTTATAATTAAAAACAAAAATTACAATTTTATTAAAACTAACATGTATTGCACCTCAAAGGCTGACACGTTTTGAGTATGTATAATATAACTAATTACAGAAAATGCAGTTTTGATTTATCGGTATCGTCGTGGATAGGTCTAAGTTAAATAACATTAATAAAACTAACTTAAAACATACCAACAAAAAAATCACATTTATATGCTTAGTAATGAAGTGCTGTGTTTCCTTATTACATTGAGTTCGAGTATATTATTTAGCTTTTTACGAAATATTTTATACAATTTATCCTCTTCTCACTTAATAATAATAAATTTCTTCTTTAAACAGATTTTATTTATATAGCACATCGACTTAATTTAAAATACGTTTTTAAACAACGTAAGTATGTTCTTAGTTAAGAAGCCCATTTAATTCGTATTCTAAATTCAATTCGGCATTTTCTTGTTCTTTTGTTAATGTTGTATTTATTTTTCTCGTCGGTTCACTGATGTCAATCGGGTTTTCTCATAATTGACACTTCTAAATTAACTGTTTACCTAATTTATACACATACTGCAATTTAGCTCTGCTATTAGTTTTTAGTTAATTATAATTTCCTGTAATAAAGAGAACGCCTTGCTTTCTGCTTAAAATACTATATATTACATCTTATAAGTTCTGCTCTGAAAAAAAAACTTTTTAAAATATTCCCTTCATATAATATTGCCTTGCTTAAACAAATAAATTTTATTGAAATATACCTTCAAAAAATTACAAAAAAACCTACAAAGATTTTGAGCAGAGCACAAGATTTAGTCAAGCAACTTTAATGAATAAATAAAATTTTGTCAATAAAAAATCAAAAAAAAATACCCGAACTATATATATGTATATTCAAAACACCTACTGTCGTCAGATTGAATGTAGAGTATATCCAATAGTTTAAAACTGGGGTTCAACTAGCTCATTCAATGCAGTTAATTGAGAAATGAATGGAAGATTTCGAAAAATCAATTTAAATAGAATAAGAATTTTGCATGTGTCACGCCATTCCTGTATATCGTGTGTCCAGCATATAATTCATGCATTAGCGATAGAAATAATAATTTTTCCTTATACGAAGTGGCCAAAGCCTAGGGGACAACCCTTTAATGCGTTAACATGGTTTTGGTAGAAAGGGAATGAAGGTAAGGGAAGTGAGGAAACTTGATTGTCTTGTTTTTTGCATTGCTGCGAGCTAGACGACAGCCCAAAGACGGAGTGTATTATTTTAATTTCTTAATTAAAGTTCACGGGGAGACCTGGTTTCGAACCCGGAAGCCATGGTATGGTGGTCGCGCCGCTCAGCGAATTGATCCAACTCCGTCTCCTACACATATGATTTCATTATAAGCAGATTATGCAATGATCCGTCTTTTTAGTTTATTAGCTCTCCATTATGTAGCTTCTATCTCAAAGGCTTTCTAAACAAGCATAATGTCGGTTGACGTAGAGATTGCTTCTCTTCATAAAACTATCAACACACATGTTATATAACAGGAATATCTTCGCTGACCTTGGCGACCAAAGTAGGGAAAATATATTTTCAGAGGCATTCCGCATAGAGTCGTATTGTGATTTTAACTGTGAGCGATTATGAACAGCCTTCCGGACCGGCTACAACGCAGTTTTCTACACAGATGACATACTGATTCTTTCAACGGGTAAATAATTATGAAACACAGAACAGTGGCTTTGTACAAATAGAAGAAATTGAGCGGTACGGTAAATCGTATTAACAATATTTTCCTACTTATCTGGAAGCCACAGATGGAACAGAGAGTCAATAACACTATGAAGGCTTTCGCCGTGTGCCGAAAAGCGATGGAAATATATGGGGTCTCAAGGCACGCTTTCTTTTATGCTCATATACGAATTTTATTGAACTCATTACAAATTATTTTTCTGTGGTATGATGGAAGGTTTTTGAAATGTTTAGGTCTTAGAAAAAACGGAAAGATATTGCCTGATGTCAATTTGCTGACTGCTTAGTCGTTCCGACTAAACTATCCTTTTTTTTTATACGATGTGGTCAAATCCTAGGGGACAACCCTTTGATGCGTGAGCATGGTTTTGGCAGAAAGGGAATTAAGGTAAGGGAAGTAAGGAAACTTGAATGTCTTGTTTTTGCATTGTTCCGAGCTAGACAACAGCCCAGAGACGTAGTGGATTATTTTAATTTCTTAATAAAAGCTCACGGGGTCAACTGGGCTCGAACCCGGGGCCCATGGCATGGTGGTCGTGCGGATCAACGCATTGATCCAACTCCGTCTCCTTAACATACCTTCAGCACAAAACTTTGTAAAAGAGGAGGTAACCGTTTCTACACAAAATATATGGAATAATTCGATTAATACATGACAAGAAGCTCCGAACTCCTCTTTGAGATTGTGCAGTCCATCTCATCCGATATAAATCAGCCAAGCCACTACCTCACAGAAACAATAAAGAATGAAGATTGGCAGCAACCATTCGAACAAGGGAAGAGTTGGTCGAAGTTCACCGGCTTCTACACCAACGACTCTAAGCTGTGCAAAAAGTCGGTGCGGTGAAATTTTGCTAGGGTCTGAATATGGAATACAACGTCAAAACTGAACGATGAATTTAGATCTCATGGAGTAGACCCTTACTCCTGTCAATGGATCGAGGCAATGCTGAGGAGGCAATGCACCACCGGACATCCCCTAGTTAGGTGTGTAGCTGCTCGTTATGTCTAGGAATCTAAAAGTTGGGAACCTTCAGACTACGGACACAGCAGTATAAGGGAGATCACCTGCAGGAGAGCACTGAATATAACGTTCCTACAATAAGCTTCGAGAAAGCTTTCGCTACTAAAATACCTACCAAGTAGGAGTGGGAAGGTTGTTAGTGGTAGGTATACCGATCTGCACGGATTGTTAAAAAGTTTTTAACAGGGTGGGAGGGGGGGGGGGTTCTCCGATCGCCTCAACATACAGAATTCATATTGACTGCCCGACCAATGCAGTGTATTTCAATCAGATATTTAGGCCATTAAAACTTACGACTCAAACACGATTAAATTGCTGCTGGTGTGCAGTGTGTGGATCGGTCTCCAAAGCAAGGTGATTCTCTGCGATTTAATCTGTAGTGAGACGGCTAATATTATGGAAATAGGAGGTTCGCATATGAACGCGATTCGCAAATAGATAGATCAATCGGACGGCCTCTAATTACAGTAAAAATAGAATCGACCTGAAAGGTGTTCAGCTCGCCGAGAGTAGATGGAGCGATCTAACCACCTGCAACGAAATTTTTGGTGAAAGGTTAGCCGCCGGAATCTCCGTAATATCACCGTGGATATAACAAGTCATCACCTCTTTGGTAGCCAGTTCATCCTCATGCGTATTCCTGGAAACGACTTCTGTCGGAATTGCCTGGATGAGGAAGAAGTTGAAATTATTCAGCATTTTGCGATTGCCCTGAACTAGCCAGGAGCGGGTTTCAGGCCCTTGGCAAGCAATTCCTTAATGGACTGGAAAAGTTTGCTAGCTAACCTAACCAGGTTTCTCGATAGCTGCGGCTGGTTCAACTAATCACTGCATGGCAGTGCTACCAAAAGAACCAGACCGTCTGGGAGCTACATTAGAATCGCAACCAGTACCTACGAGCGTCGGCTAGATATATATCCTGACCATCAAAAGGAACTGTCTAATTTGTGAAGGTCGTAACATTGACCTCTAGTTTATAAAGGACGTAGAGCTCCTTTGACTAATAGACGACCGCAGTAAATTTACAGTTCATCGATATCGAGTAGGCGTTTGACATACATAGGTGGCGAGCAGTGAGCTTGCGAATGTATAGGTCACGACTACATAGGTCGTAGTTTTACGTAGTAGAAGATGTTAGAGTTATACCTCTTAATTACTTCAATATACAAAAGATCACCTATACGCAACGTTTTTTATCAAATCATTTCATTCATTTCATTCATAAACGCCGGTGTACCCTCAGGGTTAAGTTCTCTTACCAACCTTAGCTTTTATTTCTATTATTGACCTTATACCTAGCATTCTCAATCCCGCTCAAAGTTTCGCCAATAGTACTACCCTTGATTTTGCTTACTCTTTTAATTTTTTATTAGTAAATTTTAATGGAAACAGAAATTAACAGCGATCGCAGGTTTGTATCATCCAGCAATGACATCTCTACATTCCTCAATTGGGGCTGAAAAAATCGCGTCACATATAATGCATCCAAAAGCCAATGTTGTTTCATGTTCATTTAAGAGACACAAAGCCAACCTTGTAGTAAATATATCTTATTCGCCCTTTCTTAACACTTTGAGTATTGGTATATTTAGCATTGTTAGCTGGACTGACTGTATATTTCCAATCGCTGAAAATACGATGAATGCATATTTTAAAGACGTAAGAAATATTTCACTAGAAGTCCCAAGTCACTACTACTGGAGACGGAGTTGGATCAATTCGTTGAGCGGCACGACCACCATGCCATGGGTGCCGGGTTCGAGACCAGGTCTTGAGCTTTTATTAATAAATTAAAATAATCCACTCCATCTCTGGGCTGTTGTCTAGCTCGCAATTATGCAAAAACAAGACATTCAAGTTTCCTCACTTCCCTTACCCTAATTCCCTTCCGCCCAAAACAATGCTAACGCATCACAGGGTTGTCCCCTAGGCTTTGGCCACATTGTATAAAAAAATAAAAAACAAAACACGCAATATTCAAGTTGACTCCTTCGAGGTCAAATTTGTGAAAATTTCCAAGGCAGAACAACACGAATATGGAAGGTTTTTGAGCTTCAAACATCGGTTAAAAAACGAAGACCGAGGAAAGAAAAAGGCTAGGGGAACCGCAAAGTTTACCAGTTTCCGTAAATATTTCTGCTTTTCTTTGTTTTTTAAAGAAAGTATCGGTTAAGAATTTTAATGCATTTGTCTACGATTTTTTCAAATGAGTATCATATGTTGTTTAAAAAAAACCCCTCCTTGTTATTCTACCTATAATTAAATTCTGTTTTGATACAATATAAAAAGATTAAAAACATATAGCTCTCGGCTTGATACAAACGTCTTCTACTTAAATATTTTAAAAAATATTCTAAAAAGATACTAGTGCTCTGCTCGATCTCTGTAAATTAAAATATTTTCCTACCGAATTTTAAACGAAAACTGCAACAAAATGTTTCAATAAACTAAAAACCTTTTCAATCCATTTTTGCTCCTTAAGATTTAAATTGGTGTTGGAAGAACGGTGAAGTCTTGTAAGGCTGATTTGACTGTCTCATAAACTGGACGATTTTCCTCGGAGCAATATCCGTCCGACGCGCATAGAGATTGCAATTTCGATATGTAACTATCGAAATGTTCGTGAGTAATTTTCTCCGAAGAACTTGTTGTTGTTGTAATTGCAGAACTGGGTGCCAATGTTGAATGCGTTGAACCTGTGGTAATTACATATCCATCAGTTGTTATTGCGGTACTAGCTCCCGAGTTGGTTCCATTAATTGTCGTACCGGCCCCATTTGGTATTCGAACATGCTCCAACAAGGTAATTACGTTGTTTCGAAGACTCTCGTAGTAATTATTTAAGTTATTACTTCTCTGAGGAGTTATGGTGTTTTCCTGGAATAGAAAAGAAATTGTGATTATCAAAACTATTTACAATATCAAAAATTACATTTAATTGAGTTTCAACATAGACGAAATTTTACTCTTCGCAAAGGTTCCATTATTTACAGTCAGTAGCACTAACTAGGAATTTTATTTGGCAATCAAAAAACTTGAATGTGGACAGGATTACATAGTCCGTATTTTGTCAGGTTACAAAAACCACCTCTGTTTACATTCACCACAAAAAAGTAACTCCACTCAAAAAAGGGTTCAGACAAATGCCTAGACGTCGAGATAAAAAGATAAATTTCAATCGCAACTAGCTCGTCCGCATACTAAAACTATTTTGAATTGAGCAAATACGAAAAAGCAGAGTTTCCACGGGAAGCATACTCAAAGATCAACTTCAAAGCGGATACACCTATGTACGTACGTGATGGCAACCGTGATCTTTCCTGCAGTTATTCCAAAAATTTCCATTTTATCCTACAATTTCCACTTGGCACTTCAACCACTAGACTAAGCAGTGCAAATATTTGTGGTGGCACTCAAAGGGGGCTCAGATATTTTACAAAAAAGATAGAGTTCATGAAATTTTTTTCTGATTTTTATCTAGCACGTCAAATTAAATTTCTTCTTAATTTATAGCATTGCTGTCTAATCGGAGCATATTTTTCGAAAAAATGGTAATTACCACAACAGAAGAATACCTGCTGCAGTTCCTCGTCATGTAACAAACGAAATGTCGAACAAAATAAAAATTACAAAAACGGACTGAACCCAATGTAAACTTGTCTACGAAATTAGTTTACGCAGGGTAGCCTGGAATTTCTGAGTTAAACTAGCAAATTGATTGCATCCCAGGATAAAAGGTGCCCGCACAAAGTAGGAGTGTCTCACCTCACTTGAACTTCCCTCAAAATTAAAAGTACTTTTGGAACGCTTTTGAACAAAGGGAATAATTGACCAATTGGACAAATGTTAGCATTGTTGAGGGAGGATTTTGTTGACTTTTGGGAATTCGGTAGAGGACGAGATATTCTGTGAATGCTGAGAACGTTTTCTATTCAAAGTGCTCCTTCGGATCCATTAAAGTTGTGTAAACGTTAATTAGAGTGAACTGTGAATAGTCGCAATGACTAATTTTCCTCCTCTCTATTTCCTTACCAAAAACGGAAAATTTTCCTACTTTTCCCATTGAAGGCTACTTCCTGCAAATTCTACGGATGAATAAACTTTTTTAATTGTGCATGACTGTACAGATAAGATTTATTACGTTCACTACATTTGCACACTATGGACTTCTTCCTTCGCCCATTCCGAGATTTCTTTCTCCAAATTCGTGCAAAGCAGGCTAATTAAAAGAAATATGCTGTCGGTAGAAGGACTTACCGTTGACTCTTTTAGAGCAACATGTTTAAGAAAATTACCAGTGCTCTTCAGTCAATGGCAGAAAATAAAGTCAAGGAAAAATATTCGGAATTAAGTAGAAGCTTACCTCTACGTACATACCTGGGAGTGTCGGCAAAGTTTCTACGTACTTGGTGCATTACACGTTGGAGTGTATCTTCAAGAGATAAGATCTAACTCAGCTAATTACGGCAAACTTCAGAAACTTTTGTAATGATAAGTAAATATTTTGCTACATGTACATAGATGCTTGTGAATGTAAGAGGAATCGCGACCGGTGTCACGAAACAGTTCGTAGAACTCATAGTAACGATGGTGGTTTCCATATACAGAAATAATTAGGTTTCTATTTCATTTAGAATGGTTTTTAAGGAGCTCTTTATTTGCTCTCAATCTTTCATTAATTGAAATAATTAACTGAGGTAGAGACTTCTTTTTTAAAGTGGAATACTTGACCCTAAGGATCAAGCGAAATAATCAGCTAATTTAATTTCAAGCTCAAACATAAACTTTCTTTGAATTTGACGAATGTAGCGAACAAAAAAATTCAAAATCGTATTCCTTTAATAACCCACCAAAACCTTCTATCTCCATAATTGTTATGCATGATAAGCTTTGCTGGAAAAGTAACTCTTGCATGTTGAAAGGACGCGTTATCGTGATTTAGAAACAATCGCCGAAACTCTTGCTTGTGACTGTCTTTCAGTAAATTTAGTGAATAGATAAGAAGATAAATACTTTTAGTTTTGCAATATTATCTCCTTGGAGATGTGAACATTATTGATATTTATATAAAGGTCTTTCTGTAAACGAACATTTCTCATTTCTCTCTCTCATATTAGGGGGAGGGGGGTGATAATGGACTTGAAGACTTGAAAGCAAATATCTCGCGACTAAAGGGTTTAAATTAATAAGGTCCTCAAACATTGTTTTTTATACGATGTTGCCAACGTCTAGGGGACTACCCTTTATTGCGTTAACATAGGTTTGGCTGGAAAGAAATTAGGGTAAGGGGAGTGAGGAAACATGAATACCTTGTTTTTGCATTGCTGTGAGACAACACCCCAGAGGCGGAGCGGATTTTTTTTATTTAATTTTTTAAAACTGCATTTTTGAAGATTTACAGTCCGTTAAAAAAAACATCCTTCGATATTTTAAGAATTATTTAAGATTTTATATTCAATTTTGTTTTACATTAGTGTCCTACAACGCAGATACATAATACAGCGTACAATTTCTTTCGTTGTACAGTATGGCCCAGCAACTTCTGGGTATGCTTTCGATGAGTTTTTCTGTATATTCTATGTGTACAGCAGGCTGAGGTAAGGCTGAGCCACTCCAAATGTGTACACGTCTTCCTGCAACCTTCCGCTTTGTCAAAATCTTAACATTTTCGATTGTTGTGGCATTGGGCGTTTGTGAGAGCTAATCCAATGTAACGATCCCATGTAAGAGTTTGGAGGGGGGGGGGGGGGTAGAAACAACTCAATTGTCTGTTTGTCCTGCTTGGTGGTAGTTTGGTTGACTTTGTACCAATTCACTAGCACTTTGGTCTGTCTACTCGCTCAAACAGTTCGAGCGATATTGACACGTTGTAGCGCTGGCGTCGTAATGCTTTGACTGTACTTTAATGTAAAAAAAGGAATACACAATTTTGAATACTTTTTGAAATATACATAGAAGAACGTTTCTTCTTGAACAGAATGCATTTAATGTAGTAAGTGAAAAGAGTATTTGTAAGTACACTTTAAGTTCTATGCGAGGGTGTACAAAAATGTTTGAACCATCAATAATCGGTGGAGTAAGTGATAACATGTCAATCTTTCATTCCAAAGGCATCAGGTTTAAACCATACTGGCGGCGAGCGATAGTTGTCTTCTGCTGAGAACAGGTAACAATAAAAAGGCCGTTGGGTGTTGCAGAGTAATGTCGTAATGTATTATTTTGCTGAAAATCTTATTATTGCTGTTTTTAGATCTTCAATCTACGTCCGTGTACTACATTTAGTTTCAACAGGTATATAATTGAGAGGATGGAAGGGTTGTGACTCACAGATAGACGAGCAGACTTTAATGGTCCTTAGTTGCTACGAAACCATAAAAAGAAATATTTTCATAAATTAAGTATTTTCTCTGTCAGAACGAGAACTTTTCGAACTACGATCGTGTTGCAATAGCAAAATCGTAAGTTGATTACGAATTTGAGACATTTTTCCACAGCAAAGAAGTATTATCACTTTTAAACGGCTTAAAAAAACTCGTGATCTTAGTTAGACCCCAAACAATTGCACAGATTTGGTTAACTTGTTTGTATTTGCAAAGAATGTTTCAGGATTCGTACTGGTTTGAATAATTCTTGTTTTTTTGTTTTGCTGTATAGAGCACATGTAACGAAAATTGCTTAATTTATGGCAACTTTGCAAAGCAGCAGTTGCTACTTCGTGTCAGATTTCGCGTGTTGGATTTTTACTGAATTTGTTTAAAATTTAAAAGCTCTACTCGATTTTCAGTCAGGCAGTCAATCAGTGAATGTCCAAAATTGATATCTTGGAAACTATTCCATCTGAAAAAATTTAATTCACAATTGTTGGTAGCCTCGGAGATAGAGGGGGGTCGAAAAGGGCTTGAAAGGGTTCTTATAAATATTTCACAGTGCGCACAAGGTCTTTTGCGAAAATTTCTTTACAAGAACTTAACTATAAGAGAATAAAATTATAAATATTATTACTTCAAATATAATTTTAAATTCATTAAAGAAAACTAATACAACAAATTCTGGGACCTAAAGTGACAAAAAAGAGTGATATTGATGTCAACGGGTCATTAAGACCATAGTTAGTGCGAGGAAGAGGAGCTTGAAGAAAGTTCATATGTATAACGAAACGAATAGAAACTCGAATGTTCAATGATGACAACAGTTCTGGTAAGTCAATAAAACCATGCAAGACATCAAAAATAAAAGAAATCCGTTGCACCTATTATGTATCGTGTCCAAAGAGAAACCCAATCTTATCCTTATTGGCGGGCAGAATCAAAGGGTTTTAGTCCAGACAGGACGGACAACAGAATAAGCATACATCAATTTATTCTTCCTTCTAGAATACGATAACTTATGAACACTAATGAACTATCGGAGGCATATTGTTCGGAATATACCAAGAATTAAAAGACTGATGATTGAAGTTAGTGCAGAATAATAAGCAAAGTCCGAGATTACCGGAAAAATCTTAGCATCCTCGGCATAACATAACATTTTCAAGTTCGCCAAGACGAACCCAATATCATTGACGAAAGAAATAAAAGAAGCGGGCCTTTATGACTGCTCAGGGTTACACCAGAAGTGGTTGATTTTTCCTTAGAGAAAGAACACTGACTGAAAAACTTTCAAAACAAGCAAAAATTTGTATAAACATAATCAACCTGTTTATCAGCCTCGATTGCATTTGGGATTGCATGACTTGAATAAAACTTAAACTTAAGTAATTTATTCGCTGACTTAAATAAAAGCTTGTTTATAAAATTTTTGTTTATTTATTGTTTTATTCTAGTCTTTCTTTTTCTTGTCTTACATTTCGCCGCTTATTTAAGGTTGAATCTTAGACGCGCCTGACGGAAGCTTTAATCTGGATCTGATTTTAAAGTTTTTCTTCTCCTAGGCATACTGCAGACCAATGCTAACGACGCCCTTCTCACCGAGCCATACAGTCATTAACCGCTTTTGACACCCAAGTCTCTCAACTACTATATTTAATTTGGAATAACGGTATTCTGCTTGTCAAACCCTTTTATTTTTTAAAATAAATTAAGACCGCCATTCTAGACTTCCGTCATTTTAAGACATCCATATCATCATCATATTCTGCTTGCCTAACCCTTTCAGCTGATACTCATGTCATGGCTCTGCTTAAGGAAATTTAGTCTGCCATCTTGAGGCGTCCGTCGTATTAGATTTAGACTGACATCATTTATCTTATAGCAGTCTGCACATCAAAGCATTTTTTTTGATACCAATGTCAAGGGGGTGGTTCTGAAAATAATAAATTACCATCTTGTGTGCAAAATTTTAACTCAATAAGTTGGGAGAAACTAGGTTAAAATTCAGTTGCAAAATTTGACCCAAACATACTGACTATTTAACTAACTAACTAACTGGTGAAGTTAAATAAAAGCTTGTAATAAAATTTGAAGGTAAAAAGCTTCATGCACTTGACATTATTTTACTAAAACATTATTGATGTATTAATAAAATACTTAATAATGCCGAAGTACTAGAAAATTTTATTTCTCGTATACTAAAAGCAGGACATAGTCGTCTGTCTACCACCATGAGCTTCCTAAATTCGAAACGCACTGGCGGGCGGCGATCCATAGTTGTTCTGCGTTGACAACAGATTATTCTAAAAAGTTAAAGTAGGGAATCCGACGAAATCTGTCCACATCAAACAAAGCATGTATAAAAATACTCTGCGGCAAGTACGATACAGGGCTAGTCTCTTAAAAACTTCTCAACTAAGCCTGGTGAAGGAAAGGGACGTGTTTTATGTTCGCATTTATAATTGAAAAATATTTATAATTGAAACGTTGGAATCTTTAATATTTATAGAAGAATTAAAATTAAAATTACTTATATAGGTATGCAGTGAACATTGTATTGGTGCTAAATTAATAGAGTAAAATTTACCTACAACCAGAACTTCTATACAATACGCCTGGCGGAATCATCAGGAAAGTGTGTTGATAGTTTTTTTTTTACGTATCCAAAGCTCACGGGATGGCCCTATAATGCATTTCATGCCTGACTTAGCTAGGAGAGATGTGTAGGGTAAGAGAAACGCGGGAAATTGGGGGGGATTTGGATGATTCTGTTTTAGTTGTGTACAGTATTATCCCCCATTGATACGATGTAAAATATGTTGGTAGTGGGTGGCAGTGGTGGATAGGGTGGAAATTAACTCTGTTATGCGTAGACCTGTTTGTTTGGCTCACATTTTGATGTATAGAGTATGTCGCCCAATTGATAACAAGATAACTCTTGCCCACAATGTGATGTCGTAAAGGTGTGGGTGCTGTTAGGCAAGCCCGGGGGTTCAACCCCCTCCCGGCAGGGTTTTTAAAATTTTCTGAACTTCTTGATTGTATATGAACATTTTTATTTTGCATAATATATCATATTTTAAGTACATCCATTTGTTGATAGTTTTCTTTGTATAGCTCCTACTGCGCATGAGCCTTTGGTTAGGGTGGAGTGAGATGGAGTGTTGCCTAATTTCGTATATTGTATACCGATTTTGACGAGACTTTTAATCGACTGCGTAAAAGCGAAACCTAAGGAGATAGGGGTGCGGGAACCTAACTTCGATAGGTGTAGATCGAATTCGGTGATTCTGCATTTGTTGTATAAATTAAGTTCTCCCATTGCTATATCAAAGATTTCTAGGTTGGAATCGGATCAGGAGTATGTTTCCCATTGTAATTGTGAGAAAATCTTTGCACGTTTGGAGGGGGGGGGGGGGGGGGGGCGAAGCCTACTTTCGTAATGTGTAAACCGATTTGGATGAGTTCGATTCCCTTTAACAGATGATGTACGTTTTCTGAATGATACTATAACAAAAAATGTGTACCTTAAGTGCGGACAACGATTGGAGGGAGAACTCACTTTACTTCGTAATACGTGTCACTATAGTAAAAATGTTGTACCTTGGGTGAGGGTATGGTGACTAAGTTTGTAATGTGTGGGATATCTGAAGACAATAAAAAGTGAAAAATAAAATAGCTTTTTAAAAAATTTACCCTACCTTACTCGACTTCAAAAAGAACGCTAAAATGTATAATGTATATATGTCTTTTCAGACATTTTGAAGTCGGTGAAGTCGGTTATTTTAATTAATTATTGCAATTTCAAATGAAGACAATGCTCATAGGCAGCTCGAGCTTTGAACCTGTATCAGTGGCGAATTGATCGTGCCACCCAACCATCGAATAAACTCCGTAGTCCTTTTGTTATGTAAATTTTGGACCGAACTTTCAATGTCGTATAAGAAATAAAATTAAATAATATTATTCTATCATTTTTAGCGCTTTTTGTAATTTTTTTAATTGCATTCCTCCTATAGTTCCTATTCCTATAGTTATGCCTCATCTAATTTAATGAGCTTAAAGTAATGCCAAATGTTTCAGAAATTTCGCATGCCGAATTCTTAGCTTGATGTTACGCGAAGTATTAGGAAAACATGTTACCAAACAAAGTCGGCAAAACCTGATTTTTCATACCCTAGAAGAAGGTAAAAGAAAAGCAATATAACGAAAAAGTAACGCCACGATAAGCCGACAGAATTAATTTTTTAATTGAATTTCCAAAGCCCAAAGGCATTTACTCATATGTGAAAATTTATTAAGTGCGAGTACTGTGTGTAAATTTGAGGGGAGCGGACTATGGTTGATACGGTTCCTCTAAAAATTTCTTAAAGAGATTAAAGAATTCATTAAAATTTGCGCACTGGTGAAGGAATGAGTTTACAATAGGGAAATTTGGAGATGTTTTTAGGAAAGATTAAAATTTTTGCACAATAAAGTTATGTGCTTATATTATTAAAATGTCACGTTCCAATTATCGTGTCATTTGACAAACAATATTATTATAAAATATTTTGGCAATGATTTTCCTGCTCAAACATTATATTGTCTTGTTTGTCCGAAAGCTTTCAAACTTTTATTTAAACTTTCTCTGCTCTCACCATAAAATTTAATTTATTAAGTACTGTTTGGAATATATCTCTTTCGATAAAAAACGGTTCTAACCATAGTCATAAAGCTCTCTTAATGTGGTAATAATAAAATCGGTGGAAAACTTCTGGATGTTCATAATAAAACTAAACCGCTATCTTGTTGTCAAAATTGTCAGTTCAGGAATTGAAAGAAAATTATCGAATCTTGCATCGTCACCTCCTTCACTCAACCTCTTAACCCATTTCCATTACTCTTAACTTCCTTCCTGCAAAGGCTGTGCTTTAGCATCATAGGCATCCACAGAGCTTTAGTATTATCATAAAAAAATTGGGTTATTGTTTGGAAGTGGGGATCCTGTGTACAGCTGCGTGAAAAGTAACCAAATTAAGGGGCAGATGAAATAAAATACTTCTTTGTTTTAATTATATCTGGTTTTTGACAGTTCAAGCAATGATATTCTACATCAATCATATCCATACCATTATTACGTTTTGACTAATAAGTTATAGATGGTGTAATATTTGGTTGATAGAAAAATTTAATTTGGCATTAAACAAAGTGACAAATAGACAAAAAAAATTACCATCACATACATTAGTGTCCGTATCATCATCCAATGAAGAGGATATTGACACTCTGGAAACTTCTGAATACGAGTATGAATCATAAAACCAAAAAATTTTGATCTTAATTTTTAAATATTAAATTTTTTACTTTTTTCATTTATTTTTATTAAAAAGACTATTTAGACTTTTTCAAATTTCTTGGACACCATGGTCATTAAATAAAAAAAGGATTCAACATAATGACTTTCTTTTGCCGATAGCTGAGATAATAAGCTGGAACATATAGATACTAATTATCCAACAGATTTTTTTATAATTTTACCTACCAAAGAAAGTGAATGTCCTTTTTTATACGTTTTATTTATTCCAACTGAAACATATTTATGCAATAAAACTTTAAACCGAAGTATAGTAAAAATGATTTTTGTGTGTGCTGATGTGAAGCAAGTCATATAATATGGGAGCTGGCCAGCATTTGTAAAGGTGATTGTTCCTCCTTTCTACTCTTCATTGACAGCACTGTGCACAACGTCGTCTGGTTAATATTTCTCTTGGTATATAATCTCCAATGTTGCTAAGATTCTTTGGTTAATTTGCACAACTGCCTAACTTATTTGTTCAGCTACCACAACTAGGAAATTCAGGAGAGACCGTTGTTGATATGTGGGTATATTATCCAGGTGTTAACCGCAAAAATGAAAAGAATGCAATAAAGTACTTTTTTCACTGTTTCTGTGGCTTTCTGTAAAAATCATAGATTTCGACCATTTGAGCTGAGAAATCTACACCACCCATAATCTATATATACAATTTTCTAACCTAAGGATAAGATATTGTTTCCTTTTCGCCAGTCTGCTTGGTCTTTAGTACGGTGTTCATAACATTGGCAAATAATTGCTTAAAACCCTCACATTTTTTGTAACCTGTTCTTTACTGACAGACATATTACATCTTAAGGCACCCGAGATATAGATTGACCGAAATCTTCGAAATATTCTTACCTGTCGACATGCATAATTTAATTGAATTTCATTTTTATAGCTGAAATACTAAAAAAGGGCATTTGATTTCTACGATATCCTGCAAGACATTACTTTGAGATCAATGCAAATATGTACAGACCATTGTTTGTAAACAACGGATGAATTGTGTGATAGTCCTCATATAAAAAACATGCAAAGGGACGAGGATAATGTAATGTGTAAATTTTTGCCATTTTTTAAAAACTCTGTGGTTGTCACCCCTGCCTTGTGCCACGGAACGGATGTGACACTTCCATCTTGAGAAATCAAAAAGAAGATTAAATTTACATTTACATTTACGTAAATTCCTTATAACTTTAAAATTTAAAGGCGTTTTTCTCGAAATGACATTTTTCAAATTTGCCCAGATTCTAGCTCAAAAACTTTTTGTCTGATTTTAATAAAACTGTGCTCATTTTGTTTATTATTATGTCTATTATACATCCCCCCACGGACTCTGGTGACTTTTTTCTTTTTTTCCGGTTTAGAGACTTAAAACCGCGGGAAAATGAGGCTGTTTTTAAAACTTATTTTTTCAAATACGCACCATTTTTGGAAAAAAACGGTTTTGGTGGCTCTATAATTTCCGCAGATTTGAGCTCCTTTTTTTACTACAACTTCAACGCCCTCTATACTTAAGAGAGAAAAATTACAATTAAAAAAAAAATTTTTTATAAGATATAGATCCTAAGTTATCATATGTAAAAAAATTAGCTTTAAAAATAAATTGTTCACTTAAAAAAAAAACATTTAAAAAGGGTCTTTTTTAACTTCACTCGCTAATAGTAACTTAAATGTTTGGGTTTCTGCTTCGTCGTCAAATTGTCAATTAGAAGTGGTGTGTATTGTACATGACTTTTTTGACCACTTGTTCTTTTATGGGGCACATATAAGTTCCACAAAGATTGTTTCTTTAGATAGGAAAATATTTTTTGTAATATTTTACCTAACACTTTTTTCGTGGAATTGGATAATTTAATCGTAAGATTAAAGTCGTTCGCCAATATGAATTTGATTCTTCTTTTCCCCAGTTCTTCGATGTGGAAGATCTAGATATACACACTACTTTTTCTCGTCGATATTCTCGCAAACATCGGCATTTTCGGAATTTGCAAATTTCCATTTTATTTATAATTAGCATACCTGCACAATCCGGAGATAAATAATAGTTGTCCGTTGTCAAGAAATGTCCTTTTATTTTCAGATTGCAAACTCAATTCAGTCTCTAGTTACCCACTAACGGAATCCCCAGTTTTAATGTATTCACATTAACTATTGCTTTCCATGGTAATGCCAATAAATTGTTTTCAAAATAATGTTTTACAATTTTTCAGTGAATGCTCACTAAGAAAACCATATAAATAATGTGGCTAGTACAATTTATAAATATGGTGGGGTTGAAAAGAGAGTGTGTGTGTGTGTGTGACGTATGTGGTATTTAATAATAATATACCCAACTGAACGTATCGCTAGAAGCTGACACGTGCGGCGATATGTTTTCGGAATGAGTTCTCTTAGCGCAAAAATTATCATTATTTTACGTCCATTAAGCGATTCAAAAATGAAATCTTATCTCCGATAAGTTTGTATGTGCCCCACCAACGTCCAACGTTCACAAAGGTAAAATTTCATTTGGATGTCGCAAGGTTAATAATATATGGATCTTTTATTTGTAAATTTTTTATACTACATTCTTTTTGTTCTTCTTAGGCAAAACGATTACACAAAACGTTATTAATTATTATTTATTGTTAAATTATTTCTTAATTAAAAAGTAGAAAAAGTACTAATGATGACATCTACAAAGTTTTTTATTCCATAGAAGCTATTCGATAGCATGTGAAATTATTCATCTCAGTCTAACATCAAAATTGCATTTCTTTTAAAACTTTCAAATCTCGCTCCTATTGTCTTTGAGGATGTCAATAGAAAAATCTTTCGATGGCACTCGAATGTAGATACTTCTCTTATATACCTAACCGTTATCCGATAACTTAAAGGTACTCCGGTTTTCCTCTCAGTTGCAGGTTTCCCATGCCAACATAAGGTCCACGTTGTTAGCTAATCCTAAGCAATTCTCGAGGTTCATAAACTCCAAGCGTAACAGTGATGCTTATCCTTCTCCTCTGTTTTATTGTGATTGCGATAATCCCTTTTCTATCGCCAATTATTTTGCGGATTTTTTCCGTACTGCCTTGTGTGATTACAACTGTGATATTTCTTCTATTGATTTTACTCTTCTGATTAGGTTTTCGCCCACTTCGCTCGTGCCTGCTGATCTTGTGTTTGTCGAGGCATCCGCTGTGGAGCATTGATCATATCTGTCGAACAGCTTCTCAGGGGCCCCGACGGCATTCCTTGTCCTTCTTCGAAAATTGTCAGTCGTCTCTGGCCGGCGTCCTTTGTCATTTGTTCAGCTTGTCCACGTGTTGTCAGGGCCGGATTTCGGTATGGGCACTTTGGGCAACTGCCCTGCAGGTTGATTGTATTTTCACGGATTTTAGCAACTCCTTTAATAGGATAGACCATAGTATCCTAGTCCACAAGCTAACTCTGCTTGGGCTTCCTACTAGTTTTGTTAATTGGTTGTCTTCTTACTTTTGCGGTTGCACGCAACTTGTCATATTCTGGGGAACTCTATCGGACCAAATCTCTGTTACCTCTGTAGTGTCTCAGGGTAGTACCCTCGGTCCGCTTCTTTTCATTATATATATAAATGATGTCTCGCTTCTATTGTCCAATCCCAAAATTCTGTGTTATGCCAATATTTTCAGCACTGTTTCTCAGGACTCCGATTGTGGCCAGACAGAAGTCCTCTGCTTTTTGATTTACTCAATCAATGGTACTGTCCTGAGCCGTGTTGATAAGAATAAGGATTTGGGCGTGGTTCTGAACTCCCGGCTTTGTTTTGAAGATCATGTGGCATCGATCGTCAATAAGGCTGACTCATTACTAGGCTTTGTGAAAAGATGATCTAGGGAACTTGATGACCCCTATTTGACCAAGATTTGTATTGTACTTTTGTGAGACCAATCTTAGAATACGCCAGTCCTGTCTGGTCTCCCTACCACGCTGCCCATATCGGCCGCATCGAGGCAGTGCAGCGAAGATTTTTAAGATTTGCTCTCCGTGGTCTTCCCTGGAGTAACCCTATAATGCTTCCCCGTTACCTTAGCCGTCTGAGGCTCATCTCTCTTAACTCCCTTGAGAAGAGACGCAATATTACCAAAATTCTTTTTATTTTTGATTTATTGCACGAAAACATGAATTCACCAGAAGCAGATTCAGCTCCATGTTAGGGTTATTATTAAAAAAGGAAATTGTTTGTACCTTCTATATTAAAAAAAAGACGCAAAAAGTCTCTCATTGTATTTATCTTATTTTTTCTAGAAAAAATTCGCGGAATTAGTTAAGAAAAATAGGCTTCTACACCAGAAATCCCCTTAACTAACATAAAAAACCCGAATTAAATAATAAATATTTAATTTAACAAGCAATTTCAGAACATAACTCTTTTTTTTAGGGTTCCATAGCGAAGAATAAAAATACAGAGCCCTTAAACAATCACCTCGTCACCTCTTTTTCTAAGGAGCAGTTGCAGTTGTAAAAAATTAATTTATTTATTAATTCCAAATTCTAAGGTCTACAGCGACATATTCTTGCAAAAAACTCAGGCTTGTAACTCAACGCAATAAAAAGGGCGAGGCAATGGAGATTGTAACTTGCGACGAGCGAGCGTAGGGATTGCGTTATACGCATAAACACCCGCATGCTAATCTACGTGTTCCAAAATAGCTAAAAACTTCGTCATAATTTTCAGATCATATGTTAAATTTATTTTTAAATCTAATAACTACTAATAGTACGAATCCCTTAGGCTGCGAGTTCTCCTCGCAGTTATCCGCCTTTTCTATGTGGTCCAAGTCTTGCACAACCAAATTTCTAGAACACAACATTTTTATGAAACCTAGCATTCGCGCTGTTCGTGTTTTATACTAAACCATAGCACTAATCTTAAAACAAATATAATTTTTTTTAGTAGTACCTAAAAGTTATTTTATTTCAGAATTTTGTTATAAGAACTTTTCTATATGTAATCCCACAGTTCGCAAATTATACATTTCAAGACCCGATAGCTTCTCTAAAATACGTTTGTCAAGATAACAATGCTATACCGCCCTCGCATTACAAACTTTAAACAAAACCATTGGCCATAAATAGGGAAAATATTGAATAAACGTATCCTTGACGCTGTACAGTCCGCTTTCAACAGATTTGAATGGTTCAGTTGAACTCGCATTAATTTCTTTTTGGTTTTGTGAAAACGCTAATTTGCGTCTATGCCTCCCACCCTTGCTATCATTGTCGGCATACCGTTTTGCCTGTTACGTAAATCAACCTGGCATGTGTGCACCAGGTAAACATTAATGCTTCAGTTTGGCTGCATTTTTGCATTTAAATTAGGACATTAACCACTATATCGCATGAACGAAACAGTTTTGTAAAATTTCAACCCCAAATGATTTATCGCCCTTACAATGCCACAGCAGGTTGGGATCGTTTTCGGCTCCAAGGTAATGAGAGTTAATGCGAGTTAGTCAGCGCCAATTTAATAGATAAATCGAGGTGGTACAAAAGGTGGTATAAGCAGAGTCCTGGAAAAGTAAGTTTATAATCAGTTTTCCACTTTGATATGATTACAGAGGATTTACGTAATCAAGAGTACGGATTCCAAAAAGACAATTTATTATTGTCAATATACAGGGCTTTCCGAAGTTCATTTAAGAGCATTATCGACTTACAAAAGAAAAAGGATTGCAAATAAAGCAAACTACTATTTTATTTACATTGAATATGTGTAATTATATTTGCTTGTCCATCAGTAAATAAATGATTAGACGTCCATTCGATGTGAAATCAATAAATTTTTACAATGTTACATTACGAATGAAGCTCAATATTGGTCTTTTGGGCGAAACGAACGTCAGACACATAATCAGTCGAATCCCAGCCAAAGGGGGCGAATAAGAAAGTTTTGAGAAAACTTTCTTAATTTGATATCCTTCGCATGCCATTCAACGCATATGCTCATGCTGAAAGATATTCTGTAGCATACATTTAAGTCTCTGTTCGTCTTGTCCTTAATTTATAGCCATTATTCGAATTTGTATTCGATAAAGTTATTCAGAGTGCATTCAGAGCATCGTCGTCCTTTAGCCACCACCTACAGCACGAATACTCAAGGGAAGCATACATCTACTGATAGAAATTTAGAAGACGTAGTATGTACGTATTACAGGTATATGTCAAATTATTTGAATTGAAAACGACCTTTTGGTGTACCTAAGGTTCACAGAGTTTCTGTCTATATTGTCGTACTTACATATTTGCTTCAAATATTTTATTGGTTTTCGTAGAAATCAGTTTATTGTGTTTAACTTTCACAGAATATTTGTTTTGAATTAAAGTTATGAATTTACAAACTAATCAGATATTCTTCAAGGCAAGGAATGGGTTGGTTGCGAACTCTTTTCATTCCATATATATTAAGAACTTCATTTATCGGTTATCGAAAATAAATATATTCTTAGGCAGCTGCTCATTAGCTGTATTTTATGCGATTGCGCTTATTTATATTTTATCAGGAAGCTGATTGAATTCGTTCGACACGCATCCATTTGATATCTACCGTGATGACAATTTGGACTTATGTATTCTGGAATACTTCAACCTGAATTCTCTTTAGTGGACATGAATATCTGCAGTTTCGGTAAATTAAACAAAGGTACTAACTCTTTTAAAGTCCCTAAATAGAGGTTTGCAGTTGGCATTAAGTTTGATTTTCTTACGATTTCAGACATGGCTTTCCAACTATGCTGAATCTGCCCCTCTCTCTATAGTACCAGTTACACATTGTGGGCATGGGGAGGGCGAAGAATTTCATACAATTCGAGACAACGGTTGCAAGTGGACCAACAATTTAATGCGAATTCTGCAAGCCCCATGGTCGCTGCCGTTGGGATTCGAAATCGGGACCTCCGGGTTGGTAGGCCAATACGTTATCACTTACTCCACCGACGACTCTCGAGACAACGATTGTAAGTGGACCTACATTTTGAGGTGAATTCTGAATCACCGGTATTACTCTCCAACCCACTATGTCATTTTTTTCGTAAATTGCTATCATCAGGAAATAACAATGAGTGGGCGCCGATGGGGCTCGAACCTGGGGCCTCCAGAATGGAAGGTTGACACGGTATCACTAACGCCACCTGGCGACTATTTCCCATAAACTGATATATACTGGCATTTGCGATATCTTGCATCACCAGACATCGCAACAGAGGTGACAGCACTCCACCTTGTTGGTATCATCTGACAACATAGCGCCTGATTTTCATCTAGAGAATTTTCAGGGTAAATTCTCGAAATATCACTATTGTACCCAGTAACAGAGAGAAGTCCTGAGATTTTTATCTGCTGCCGAATATGATAGTGTGGTTTAAATATGTGTCGCCCTCTGTTGCTCGGTCTGCGACATTTTTCATAATTTTATGCAAGAACGATGTTATATTGATAAACCAATCTTATGATACTAGGAATGCTTCAACCAAAGCTCCCACACCCAGCATGGCGTAACATGTTAATATTACTTACATACCTATTTAATTCAAATGCATAACATAAATTTTTAAATGTGTATGTGGCATTACAACGAAAAATAGGATCACTTCTGGTTGAAATTCTTCTCCTTGCCTCTTATCACGTAATTCGGGAATACTTACAATGCATGTAGAATGAGTTTTAAGCATGCATGCCTTAGCTACATCTTGCGCAATCGTGCTTGAGGGTAGAGCCTATTTTTGAAGTTGATAATTGGCACCTATCGTAGTTCAAAGAACAGACTTATCCAGAACACATATTTGTACAGAACATTCATACTGGGGTATTTTCGCCGTGTTAAGGATACGATTGTGGACTTAAGAGCCTTACACGGAACTATGCTTGCTACTTTTTACGCAATCTACTTTCCGTTGTGGTAGTGATTATAAGTTCATCCCGCTTTCATCGTGCAAGCCCAATCCAGAGTGGTTTGCTTGAAGCATGTGTTTGGTCTGGATGAATGTTTTGTCAGGTTTCGTGAGTGCGCTTAAATTTCCTAAAGTGTTTTCATAAGAGTCTTAAAAACTCACGACCATTTTACTTTTTTGCCCTTAATCTGGCCAATGTGTCTATCTGTAAGAGGATGTCTCTACACACAGAATCTGTTCGGATGAAAAGGATATTCCAAACATACAATTAAAAAGCCTTAAATTAAGTTCTTTTAGCAAAAACAAACAAACAAAAAACAGTGTCACGAATGCTATTTTTGAGCAACATGCTCCAACGTGACGTTGACAATCTTCATTTTAAACAGTTTGCTCATGTAATAATAAACAAATTTATTGAAAGTTAACTGATAGTTCAGAAATTCAGAAACACAGAATAATAAGTTTCACATAACGAAGAAAACGATTTCAGGTTTGTTTGAAATCGTACAACAGTTATTACGAGTCATGTAAATTTTACCGTGTTGGTCCGTAAAAATTACTTATGAACACATTAAAAAGGTACTTGCAAAATCATAAATTTTATAGTACGGCTGCTTAAATTTTAACCGAAAGAATCATACGGGCAATACTATTAGTAGTAGTATATGACTGGGAGCATTATAATTTCTGGAATTTTAGAGTCTGACTTAAACTCAGAAACTAAAATATAGTTGTGATCATTGGACTTTACTTATCTATTTTGAGATGGATGGATGCGTTTTTAAAAAGTGATATATGTACAACCAGCAGAAAATAACAATCAGTTATTACACTACACAAAATATAACACTTATTTTACATTATCCCTCACATAAGTTTTCGGAATATTTTTTTTATACATATCATAAGACGAAATAAAAGCTTCATACTATATGCGAGTGGACCTCCAATTTAAGCGGGATACCGAACCACCGACCGACCTATGCAACCCCCAATGGACTTTTAACTTAATCCATTGCAAGTAATGCAAAAGATCGGATACCTTTCCATCAGAAGACCTGCAGGCTGTACGAATGACATAACATACTTACATATTATGTATATCAAATTTTGAGGGGGTTCCTTGTTGAAAATTTTGTATACAGCTGCTACATCAACACTGTCATCAGACTGTCAACGGAATGGGGATCGTCTTCAGATCTTATGATTGTCGATTTTGAGAAGGTGTTTTACAGATAATATTCCCTATCTAGCACTAAGAGTGTCAGGAGCGGCACCGACAGCGAAAACTATCTCGATTATCGTGAAACCCTAGTTAAAACTCTTTGGAACCGAAATGAAAGTGTCTAGTGAAGTCCATGTGGGAGTATTCCTGCATTCGAGACTAACCTGGAATAAACACATTGAGGAGAAGGTTTAAAAGGAAAGTAGAGCACTACAACAGTAGAAAAGTGTGTGGGTGACATACTGTGTTGTGTATGTGAAGGAAATGGGACTTACTGAGGACGACACCTGCAGAGTATGTCCGAAAGATGAAAAGGCGGTGTTGCATATAGTGGACCAATGTCCTGCCGTAGCAAGAAAGAGGTATACACTGCTAGGATATCACTCATTGCGAGGGCTTAAAGAGAAATTGTTTCAATATTTTACGTAAATGGACTATATAGATATTTTCTATTTAGCAAATAAAGTAGTTTGTCTCCAATTTCCAAAGTCCTGAGTTCAAAAGACCGGAAAGCATTGCCTAAGGTTAATCCCGGTAAAACTAAACTTTTAAGCTTGGACTCTAGAAAACACGATCAAATTTATCTCAAAGTGCCACGGATAAAACGAATAGGTAAATTCATCTGTCTTTTTTTTTGGTAAGCATCAACAAGACTCAAATTGCATTAACATATGACACAATAACAACATTTCCAAACCTGAATATCTATTGGTTGGAGGTCATTACTAACGAAAATCGGTAGATAGAACAAGTGGCAATAGATACACAACGTAATAGGCTTAATTTAAAACAGCAGTTAACCCACAAAAGTCTGCAATTCTATAAAAGAAAATAGTGGAAGAAAAGTCGTGGGTGGAGTAGTAATAATGTGCCGGGCTACCAACTCAGAGGTGCCGGGTTCGAATCCCACCGGTGGCCATGGTTATTGTTGTTGACCATGGTTGTTTCCTGCTGCCATGGGGGTTGCGGAGAAAATCTCAGTGGCTTGGAATCCACTTTAAATTTTAGGTACAACTGCTGTCTCCAATCTGGTGAAGTTCTTCTCCCGCCACATGTCCCACAAGATTTTTCGGATACCAGAGAGAGAGAGAGAAAAATTGTGGAAGAAGTAAATGTAGAGATGGCGGATCGGGGTAGTAAGCGTGCAGAAACTCACAAGTGGCTCAAGGAGACAGAGAGTGATACAAAAACCTGTATCCATTGTATTCTATATCAACGCGTCCAGTTGACGTTGATAACAAGATTGGATTAGTGCCCAAAAGAATAACCAAGTTGCAGGGGGTGGAAAATAGATTTTCAGAAATGCTTGAATATTCTTCCGTTTACCCTTTTTTGGCAATTTGAATTTTAATATGATAATGCTCACTGACAATAATCACTCTTTATTCTGCTTTGAGGAACATTGTGCCTACTTTTTTAGGTCGGACTTCCTTTTTCCTGATCTGTGTCCCAACAAAATTTAAGGATTAATATGAATATGGACCACACCAATTTCACATATGAACTACATAGCGCCTGCTCGACTGTGATTATATTATACTTGTTATTTTATTGCGTTAGCAATTTTAAATCAAAACAATTAAATAAAAAGCTTAATAGGATCTTTTCATATTGTAAATATAGCTTATAAACTGTAGTGGCAGTAGTAGTAATTATGGGCTTGAACTCCAGGAGACAAAATGAAATTTATTTTGAAGAGCAGCAAATAGAACAGATGGATAAATGTTGCTATGGCAGAAGCTTAGTTACAGCAAAATGCGAAGCTGAGACTGAGGCTCGCATCAATAAGGCTCGAGTTTCATTTAATACTATTGCTGAGGAATAACAACATATCCACACGCACAACATTACGGATCTTTGCGTCGAATGTAATATCTGTTCTGTTGCACGGCTGTTGAACATGAAAAGTGACCTGCCTAACAATATATAAGTTATGAGCCTTTTTCAACCGGTGTCTCCGGCGCATCCTTTACATCCCTTAACCAGAGGTTATTGCCAGCGAATGTCTACACAGACTTACAGGCCAATATGGGATATACGAGTACATCAGTATTCACGGACGAAAGGGGTAGTGGCTAGGCCACGCACTAAGAAAAGGGCCAAACAACATCGCTCAACAGGCTCTTGATTGGAACCCACACAGGACCCAACAAAGTCGTCGAATTGGACGACTGCACACATGGTGGAGATCAATAGAAAAAGAAGCTACCTCGATCAGGAAATCGTGAAAACAGTTGAAGGCTTTTGTGTGGAACCGGACCCTCGTTGATAGTCGGTGTAGCGGAAAGTATATGTCGGCAAGTGGTTTAAGGAACCATAGGGAGTAATAGTATTATATTCATTATTATTTGATATGCATCCTACCACTATCCTTTTTACCAAGTTCCTAAACGGTGAAAGATATACAGGAAATTATCTATGAAATTTAAAACTTAAAACTAATTCAATGAGAGGCAGCAAAACATAAATCATAATGTAAAATGCAAGTTTGTAATATACTTTCAAATTATGTAGTATTTATTACAATAAGACGACGATAGTTTAAATTATTGGCTTTCAGCAAGAAACTGGCATGATTGAATCCTACCCGTGGCGACCCATGTTTGTTTTCTGTTGACAAAAGATTGCGCTTTAAACCCACTAGTGGTTCTACAATAATATTGGGTTCGAAATTTATTGGCTTATTGAAAGAATAAAGCCTCTTACCACAGACTTAAATAATCTAAGAAAGTTCCCAGTAAGCATTTAAAATTTTAAAAATTTGTAAAATATGTAGAAAGTTGTCCTATCAAAAGGCAGAAAAAAGTCAGATGTTGATAAAGATTTCAAAATATTCACCCCAAATTGGTTGCATAAGTCTTCAGAAAAGCAAGTCCAAACAACCACTCTCCAAAAATAGCTTTTTAATCCTATAATCTAACTGTAATAGGTAAGGATTAAAAAGAAACATTGATTCATCCCATAATATTAAATTTTCAATATTATTTCCTGAACGGATCTGAAATTGAATTTATGTGCACCATGGAAGGTGTTAAATAAGTGCATATGACAGCACACGAAAAATTTACGACTTAATCTGGCTTTTGGAGGATGAATTCAAGAAAAAAAAATGCTCGACAATAACTCAAATTCAATAACTCCTCGAGAGCACCTTTCAAGGAAAGAAATTTATTGATTAACGCTAGCTACGACCATTATGTATAGGTGCTGGGTAAATAATTTTTCTCATGTACATGGAACCTAGACGACGAGGCATTATGTAAGCAGTTTTAACTCGGGTCCATGGAACGATTCCGAAGTAGCAGCAGTAGCATCTGAAACATCCCAAAAGTCCAAAAAGATAAAAAAAAAATGATCCGCTCCAGCAAAACATCAGCACTAACAACAGCAGAACGCTTACGAGGACAAAGTGAAACATCTGAATTCACCAATAGGTGTATAGGCTACCACATCATAGACGGGCGAGAACCATCTGGGACGTAGGGCAATATTGCACTTGCCCAACGTTTTTCACACGTCTCCGTTCCCTTCCAGTAGCATAGGGCACACGAAAACAGTTATATTGGGTTCCAACCATCGCGCAAGTTGCATTTTCCCATTTAGTGCCCCCACTGTGCAAAAGTGGGTGGAGGGCGTTGCTGGCGCTTTCCAATGGCTATACACCAATTCAATGCTCATGCCCAACCAAAGGAAAAATTCTGGGCACGAAGTAGAGACGTATCCTGCTATGTACATCAATCCGTAGATATGTTCCGCTACTTCATCTAATATGTACAGTACACGTATATATGATGAGAACATTCAATATAAAAAAAATAAGCGCTCAACCAATACACATAAGTACATAAAATCGCGCATGAATTATGTGGGTACAAGTTACGTAATATTTTTCTCTTTTCATCTTTTCCCACGTTTTCTTATTTTTTCCATTCGTCATCGTCTTGGTCTCGACGTTTTTATTTCGGCCCCAACAAGAGACAATTTATACATGTCCCGAAGAAAAAAAAAACGCCCGGAAAGTGGTCGACACTAGAAGTATAATAAAAAGCCCAACTAGGAGCCCCCCCATACATTAGCTAAGGACTAAAAAGTATTTATTATGATCCCTCTCTCTCCGGCTGGAGCAAGAAAGTACACTGAATGTAAAAAGCGAACTAAATGCTTTATGCACTCCCCTTTTGTTGCTGTGGAAAGTCCTCTTCTGGGTGGAGAGAAGTTCAACGAGGCAAAAGAAATGCGAAAATTTTTATCTTTATTCAGGCGAAGAGAAAGTTTTACAGAAACATTTCAGGAACATATTGCAATCAATTGAACACGCTTCATCCCGGCAAAAAGGAATGGAGTATAAAATGAAGAGCTTATGCCAGGACGGTGCGAGCTTAAAGCTTCTCGTGCGATTGAATAAAATTTATGCGAAGTTATCCTTCCAAAGGACCTCCATGCACACCAACTCTAACAAATGTAAACCGAGTGAAGATGTCCTTCCAGTGTGCGACTTTTCTCTTTCCGCGATAATTTTAAGAAAAACGATGTTATTACTCAGATGACTAACTTCTCGTATATTTCAGTAAGAAGTTTACGCTAAGGGAAATAAATTCAAAGAAATGGCTTGAATTTTGTCCTTTGTATAAAAGATTTTTCAGATTTTTCTTTAAACTATTTCTTCCTGGTTATACTATGTAATTCTGTTTTTAAAAAAATATATAAGCAACAATTTAATTAATTGTTGTTCAAAAAATCATATTGATCAAGAACTATGTGGCTACTTTTGAAAACTATTTACCTCGTCATGTTTATGTTGTCGATATCCTGCCCTTTACAAGAGTGCCAATAATTAAACATTTACCTGTTATCTACAATTTCCATAGGCGTTCTAACTGAAATAGGGAAATTAGGGACCAAAAATCCTGGACACATATATGAAAGGAAAACATTTTTAAAATATGATGATGGTAAAAAGCTAAATACTCTACTTTGCTAAAATGTTGTTAGTCGCCAATGAAAAAGTTTGAACTTGATTTATGTAGCAAATAGATTTTGACATGTTGGTAGTACCTAATAATGATGCTTTGTCAGATTGGTCTGCCGACAGCTAAATAGGGCTTTTGAAAAACTACTTGTCCAACAGTTAAGCATGGTGCTGACTCCCTATTAATAAGGGGATGCTTCGCATTCAACGAGTTTAAAAACTTAGTTCCTGTAGGCAGTGACTACAAATTCGTTTATCGACATTTGAAATGAACATTAGGAGAAATAAGTAGAAAAGATGGTCTTAGGTAAAAATTTTGTGATTCAAAAAAATTACGATTCCGAGCACACTTTTAAAAAAGTCAGGAATTATATTAATAATTTTGGGTTCAAATTTCTTGAATAGTCAGACCTTAAACCCATAGAGAATTTATGGGGTTTCATTGAGCGAAGAGTAGAGAAAAGCCTTCGAACAAAGAAAGACATATTTTTGAAGGAGCTCACCAGACGGAGACGCCGACCCGTGAGTTTTTAAGCAAAAAATCCACTCTGTCTCAGGGCTGTTGCTTAGCTCGCAGGAATGCAAAAATAAGACATTCATGTTTCGTCATTCCCCTTACTACAATTCCGTTCCGGCCAAAGCCATGCAGCGCATCTTAGGGTTGTCACCTGGGGTTTGGATATGTCATAAAGAAAAAATATGGCAAGCCTTTGAGCTTAAGTTTGTTCAAAAGATAGTTGTGAGTATGAGGGGAAAGCTTGAGACAGTTATACAAGCTAAAGCAAGTCATTCTAAATATTGAAAACATAATTAGTCCCGCAAAAGGACGTGTCTCCACTCAATTTTGTCTCAATATAAAAATTTTAATTTTTATGAAGCAGGACGATTAGTTGTCGCGGACTAAGTGATAACATTGATAGACTTAGCGTATCGCCCTACAAACCCGGAGGTCCCAGATTGGAATCTCTCCGACGGCGACCCATTGTTGTTTTCTGCTGACAACAGGTTACGATAAAAAGGCCATGGGGGTGGCAGAGAAAATGTTAGTTGTTCGGATTACGAATTGGATGAAGGTATTTTCCCGCCCTATGCCCCACAAAGGCTTACGGGAACTAGAGGAAGAGAGAGTTTGATTATTCACAGCAATGTCTGAAAGATGCAAGGAAATATAATATTATATTTCCAGTATCTTCTATTTCATGAGGCTGTTTGTTATTTTCTTCATAACAGTAGCTTATATGCCGAAAAGCTAGGTATATTACGGTAGACCGTCGTTGTTAAACTTTACACTTACTAGTGTCTGTGCACAACGTTTTTGCTTGTTCTACATCTACCACTAGTTTTTCTGTCGTAATGATTTTTCATTGATCTGCCATTTTATCTCTTCTCTTAATATCTTATATTCTGCACCATCTGACCCCTTATTGCACTCATACTAAACCTATGGTACTGAAATAGAATAGAATAACTAGACCTTGTTCCTTGCTACGTTCTTCACTCTCCTCTCTCTTATCTGTCTTTCTTCTATTCTCTCTAACTCAAAATATTTAACATTTTATTAGCATTTTGCTTCTCAAAATAAATATTTATTAATTGAAGACGAAGGTTGCAGAGGTTTGAGAATGTTTTATTTAGATAGGTAAATAGTTTTATTTGATTTTGTCCATGTAAACGTAAATTGTGAATGTGCCATTTAATACAATGTAACCTTGCACTACTTTAGAACTACCACTTAGCTCAAATATTTCCGCCACAGGGAAATTCGTTAGCGCATAGTGCAATTTAGCACTGATCATCTTACTTCACGGTAACTGGGAATTATATTCCTTTATTTTAAGTAAATTACCAATTAGAAAAACAAATTTTAATGTTAATCAATTTTAGTAAATAACTCAAAGAGTGCTGCGTCATTTGACGTGATAAGGTGTTGTAATAACTTTATCATAATTCGCAAAAACCGGAACAAATATAGTTCGGAGCAAAACTGATATATATTGAAAATTCGAGGAAAGCGAGTTAACTATCCAACTCGTTTTTGTTCGCAGCAAAACTCTAACTCGTTTTTCTTGCAGCAAAAACTTAACTCGTTTTTGCTCGCAGCGAAAAAGCGCAATACTTAGTCTTGTCACTGAAGGCTTAATTGATTGGTTGGGCAAAATAGTAGCCGTGTCATTTATTCATTCATACAATGTTACCTAAATTTAACTACAATTTATTTAAAAGACAAGAATGCCCTATAGATGTTTATAAATTCGGTGCGGTCAAAGGCAAGTTAAGTTTTTCCTGCGGGAAAGAACGAGCTAAATACTTAACTCGTTTTTCCTCGCAGTTTTTCTCATACCACTTTTGCTCTGTTCTAAAATTGTTCCATTTTTACTCTAGGATTGATGAGATAACCCATTTTTGCGCTGAAGAAAAGAGTATCCCGCTTTTGTTTGCAAATTTTTTTTTTTGACTCGATTGTTGTTGATTTCATTTTCTTTAAAAATTTTAAATAAATTGTTTTCTAGAAGGATAAAAGCATAGTCACCCAAGGGGAATTTCTAGTGTGTTGGGTTCAAAAAATCGATCTTTTAATTTTTGCATTTATTGATATTCTGTAGCCTATGTAAACCATTTTATTATATCTATCCTAGAACATGAGGTGTACGAAATTTCATTACGGCGGGTCGGGTCACTCCAAGGCACTTTAAAAACCTTAAATGCGGTTGCTTCGCGGTACTTCGATATGTAAAAATTGTTAGAATAGAACAAGCTCGGGCTTAAGATTTCCGAAAATATGTAATTCTCGCCGTGACCC
The DNA here is from genome assembly GCA_964036015.1 of Leptarthrus brevirostris. NCBI lineage: Eukaryota > Metazoa > Arthropoda > Insecta > Diptera > Asilidae > Leptarthrus > Leptarthrus brevirostris. The sequence goes on along the minus strand of OZ038374.1, from coordinate 122,755,334 downwards.
GATTCAGAGTTTTCTCGATATTACAAAAAAAGTAAAAAAAAAAAAAAGTTGTAGGGTTTTTGGAATTTTGACTTGAATAAGGTCAAAGCGGTGGTATCAAGTCTCTAATTTAGGAATGTGTTTGATATTTTCATTTCAGATAACTGGAGGAGATGACACAGTACTCAGTAGGGTTCTTTTTTAGTGGATGGAGATTCAGGGCCATGCGCCGCTCTCATGTTAGAGTTCTTTTTTTTGTGAAAAAAAAATGTTTTTTTTGTGCCCTCAATATTAAATAAAAAGAAGCAAAAAGTCTCGTATTTGGCTTACTTTTCCTAGAAAAAATTTACGAAATAGGTCTCTGCACTAGAATCCCCCTTACAGTGTCATTCATTTTGGTTTAAGTTTTTATTAAAAATCAAAACATCATTGAAATAAGTTTGTTGAGTTTAAAGGAAAAACCGTTGATAATCATTTTCTTAAATCGAAGAATCGTCGTAACAGAATAATATCACATCTAAATGGATAAGACTTCTCATTCTCAACATAAAGACAACACCATTAAACTGCTACTTAATACGTTATACCAAATATGTAAATCTAGTCTACAATCTGTTATTACATTGGGGGATTTGGAAGGATGAAAAAGTGAATATGGGCACATACAAGAAAGCTCAATACATAATCTTTCAATCAATATCGTAAGATGAATCGTGAAAGTTCAGTAGAATATAATAGGATCTAAAATTATGATCAAATGTGCGACCATGTAATTTATGATAGCGATGTTTGAAGAGGACTCTCTGAAATAAAAATAATACGGTAATTTCGGAAAGTGAAAACGATCGAAATACATAGGTAAAGCTACTAATGTAGAACCCGCATACTCAACAAAAGGTTAACTTAACTAAAAGGTTGCTTCAATTTTTGCAACGAAAATGCATTGCGGGGAAAAAGAGTTGGTAAAGAATCTCTCACTCTCTCTCTCTCTAGTTCCCTTAAACTCTTGTTAGACGTGGGGCTAGAGAAGAACTTCACCCGATTCGAGGCAACGACTGCAAGTGAAACTAAAATTTCAAAGTGGTTTCCGAACCACTGGCATTTTCTCTGCAATTTTATCGCAATCTGTTTTCAGCAGAGAACAACTATGGGTCGCCGCCGGTGGGATTGGAACCTGTGGCCTCAAAATTATTGGATTGAAATGATATCATTTACTTCCCGACAACTAAGGTGAAGAATGTACTGCCGTGTTATTGTTATAAATTTAGCGGCCAAATGCGAAATACCATAAAAATTTTACGCAACCACTGAAAAAGCAATAGTATAAGTTAAAACTTAGACTAGAATTGTGAATAAAAAATGCGACGGAAATTAAAAAAGTAGATATCTGAAAAAAAAATGCAAAAGCAAAATTTATTAGACAGCTTTGTCAGGAAGTTTTACTTACTTTTAACAACTGATGCGAAAATAGGGTGTGATAAGTTTGAAGCCTCGGTGTTTTTTTTTTCTATCTGCCTGTAAGCCTACCTGCCTGTCCATAAAATTTTAGCTCCAGAACGAATGAACTGATTTCAATGGGAATTTGTTTTTAAGCTGGTAATTTCGAGATGGTTGTTAGCCATGTTTAATAGAAATCGAATCAGCCGTTTACAGGATCTATTGTTCACTTTTTAAAGTTTTGTGTGAATTTAGTCAAGCATCTCTACGGCCCCCTTCTCGGAGACCACCGCTAATATTATATTCTAGAAAAGGAAAATTATAAGAGAATATTTGTACCGCAAAATTATAATTTTCCTTTTACAGAATATTTGAAGAAGACTTTTTGTACAAGGTCAAAGTTTATATTAACCCCTCGCCCGCAAATTTAAACAAATCTGGATAAGAATGCGATTTTCAAGCTTAAAACAATACGAAGGAGGTCCGAGCGTGCTCTATATATTATAAAAATTTTATGAGTACATCTCAAAATATATAATTTCAAGTATCTACATTGCATTAAAATGTTATCAAAAAATATAAATTGTGGCGTGGGATGGTGCGGGTTCGCGTTTCCCCGGCGGTTCTTCGATAGTTTTGTCAACTTCTATCTAAAAAAAATACATTTTAAAACTGGACAGCATAAACAATTTTTCAAATTCCAATTATTTAAGAGTTAGTCTGATATTTCGTAAAAAATAATTCAAAAATTGAACTTTATTAATTTATATTTTTGAACTTAATCGGGCCAGTAGTTGTCGAGATATTTTGGGAACCATTTTAAAAGTCCGTGTACACGGAAAGTACACGGAAGTAAACATAAATATACGGAGAGTACACTGTAAATACACGGAAAGTACGCGGAAAGCACACGAAAATAACACAGAAGTACACGGAAAGGACACGGAAAGTACGAGTACAAATTTCACGGACTACATGGAACTACACGTAAGTACAAATAATCACTTCCATATTCATATTACTGGTAATAGTTTATCACAGCCTGTTCTAGATGCAAACCTGGCGTATACACGGCAATTTAAAGGTGGTAAATAGACACTGCCTTTTAAAAATGTAATTCCGAATTTTTGAATAAAATTTCGTGAAAAAAAATATAAGTCCCTACTAGCTATCGAACAAACTACTTTTTAAAACATAGATTTTTCGATATATGTATGTATATAGTCCTAAAGTCGCTAGCTTTAAAAGTCTTAAGCTAAGAATAGACTACTCTGCCAAGAAACGAGCTCTTCAATATTAGGTTCCATTTTTACCCTTTAAGGTATGCGATCTTAGAAAATAGTTTAAATACAGAATACCAACTACGGTAAAAAGCAGATGGTATTTCGTGTAAACTTAAATATGAAGGTGAAAAATGTGAGCTTGTTAATACAAATTTTTCTTTCTAATAAATTTAAAATAATTTCAGGCCTAGAAAGTCTAGTAAGATAGATCACTCTCAAACTAGGTTAGAGTAGTATCGGAATTCAGCTTAAATTGCAGGTCTGGCCACAGTGGTCACCGAATCGATTGAAGTTTTCCTCTCGCCCCATGACTACAAGAGAAAGAGATGAAGCGATGTAGACTTACTATATATTAAAAACTGGTCACTATTTGTGGCGTGGAACGAGGAAACGTACCTTACAGCACCTTTTAGCTTTTCGAGCACGTTCTATGTCGACTTCCATTGTTTTTAAAATTATTACACAATGAGTAAGCAGGAGGATATAGAAAACTAACACATATTCAAATAGTTCAACTCTATTTGGAATAAAGTAAAAGTTTTCGATGGAAACGCGAAACCGAAAGGAGAACTCGATAAAAAAATTTTCACGTTTTTCTTTCGATGGTCTATCTCCGGCTGGAGGGAGTGGACCTTTTCCCCTCGCGCGAAGCTCGTATTCTCAAATAGGTTTTACAAAATGCGCTATAGATTTTTCAATTTTTATCGCACAAACTTGAAGGTATGCTCATTCGATTCTACGTACTTTCTTCATGCAGGTTCATTAAAAACCTGAAATTCGATTTTTGGTGCTGTAAGGTACGTTTCCTCGTTCCACGCCACATTTTATGATAATGTTTGAAACATTGAGTAATAATTTTGCACTTAAAGTACGAAAACTGTCTAGTAACTAACCTACTTGGTTTAACAAAAATCAAATTACAATTACAACATGCAAGCAGGTGAATATGAGGACGTCACCAATTTTGGACGATCAAGGAAGGAATATTCAGTAAAATTGTTATAATCAATATTGGTTGTTTCTGCGACTACTTAGAAACAGCTTCAGTTTATGAATAACTAAGTCTTGGTGAGATTTTCATTGATATTGGACATATTCCTTTATGTGACGATAAAATTCGTAACTTGACAATTATACATTATCTCCTTCAACCCCATTGACATTACTTTTTAATTTACCGCCTTATTTATTATAGACTTTCCAAGTTTGAAAAATTACTACTATTCGCACGTCGGTATTCAAATGGAAAGTTACAAATTATCGAACTGACAATAATATCAACTACTACTTCTAAGCTTTCAGGTTCTTTGGCTAGTTCTAAGACAAATACGAACACCACGTCATTTACATCTTCAATAAATTAAAGATCTACTCCGTCTCTGGGCTGTTGTCTAGTTCACAGCAAAGCAAAGAAAAAACAAGACATAAAATTTCCATCATGCAATCTGAGAACTTAAACTTAGTACCAAGGATTGATATCAAATTTTGACTAGCACTGAAATAATCAGTCTCAAAATTGAAAATTCGGCCTGAACCTAGGTTAATATTAGAGAACTAATCCTAATCTTAACCGAAAATAACAAAGACGAAGTTTGGTTGCCTAATTTTGAATCAAGCCTGGGATTGCTGGTGAGACTGGCAATATCTACGTAAGTTGGGAAAAATAAGCTTATATGAGTAATGCATCTTTTGAAGCCGTGATCAAATTCATGTTTATCCCATTTGAACTTAAACTTTAAACGAAAATAATCTTTTTATGAGGAAAAAAATTTTCATTACCCAAACCCAACACAATACATACATGAACTTTGAAAAATAATTAAGGTCGCCAACACTTAATATAAGAAAATTAAACGCCACTAGAAAGGTATCTTGTAAACATGAAAGGATAAGATGTGGAAGCGATTGCGCTACTGCCAAACAGCTGAGAACCGAATGCAGTCATATTAAAACGTTTGGCAAAGTCCCTTCGTACTATTGGGTTGAAACCCTAAAAACTATTATTTTGGTTTTGTGAAAAAGTAGATATTGAGTAGAAGCAAACTACCCCAAACTATCTAGCGTAACATTGTTAAAAAATGTTGGATATATTGTTTGGTAATTTTTACATATAGAAGTGAATGAATAAATATAATTTGTTTATTTTGTTTAAAGTTACGCTGACTTCCTTAAGTTAACAATTCTTCGATATCTTAAGATTATTTCCCGTAGTTATTTGAAAATCAATATTATCTTATATATCCTTGAAATCTCATTTAAGAAAAGGTATTTTTTCTGCACGAAGCAATAATAATTTCTACCTCTTTTTACTCAAAAAAGAATGTTGAGTGAATTTTCTTTGGAAATTTCCTCTCACGTAACACAGATTCATTTAACATCATTCTGACTAAAATAACTTCCATAAATAACGAAATTAAAACAATTAAAACAAAATTACAAAGTTCCGCTGTTCAAATCAACAGGCAATATTGGCGGAAAATTTTAAAATATGCCAAGAAACCAAACCAAAACAAAACATTTGTTAACTTTTTGAGAGCAAAGATATTTTAGGGAAACCTCCCCCTCGTTTCAGTTAGAAAAGTTGAAAAACCAAAAACTTGAATGATAGTCCAGAATTATGCCGACAAAGTTGACCGAAGTGATAGCAAAACTCAAATTTTGCAAAAGTTTATTACTTTCTTTGGAAAATTTTCAGACGCTTTCGCACACATAGGCAGTCGAGACTATGTATATTGGTACATATGTATGAAATTTTATATAATACTGAAAGGAAAATTAGAGTATGGGGTGGTAAAAGTTTTTTAGAGCGCGTGAAAGCTTCGTTTCAAGGTCGGCTAAAAAGTTTTGCCGTTACAAGTTTACCAATTAATTTGAAAACTTCCGAGTTACACTTTTGAAGCGAAAGTGGCGTTGAGAAGGTTAATGACCTTATTTGCTCTCCTTTGCAATACTATATTAAAGTTTTTGTCTTTAATCACATATCCCCGATTTGAATCATCTTTATAGTCACGAAAATTGAATCAAAGCAAGCGAGAAATCCATAAAAATATGGCACAAATTTGCAAACAAATAAACTTGAAAGTTTTTTGTTAGTTCCATCTTGAGTCTTGGAAGTAAAAACTTTCATAAGTTCGTAAAATATTTGTTAAACATATTTGACAATGAATAGCAGTTAGGGTGTAGCAGAATTGTAATAAAGCAAATTATACTGCTCCTATAGGGGAAATCTAACGTTGTGTCATGAATTGAAGCCGATACATTACCACTTACTCCACCGACGATCTTAAATTATGAACACTTATATTTGGCTATTTACCTACCTAATTATGAAATTCATAAGGAATTATTACCAAACAACCTGTTTCTGTGAAGAATCATTAAAAGTCTTCAATTCATAGAACCTAATACTTCAAATGCAGGTAGCTGATATGCGGCTTATTTTAGCAAAATTATTTACCCCATAAAATAGTGTCAAACACTTTGATTGCCGTTGGGACCATATGGACCCATTGGTAATACAGAAGACACTGTCGCTGACCTAGACCAGCTATCTATGCGCCTATTGATATTAGTTTTTTAAGTTTATACTAAAAGCCATGTTAGAATGTCAGATAAAATAATCTCCGCGCTAGAAAAACGCCGTCAAAGGATATTTGGAAATCCATTATCGAATTTTATGAGTTCCCGTGAGATTAGCACAGAAATAAATTCGGCGTGCTCTTATTTGTTATATAAATGACCCGTTGAGAGCAAAAGTGACTCAGAAAAACATTGAGAGCAAACGCGGGGTAGAAATAGTTCAGCGCAAAAACAAAACAATTATAGTTCAGAGTAAAAGTGGTATAGAAAACACTAGGGATGGGGAATCAAACAGAGAAAATCGATTCAGTACGGATCGATCTGTAATTTTTTTCCGATTTCGAATATCGATAAATCGCCCTTAAAAGATCGATTCCATTTATTTTGTCATTTCAATTTGGAGAAGCACACATTTTTTCTCGCTTCATTAAGGCCTTAACACAATGCACCGAGCACAGCACGGAGCAATCAATCATAGTGCTGGCATCAGGAGTGCCATTCTGCGATGCGACATATTGTTTCATATATTTTGAATTGACAAGCCCTTCACTTCAATCCTGGTCCTGGCATCAAGTGCTGTATTTTTTAAGGGTTTTAGGGTCAATTTGTCATAACTAGAAAAAACCGCTGGACTTAACATGACAATAAATTATATTTTCTTCACCAAGTGAACTAAAGAACTAAAAATGAGTGATGATAATTCAGAAGAAGACCTTGCTCCAGACTGGATACCATATAACGTAAGGACGGAGTGGGCGGACGTAACACTTGTCCTAGTTAGTAGGAAGAAATTTTCAGGGGCCTTAAAGTTAACCAAGGATGCACTAAAATTGAATGCTATCAACTACATTGTTTGGCAGTATAGTTACCCATGGTACTCAGTGATACAGATAGCACTACTATATTTTAGAGATCCGAAACACATTTATCTAACACTAACAATTTTTTAGGTACGAAATATAAGTTTGCTGGATATTACACAAATTAATGATGATGCGACAAAATTTCCGCGTGAGCCTGCTCAGTTCTATTTTTGCGCGTCGCGTCTTAAATGGATGGGAATCGGAAATAAATAAATCAATTCGAACTGAATCGGTCCCGCGAAAAATCGATGCAAAAATCGGCAGATCGAAGGATAAAGGTACGATTCGCCGATATCGAATCGAAGAAGCCCATCCCTGGAAAACACTGTGAGCACAAACGAATTAACTATCCAACTCGCTTTTGCTCGTAGCGACAACTTAACTCGGTCTTGTTCTCAGCGAAAATCTTGCTAATGTTTGGTGGTTGTGGAAACTTGACTAGTCTTAGTCAGTACTATCGTGTTTTGATTATGATGGAAGTGTCCGACTTTAAGAAAAAGTTCGAAAATCCAAATTTTAAGCTAAGGGATATCCATAATACAAGATTTCGGATCTTTAGATGTACAAATCCGTGAATTCGTGAAATCCAAAGGAATCCGTGTAATCCGAAGTATCCGCGAAACTGGCAGGAAAACTGAGGCTGAATCTTGGCTACATTTTAGACTTACTTTTAGCTTGCAACGATTTCCTATTATTAAGAAAATTCGTGATTTTTCCAACGTGTCTCCAAAATTGTTATAATAAATACAAATAACAATCAATGAGAATTATTCTTGTTTTGATCTTTATGACTATATTGTAATATTTTCCAAATATAAATTTTATGCAAGTTTAATGCTTATATGCCTTGAAATTGTGCCACTAAAAATTTTTTCTTAGCAAGTTGACCAACGTAACTGGGCCACTTCTAACACCCCACAACTCTTTTTCGAATCTGGCCCACCTAGTTTAGATATTATTTGTCTGACCGAGATTCGGTTATGAGGCGAAGTTTCCGACGCCGAATTCTTCGGATCTGAAATCCAAGTCTTTCGTCGCGATCGTTACTCTGATTTATGTGTTCCGGTTGGTGGCGGAGTACTGTATGCTGATAGAGTTGACATCCTTCGCTCTGTATGTAGTACATGTTTCATAGGTTGGAAACCCTTATGTGTCGTCTTGAGGTTTCCTCAAAGAAGACTGTTTGTGTTCACCGTTTACGTCATCTATAGTATCCGACCACTTGGTTGCTGCTACTCACTATTCGACTGATGCCCTCCTGCCTTCTGATGTTATTGCGATTTTTGGCGACTTCAACCTTCCTGCTGTTGATTGGCTGCGCTCTTCTGTAGACAATGGTTTGGTGCCATCTTCCTCAGCATCTCCCCAACATGTTTCACTTTTCCTCGACACCTGTGCCTCAGCGGGCTTGGTACAGCGTAATGAGGTTGTGAACGACAGTGGTCGGCTTCTTCACTTCGTTTTTTCATCCAACCCTGACGACATGCTGATTAGGAGGTGCTTGACTCATGCTTATGGTAGTGATGTGCTTAGACTACGCTGCTACTTCTTCCTCTCATTCACTCTATGTGTTCCAATTTACTTTTCTAAGTCTTAACCGTGGCTGAACGGCCCCTCAAGAAATCTCAAAAACTTAAAGTGCAAGGCCTGGAAGAGGTTCTGTGATTAAGGGAGTGAAGCCAAATATCTCGCCTACTCCGAACTTTGTCACTAGTCTTCCTCCCAGCTGTAATTATCTCATCACGCATTTCTTTCCAGCATGAGGTCTGCTTTACTAAGCGCGAAAAAATCTATCTATCCTTTCCTTTCCTATTCCTTTTGAAATTTCGCGACTTGTTTGCCGAATTTTTTCGTTCTGCTTTCTCTGAGTCCCACTGTGATATCTCTTCAATTGATTTTACTCATTTAACAATACTTCCGCCTAAATCACTTGAAACAAAGGGTTTAATTTTCGGTGATACAACCGTTACTTTACACCTTTCCAAATTGTCAGATTGCTTCTCGTACGGTTTTGATGGTATTCCTGCTTCCTTCTTAAAAAAAGTGGAGATTGTCTCTTGCTCTCGTTCTTCCTAATTTATTTAACCTGTCAGGCAATAAATTCGTCTTCTTGAATTTCTCATTCACTCCTTGTCAGACATTAAATCGGGTAAACAAGTAGACTGCATATTCGCTTATTTTAATAAGGCCTGCGACAGGATCAGCCACGGAATAGAAACTTACAAGCTTTCTCTGGTCGGTTTCCTTCCCGTTTCGTTGATCGGTAGTCTTCTTAATTGACTCATCGCACTCAACGTGTTCTGTTCTGGGAAGCTCTTTCCACTAATATCTCTATCTATTTCATGCAGATCAAATAAGTTCAAGGATTTGTACGTGGTTCTAAACTTTCGCCTCTCTTTGGACGGTCATGTAAACACTATCATTGGCAGGGATTGCTCGACTTTGCGCTTTGTGAAACGGCGATCAAAGGAGCCCGACGATTGCTAATTCTATATTGCACCTTCGCCAGAGCGATCCTGGCGTACGCTAGACTTGTATGGGCTCCTTACTTCGCGGTGCACATCAATCGCAACTCGTCACCCTACATTCTTAGCATGATATATTCTGTTTAATCTCCTTGGTCACCCTTTAGAAAGGGCGTCAAATTTCTAGGAGAGCTTTCAGTTTCGACTTGATGTGAGAAGCGGTAGACTCGCCCAAATTGTTGAACCCTATGAGCATTACAGTTCGTACCCGCTCTCCGAGGAACTACGACTTCCTTCACGTCTCGTCTTTTCAATGCGAGTTTCACATATTTCGACCTTAACTTTTTCAAACTGTATCTAAAGAAGCAACTTCACCTATAGCTCAATCAAGTTTTTATACTAGATTAAGGTTTATTTTCCGTAAGTTAAGACTTTATTTGCTTTATTCTGTTAGTTCATTGTAGTAGTCAGCTTTGACGAATCCATAAATAAATAATTAAATATTGTTTCGAAGTATTCTAGAATAAGAATTTTATATGTTAGCATTCTTCTAAGTCGTAAGTTGTAGGGGGTTATTTTCTGCTGACAACCGATTACGATAAAAAGGTAATGGGGGTTGCAGAGAAAATGCCCGTGGTTCGGAACCCACTTTAAATTGTAGAACCAATTGTTATCGTTGTCTCGAATCGGGTACAACAGGGGGTTATGGGAACAAGAGATTCTTCTTCAACAAGATAACAATCCTGCACGATTGTACAAATATGGATACAGTTTAGAAGATGTTTTAGCTACAGAAATCTCCAATAATATTGGGTTTTATTATGTTATATTCTATTTATTAAAATAAAAGTGTATTAAGTTAAACCTGTTGTTTTCCTATCTATGAATATATGACTAGAATTAAATCTTTTAAATCTAACAAATGTTTTTTTTTGTAAGCAAAAGCCCATATGTCATTAGAATAACTTCTCCGTTCTAGGCCATAAAAAATACCCTTAACAGTTTTTAAAGTCATCGTATTCTAATTAGGAGCAATATTCGTATAACCTTTTCGAATAAACAAGCAATAAAAACCCTCTCTAATAAATGTAAGACCAATTTGTCTTTCAGTTGAAAGAAAACTTTAATATAGATGTCCACAATGACGTCCAAGAAATTGAGAGTAAACATTCGTTCATTAGCATTTGCCAGAATTTTACGTACTTTATTGACAGAACCCCCCAGAAAACAGGCGCCCTTATAAGCAGAAGGCAGTGGACAACGAGCATCCTTCGCATTAAATATTAATGATCCTTTCCGAATTTTTTTTAAGGGGAATCCTTCAAAATTCCATTATAAAAATTGCAGCACATTTTCCCTTGTATAAAATTCTAAATCACTAACGACACATGTGCTGGCAAGTGCCTGTAGATGCCTCATTCCTCAATTACCATACCGCAGAAGCACGAAATCACCAATTTAGATAGCAAAGGGAGAATGGGTGAGAGCTAAATTTACTCCTTGATGTACATACTATCCTCCCATGTTTTGAGATAAATAGATACTTAGAAGAGCATGGGAAAAATCGTGAGATTTTCACCAGGTTTTTCAAGCGTTGCCCACGTGCTTTCTTTGGGCGAAGGAAATTTCCAGGTGTGCGATAAAAGGTATGAAGTGATGCTTTTGGGCGTTTAAGAAGTTGAGAAAAGTGGATGGAGGACTTAATTTCTAAGTTATACGAAACATGAGCTTTGGTGTCTATTTTCAGCAGAGTAGTGATACCAGCAACCTCCTTTTACACTTGTGACTTGTCTTTGATCATAAAATTAATAAAAATTTGCAAATATTAATTATAATGAAAACAGAAAAGTTAGTTCTGGCTGGACGGCCTGAACCAACCTGATCTTACGTACCCGTTCGCCGTTATTAAGTTGTGATTCCATTGCGTTTATGTCGGACTTCAATCGAAGCATTTGCGATTCTACTCGAGCATTTTCACGTTGAAGTTCTGAGATTTCAGCCTCAAGTGATGTTAAATCTTCACCAGTTTGGGGGTTGGTACTGTTGTTGGTGTTTGTTACTGTTACTACAGATGCTGAAGGCGTTGTTGTTGTCGATGATGTTCCAACTGGATTCATAATCATTTCCATACCTGTAATTATTAAAGCGATGAAAAATTATATGAAAGGTGTTGGTTTGTTTAATTTTGCATTTTTTAGCCAAAAGTTTAACCAGCAAAAAATTATAAAGGAAAACATATAGTGATGCAATAACTTGACTTATAAGACCTAAACTTATAACAGTTATGAAATTATTCAGACCACCAAAAAATACTTTGGAAACAATATTTAGAAGAAATGGAATCCAAACATCATTCTATAAGATTTTCTCCAATTACTAAAAAATAATAGTTTTTTACAAAATAAGGTATAATCGTATAAAAATAATGAAAATTTTTTTATGTATTCAATTCATTAATGTTGACTCGTTATAAATGTAAAATTCCTAAGAAGTTCTCTAGTTTTCCCAAAAATTTAAAAATAAACCACAAAATATTGCCGAAAAAGTTATTCTAACGTTGAATAAATGATAACTTTTTGGTCTTTCATCATGAGAGTCTAAGGTTCAAACCACACACTCGACCAATATCTGTTTTCTGTTGACAATAGATTACTCTAAAAATCCATTTTTTGTTGCAAAGGAATGAGGATGCATCTAGATGAGTAATAGCTTAAACATATTTCTCAAAAAATGCAAATAAAATTTTGAAACTAAACCTTCTTAAACTTCAACAAAAACACAAAGGGAAGGAAAACCAGAACATTTTTTACTAGATCAGCCAATGCAAAATCTGGGAATATTTAACTAAAAGTGTTCTAAGTGAACGCACAAAAGCGGCTGACACCCATTTCCGCAGGACCAATCTGCAGAGCTATATATGTCTTCAAACTGCTCCTATCGTCTCAACCTGAGTTTTGTCTTTATGCAGCACTTGCAGCAATTAGAAAACAAACAACAATATTTTTAAAAGAAGGTGAACTAACTTCACAAGAGCGCTAGAACACATATTTAAGTAAGTAATATTAAAGTTGGTAGATTGTCGATAGGTAGTTGATGTGATTTATTTATTTCGACCGACTTCAAAATATCGTAAGAAACCAAAAAATTACTATTATCCTATGTTTTTAGGACTTTTTGTTAAGTTAGTTCCCTTTTTAAAGCAATAAATTCTATTTTTCACTTTTTAGTGCCTTAAGACTATTGATTTGGGTACCTTCCTTCTCTACGGATTTTCTCTAGGCTCAGAATTAGGACCCAAGGAAGTCGCCGAATTGGACGACTGCGCAACACATGGAGACGATCCGTGGAGAAGGAAGGTACTCACTCAGATTAATAAAGCATGGCCACAGTTGAGACAGATGGAGATCCGGTGCAATATACGCTCTATGCCACACGAGGAGTTAAATGAACCAGACAGAGAGGAAGAGAGAGACCTAGTGCCTTAAGGGGACCTTTTCTTTTCAAAATTAAAAAAAAATACACTTCAATTTTCTTTTTCTTTCTCTGAAAAGACAATTTTATTTATTGAACTGATACCTTTTGGGCATTTTTATAAAAAATTAAGAATATAAAAAAATGATTGTTTGCAGTTTTAGTATATTTTGACCACTGGAGAGGGCGTGTTTCAAAAGATACTTTTTAAACGTCTCCACAGTTTATTTTTGGGCTTCCTGTAACAGGTAGAGTAAAAATTGCAACGGCATTTTATTCATAAGACTAAATATTGCAACTAAACCTAAAAAACATTCTATTTTTAATATTTTTATCATTTTATAAATATTTTTCTTAAAAATAAATAAAAAAACATATTTTGAGGGAAAACTACCCCTGTATGAAAAGATAGGGGTGCGTTACATAATATTTCTAAAGGTTTAGTTACTAGTATTTTTTATAACGAATCGAATGGTTTTTGAATTATTAAAATCCGTTGGGTGGTTTCCGCGAAAAGTGTGGAACCAATTTAAAAAACGTTATTTTGAGAAAAACGCGTTTAAAGTGTTTGTAACCTAATTTTTACATATAAAACGCATATAGGTGCCGTTGCAAGTATAGGTATAAATTTTTTTTCTATACGAATTCCTCAAAATGGTTTTAGGACAGTATTTCTGTGATGTTAAGGAACTTTTATATGTAAAAGAAACCAATATTTTGAACTTTTTGAAAAGAAAAGTTTTTGAAGTCCTTGAAGTCCTTTGAATTTTTTGAAAAGAAAAGATATGCTACTCTAATTTCATATTAATTCATATGAATAAGGTGATTTTAACAATAGTAGTAGATATGATGTATTGTCGCACAAGTTCGCATTACTCAGGCCCGTGCGTAGGATTTGCTCTGGGGGTATCTAATTGCATGGACATTTAAGAGTAGTTTTTTAGTATTTTAGTCAAATGATTCCTAATCAAGAAGTTCAGAAAAATTTAAAAACCCTCTTGGTGAGGGGAGGGGGGGGGGGTTGAACCGTCAAAACCCCCGCCTTGCTCACGGGCCTGGCAGTAATCCACCCTTTTTAGGGGCCAAAAAGTGTGTAATGGCACCAATATGGGATTCTATAACAGAGGAGTATCATCCATACCGGAATATGCGTTACGAAGTTAGGTGTAGTTCACCTTCCTTTCTGCTATATATGAAAAAAGAATCATGCGAATCCCGATACGCCTTTCGAATTTACAGGGCTCCTTCCCCCTCACCCATTCCCATCCTAGACAATTTTTTCCCCAGTACCAAGGAGGAAATAAGAGAATAAAATACTCACAATGAGTCAAAACGCGAAATTTGGTGCTTCACCTCCCCCATCCCAACCTTTGGTCTAATAATGTTATCATGATGCTAATAAGACAAGATCCTCTTTAAAATAAGAAACATACACTTCGGTCCAGGCATTACGCGTTAGAAAGAACAACCGCGACCCTCAAACCGCCACCCCAGTTGCAAAATTGTTCTCATAGTAGTAATATCGAAATATGGTTAAGGTTGTCGGGTATGGAATGTCTGGGTTTTAGTGGCCGGGAACTAGAGACGTAAGCACTTACTTACTTAATCTAGTAATAAAATGACTCAAAAGTGTATAAATGTGTACTTCTGAGTCATTGTCCAATTGCTCAGGCTCGATCTTCATACAATAAATTTGATTGTTGACTTAGCAAAGCTATTGTAATGAAATTTGTAATGAAAAGTACCGGTCAGATGCAGCTACTTTGAACCCGTCGATCCAAATGTGACAACTGCGGAACTGCTGAAACTTCCTCATACCCAAGTTTATTTTCATTGTAAATAATTATACAAACTGGATAACTGGCTTGATTCACAGGTGTTGGTGTTTTCCTCAATACCAAAAAACGCTCTATGATTAAAATTTTTTTTCTCAATCTCTTCATATTCGTTGTTGATTATGCAGGCTAGACTTCCAACTTCTTTTTTTATTTCTATCTTTATCTCTTTTCGGATCAGTGGCGGACCTTGGATTTCATCGGTGGGGGGGGGGGGTGCATTTACACATCATCGAAACTTATTATTAAGACATTGTATGTGTCAATATGTGCTATTAATTGACAAAGACGAAAGAAGATCACCTGCGGGGTTATGTAGATATGTAGGTGATAGTTATTTAGGTTTAGGCACTCCCACCCTCTCATTTGAAATTTGGTAGTCGGACTTTACAAAACAGAGATTTAGTGAGATTTTTGGAAAAATATGATTGAGCTGGCGAAAAGTTCAAATGTTACTATTGATGAAAAATTTATATGTTTAATATTTAGAGAAAATGTTTCACTATTAACATATTTCTTATGACAAAGAAAAAGCTACGGTCTTCATTTTAGTTAGTTAGTTTAGGGGATTTTAATTTTTTGACGAATTATCCCCTGACCTCCTTATCGGTTGGATTTTTTTTTGTAACGATGCTGCAGTTATGATGCATATTATGAAGTTGTCCTATAGTTTTTTACCCGGTCCCGATAGTGTTCCCGTATCTGACCTAAATAATTATGCCCACTACTTCTACTACTTCTGTCCTTTCTTATTAATTTAACTTGTTCTTGTCTTACGGTATTTTTCCTAAACTGTGGAAATCGTCTACCATTTTTCCTCTTCATAAAAAGGGTAAGAAGGATGATATCTCTAATTATAGACCTATTGCTAATTTGTCTGCTATCGCTAAGCTTTCCAAAGCAATGATTTGTGATGTTCTTACTTTTCACTGTAAACCGTTCTTGGGATCCTTTATTAAAGGCAGATCAACGATTTATAACGTTGTGGAGTTCTCTAATTATTGCATTTCCGCCATTGAGGCTGGTGAACAGGTTGATTGTATTTATACCGGTTTTAGTAAGGCCTTTGATTGCATTGACCACAAGTTGCTTGTTTTGAAGCTTACTATGTTAATTAATTTCGACCCCAGGGCAGCCTTCTGGGTCCGCTTCTATTTCATTTGTTTTTTATTTTTATTCTTGCGTTCTTCTTTTTCACTTTTCTATTGTTAAGTAATCAGCCTGTCATGAAACTTTGTGAATAAATAAAATAAATAAATATACTTCATTCATGGAGGGGGGGGGGGTCGACCATCCCCCTAGATCCACTACTAGTGCAGATATTAGAAAGGTAATAGGACATATTACTTGATTTAAACCGGTTTTTTATTAATATAATACAAATTTCTGTCTTCATACTTGCACTATACATACAATGTACTCATGTAATTTACAGTAGCTGCTTCGGTTATAGATTAAATATGCTCAAAGAAAAAAAATAAAAAAAGGAAGATATGTAAACGTTTTGCTTACTTAAACTTAAATCTTGGTGTGTTATTTATATATTTTATCTTCAAAAATAGAGGCTATGCTTCACGATATTTAGGCAATTGAAACTTCTTATGTTCTGTTTGAAATTTCCCTTTAAACCCTTGGGGAGGTGTAGAAGGCTACTCGCACAGAAATATTTGATTTTTTTTTATAAACTGGAGTTCTAGCAGGCCTTTGGAGTATGTAGGTGAAGTATTTACCTAATATTCAGCATATAACCGAATTTACCGCTCTCTAATAACTTCAATCGCCTGTTTCTCTAAATGTGTGTTTTAGTAACGATGAGTGTGACTGAAAGAAAAGAGCAGTTCAGCTGAAGCTAGTCCCCTAAAGGTCAAAATTAAATCTATGGCTGCACATACTGATAACTTCAAAATCAAACCTTTTGATAAGAAAAGTTTAAAAAATAATCGCAAATCGGACTGTCAACTATACTACAGTCCTTGTACTGCCATATAGGAAATTTTTAAACCCAATCCGATTTGTGAATGTTTTATAAATAAATCGGCTAGTTGTGATAGTGGCGCTGTCTAACAAAGTTCATCTCAACTTAAGAAATTTAAAGAAATTTGATAAACTAAGCATCAAGTCAATAGCCGAGCCTCTTTGTTTTAAGCCCTCGATTTTTTCAAGGATCCGCTTTAGCCGCTAGTTCTGAGTTGCTTTCGTAGCTACGGGCAGTACCATTGCTTCGCGTCTCTCACAAGAACAAGAAAGGGATATAAAATTGAACAATGTTGGTATCGGATATAAAAGTATGCTCTGGCTAATACCGTATTCATTAAATTATTATTGAGGTATTAAGTGTAAATTAAGTGCAGAGGATGTTCCATATTTTTATAGTATTATTAACTGAATTAGCTTCTTCCGCTTTTCTTAACGGGCTTATAATATCTACCTAGTACATGTAACTCACTGATGATCGATAACATGGTTATTTAAATAAAAGCTACTGATTAGAACCGAAGTGACTTTTGAGTGATGATATATTACAATGTTACAATGATGTGAAAAAGTGGTCATATTTCACCATCTTCTAGGAACGTCTACAGATTGTATTTAAAGATCCCATCTTCTTCTGGTCGTCCAAACAAGGAGTTCCACTTAAAACTGTTAAGAGGATACAGGAGCTTATTTTCCAAGATAGACAAATTAGGTACCTATCGTCAGATGGAAAAAGGCATTTTCGTATCACCGGAAGGGAATTAGCGTAAAGGGAGTGAGGAAACTTGAATGTCTTGTTTTTTTGCATTGCTACGAGCTAGACAACAGCCCATAGATGGAGTGGATATTTAATTTATATTTTAAAAACCCACGGGGAAGCCTGGTCTCGAACCCAGGAACCGTGCCGCTCAACCAATTGATCCAACTCCATCTCATCTGCGTCGAATTGTGAGCAATAATATTAAAGTTAGGAAATATTGTACGCTGTGGGTACCTTATCTCTTACTCCACCGATGACTAATGTGTCTTCCTCAGTTGATAATAGTCCTCAAAAATATACGACCAAAGAGAGTACTACCTAGTGGCATTAGCACATCATGGTTATGAATAAATCTTTTACAACTAAACCCTGCTCTTTAAGACTTTGGCTTAAAATGATCAGGTTGTAAGGCTAGCCGCACACTGATAGAGCAAAATCTCCGTTTTTCCTACAACCAACGTCTAAATTTGACAATTTTCCTTAGTAGTTTAGCCATATTTTGGCAGTTCTAAACAGTTTTTCTTTATCAGTGTTAGAATATCCTAAGGTTACAGTTACAACAAAACTCAGGTTTTAATTATCTTTTTCCAGAACCTACTAAAATGGAAAGTAATTGACAGGACGATTTTCGGCAAAAACGTCCAGAAAATCCAAATGAAGCAACAAATTTGGAGCTAAAACAAATTGAAATCACATTTGTTGCCTAATCATAAAATATTGCTACCGCAAATTTGAAATCCATCTAAGAATTAGTTACCCCAAAGTAACCCTTTCCTCTACTGTGGCTACCTTGAAATTATCCGGAAAGAATGGGATCGGGTAGAGCTTAAATATTTCATATCGCACTGAACATAATGAGACGCCGCAGGCTTTCTTCAGACTCGATTTATACATTAACCCTTGAGAGAATGCTTTTAAAATGATAAAATGTTAATTTTATCTCGGCAAAGGATTAATATTTTCTAAGGATTCGAGATGTATGCGTTTACGTGTACATGGGTACCAAGTTGTCGTTGCTGTATACTGTACACAGAGAAAATTCGTTTCGTTTCGTTTCGTACATCTTCTGCCACTTTATCCATTATGCCAAATTTTAAATATCGAAACGTTCTAACCCTTATGCTGTTAAATTATGATGATATCTACCCGTCTATCTACCAAACGCACCCTTTGCCTGCTCACTTTGCTCTCTGCTTTCCTCAAAGCATCCCTAGAAGTGTTCGTTAGGAAGAGAATGGTTAACTTAAGGGTTGGGGGTTAAACTTCAAGAATTGAACCAAAGATCTCAAACATGCTACTTGGGCCACATTATAGGGGCTTCTGATGAGGGTGTGTGGTTGTGTCGTTTTATTTGTTTTAAAAGGGTTTTGGATTTTGATTAAGCATTTTTACATTTTTCTCGATTTGAAGCTATAAAAAACACCACAACAACGTACCCCGGTGAGAAGTGAGTTTTAGATTGCATAAAGAAAGCCTTTAAAGTAGTACAAAGGAAAATTCTTTTCAAAGGTATTCGTTGCTCGCTACTTTCGTTATTATTTTTTTTCTTTTAAAATTAAATTAAAATTTTTAAAAATGTTGATTGAATCATACTTTACATCCCTGTCGGTTATACATCATCATACTAATTTAATATTGTTTTTTTTTTATAACAGCGAAAAAATGTCGACTAAAGAAAATATTTGTCGACGACTTCATGTCACACAAAGTAATGTTTAGGGTTAGAGTAAGTGCGTAGGCTGACTCTGAATGCGTTATAATTGGTGGAATGGAGCGTAGGCGGAAAATGAGATAAAGGTGTAATTTATGGCTGAAAATAAGTTAGAAGGGAGCGTTCAAGTTATTTCTGAACAAAATATTTATTCTTTAAGTGCTTTACTACTCTAATCAAGTTGTCATAATTTTATTAAAATATTTATTTCTAAGACAATTTCAGCAAATTTATATTAATTTATATCGCGCATATAGGACATATATACCTTTTCCCTTAAACCATAAAAGTCTTCTCTAATGGTATAGTATACGCACATATTAAAAGAGAGTCTCATTTAAAATACAGTAAACTAGTTATTCTTATTAAAACAGCACAGTAACTGGAACATTTTGCTTCAAAGGATTTGTTTTGATATCAAATATTTGATAATTTTATAAAAAAACGGTACTTTTACGACGGAGTAAGTTCTAACATGTACGCTTTCCCTACCAGATTCCGCGTACCCCAGTTAGGAATAAGCGATATTGACAAAATGATGTAAACATCGATGATCGATAATAATTGAACTCAAAACATCGATGTTAAGTAGAATGAGTTAATAGAATGGCGACCAATGGCGTAAAAACCCGTTTATTTAATAATAATAAGACAACAACGGAAATTTTATTCTGGCCTGGGGGTCAAACCATGTTTACAACATGCTTTTGGGGTCACTGAAACCGAATTCGTCAGATTTTCGCCATAACCTCAACAAATCCAAACCCAAAAACCCTATTAAACGCAAATAACCCCACAACCGAAGCAACTAACCTACGATAATCCCATAACTAAATAAATCCAATCCCTTAACCCCAAGACCGATGAACTCAACCCCCATTTACCCAATCACCCCATATTCCAATAACCACATAACTCCAGTCATCGTACTCAAACTGCTTGTGCAATTTTTGTCTTAGCTAAAGTGCCCCGAAACCTGAAAATAACTGACGAATTCGGTTTTAGCGACCCTAAAACATATAGTAAGCATGACCCCCAAACCAGAAAAAAATCCATTTGCGTGGCTGTGTAATATTAGCTCTCTGTATTTTTGCAGCACTATAAGAAGAGTAATGGGAACGATTTTACTAATTACGGTTCTGATCAGGTATAATACTCACCGAGTAATTATGGCCCTATACCAAAATGGAAAAGAAAAGGAACTGCTATGGTGCGACTTTGTCTATCTGTCTGTCTGTTTGTCACACAGGCTTATTTCAGCAACTAATAATGCTAATTCAAAGTTGGAATAGTTTTAAATAATGAGAAAAATTTATAAATATTTTTATTTGAGTTTTACAAAGAACCAAATTTGAAAATTTTGGTTTTCTTACTCGGAGGGAAAAGAAGGCGCATAAAAACATTTTCAAAAATTGTGGTTAAATTCTCTGTATAAATCTTAGCACTTTTTCTGCCTTGCAATTTTGTTGTTAACCTAACCATTTTCGAGTAAAAATCTTTAAAGAATCAAAATTTTCTTTTTGTTGCAAAATCTCAAAATGTTGACGTTAAAAAAAAATCAGATAAAAGTTGTTAACTTTTACCCAAAGAACATGAATCTGGAATAAAAAATGGATGTTTCCAGTTAACATTTTCAAGTTTTTCCCCACCCCAGCCACTGGGGAGGACTGGGGGATCAACATTAAATAGTTTCTTAAAAAATATTAAACACGTGTTTTTCATTTGTTAATTCGATGCGTAGTTCGAGAGATATTTGACCGTTCTGGGACTTTTGGTACACCCCGTATGTAGCTCCCGGTCGTGGAAGAAGCAGGAGGATTGTCGGAACATCAATATAGATTTCGAGTGGGTCGTTCCACAATTGATACAACTGACATCATCGTTAACCTGCCTGGAAGCGCAATATAAAGAAAGAGGTGAAAAGGAGGTCGTGAGGATATCCCAATGTATATTCGGAGGCTTATTAAAACTACTTCGTAAGTTAAAAGCTCTACCGTAACACAGAAGAAGGCCCACAGAAATACCACATAGCCACCGGAGTGCGGCAGAGATCGGTGCTGAGACCACGTCCGTGGAATATAATGTACGGCGATGTTCTATTGGTCACGCTCCAGTGGAAGGGGGGGGGGGGGGGGGATGACAAGTGCTGGATTGGTTGCCGCAAGTATCTGGACGACGTAGAATGAGCAACCAATAAGTCCTTCTAAATCATTAAAAGATGCGGCTGGCAGAGCATAAGTCGGAAGCCGTGCTAATTAGTAGTCGAAAGAAAGAAAAGTCCTGAGAGTCAGAGTAGGGGATCATGAAATGACATCACCACCAGCACCACCAGCAGCATCAATCTCGGCTATTGAGTTGAAAAGCTAGAGGGAGATACTAACAAAGGTGTACCGACGTAGTGGTTTAAGAGTCGCCAGCATCTTTAGGATGACGTCAGATGAGGCAGCGTTTGTAAACATCACTCAGTTAGCAGTAGCTTCGCCCCCCCCCACCCCTCTCCCCCGAATATATATTTTAATCAATTGTCTGACTACTAAAAATTAATACAAATATGAAACAGTCAATAAAAAAGAAATAAACTAACCTTAACTAAGCTGATACTGTATCCGATTTTCCGAAAATTGAAAGTCAATATAATCAAACTTGTCATTAAAGAGACGCGACATCGATGTCAGCGGCTCATTCGACCCGTATTTAGTGCGATGATAAGGAAGTTGGAAGAAAGTCTGCAGGGAGTGAGCCGGAATAGAGATATTCAGAGAGTCCAGCAGCTCCTGAGAATTGATTGTGCCCTGCAAACAATGGAAAGCAAAAATAATCTTAGATCTGCTACGAACTGCAGAATTAAAAGCCACACTCAACTTGCCGGAAGAGTTCGACTTAAGGCAGGACTCATACACATTACAATCGTAACATATCAATGGTAAGGTAATAGTACGAACCAGCATAAGTTTGGTAGAAACAGGGGTATAAGGGGCAGAAACACGAAGCAATCGAAGCGTTGCGTACACTTTGGAAACAACACTACTAACAGGATTATTCCATGTCAGAGATTTATTAAAAATTATTCCCAAGTTTTTTACGTTGTCTCGTTACTCCACTTAGCTATTGTTAAGTATAACTGGCGGGAAGTACGACGTGTCAAGTACGCTTCTTTAAATAACAATGGAGCTAGATTTCGAAGGATTTAAATCCGGGGCAGACCAGATAAAAATCGCTGAGAGATCCGCATTAAGTTTTTCGATACCGTCTTCAATTAGCCACAAGAGCGTGGAAATAAAAAGTTGCAGCTCGTCCGCGTAAAGATTAAAGCTAAAAAACTTAATAACACTAGGGAGATCATTTATCATCGCGGAAATGAGAAGAGGACCTAAACTGGACCCCTGTGGAACTCCACAATTGATTGTCAACAGAGTGGAGAAGGAGTTACTACAGAAAACGGTTTGTTGCCGACCGTAAAGATAAGAAGCGAAGAGGTTACACGCAGAACTTGAAAACCCAAATCGATCACGCATCTTCACTTGTAGTAACGGATGATTAACTTTATCGAATGCTTTGGAGAAATCCAAAAGGGCGACTATAGTGACTTCATCATTATCAATAGCAGCACGAATGTCGTCTGACACCTTCAGTAATGCCGTGGCACAGCTATGTCCAGACCTGAAGCCAGATTGGAAAGGGCTCAAGAAATTTCTTGACTCGAAATATAGAGTTATCTGCTTATGAAGTAGCCTTTCGCATACTTGAGAAAAAAAAGGGAGAATAGATTTTGGTCTATAATCATTGATATTTGACGACGATGATTTCTTAATCGGGATGACTTTTGACTGTTTCCAAGTAACGGGAAAGCGGGTAGTTAAGAAAATTGTGTTAATAATATGGGTAAGTGGGGAGATGATTTGCAGGATTGTTGGTTTAATAAATTTGGGGTGAACAAAATCAAGCCCAATGGCTTCAGACTGAATGGAGTACACAGCCATAAGGACGTCATACGCAGATTCATGGGTAAAGGAGAATCCATCAAAAAAGGAGTTGAAACTAGCATATGTATTAGGGAATATGATGTTGTAGAGATGACGAAATTGGCATCCATATTGTCACTTTTCGAACGCCCAACACCGATTGCCTTTAGATTATTCCACAGTTTTTTCATCGTTAAATTAAGCATATTATTTAATGTTAAAGAATTTTTTGAGTTACAAAAGTTAATTTTGTTATTGTCAAAATAATACAATTTGTGAATTTTTAGAATCGATGTCCATTCGACGACCCTAATTCGAGAGGCTTAAAATTTTTCTCTTTTCTTGAATTATTACAATACAATATCTAGCTTCTGAGTTCCATATGCATAATGTTACTTGGACAGCTCGATATAATTTAACAACAGAGTACCTATATATGATATATTAAAACCGATTTAGCTGTTTAAGCAATAGGATAAACTTAGACTATAATATTCAAAACAGATTACCTTTCCCGGTAGCTGGATTAAAAGTTATAGATTAAAGTTTTCAGTTTTTTTTAAATGATTGAAAAGTAAGACCGCAGATGTATTTTACACCAATCTAATCTATTAAATAGGACATAAATCAACGATTACAGAAACTAAACTAATTCTTTAAATAAACCAATATATTTTTCCCTAAGAGAAATTTAATAAATTGCGGTGTGGCTTACCGCTCAAGTGCTAATCGCCAATCAATCAATCACGCGCAACATTTGCGATATTTGCATCGGTGATATATCGGCACGTTAACACCCATCAAGGCGTCCCAACAGGAGGGTAAAGAATCAAAAAGACACAACGTGTGCGGTAAATCGATGAAATCACCTTAAAAAGGCTCAATTTATCAATTCCCTGATATTTCACGGTTGAAACATTGACACTAACAGAGATGGGGTGAGTTCTTTCAGACGTAGACATTTGGTAATCTTAAGCTGTTTTGAACTTAAGCAGCCTCTCAAAGCACTTTTTGGTAAAAGATTTTCCTTTTCCAGCAATAGTAAAGGAGAAATGTTTAACAAGAAAAGGTACATACACGTATATCAGTACTGGCCTCGCCTTAAGGATGAATCAACTTTTGCTGGCCGGAGTGGTAAGGTTCTCTTAATCTTTTATGACTTAACCCTTTAGAAACTTTTGAAATCGCCTCAGGTATTAAAGGAGGCGGTATCCGTTTAAGACTTTCCTATTGTGTAAAACAAGGGTGCAAAGAACAGAAAAATTCCTCAAGAAATCACCTGCAGGCTAATTAATTAAGGACGTCCGTAAAATCTTAAAGAATACGGTGCTATGTAGCTCCTCTCCTAAGCAGTTCAAAAAGGGTATACAAATAATAGCGAATTTATGGCCGTTACTTTTTATACTTAGTGACAACATTATACGTGGCGAAGGTATAAGTATTTACTTGCTTATTTATCATGTCGGCTTTTCATTGTTTTGCATAATAATAATTTATTCTGATTGCCTTTTAATGTATATGTCATGACTGTCAAATAAATCGCGAGTAGGTACTGAGAAATATGGTTAGAAAGAAAAACCTTGTAAGGGCAACAATCGTATCAATGGAGAATAGTGGTAACGGGTTCAATGCCAAGAATGTTTAATTACTACTTTTTCTCTGGCTTTTGCAGGATATACTTCGTGTTAGCAGGTGTGTACCATTTTAAATGACTTTCCAAAAGCGAGAAGGTTCTAACTTCTAACTTATTATTTTAGTTACGGAGAAGGAACGAAAAATAGTGCACGTAATCGTACTCGTTCCTAATTACTTATAGATACCTATTCAATGTGCTTCCGCTAGAGAAGCTAATACTGAAAAATTTTACAGCAATTATCGAGATATACAAACAATTTTATGTAACATATAGTTTCGTTTTTTATCTTATGTTCTTGTTAAAGCTTTAACTGAAAGTTCTGCTAATTTGAAAATATATGACCTACCAAGCGGTTCAGACAGAGTGTACTGTTAAGCTCAATAAAATAAACAAGAGATACTATTACATTAAAATTTCTTAGCTAACTATAAATTGATTGAGGACTTTTATTTGTGAAATCAATCTGATCGTTTACCAAGAAACAACGATCGTTTTAGCCTTCCTTATTCCAAAACTTTCTAGTTTTTCAAGAATTTGAATATCATCATTTCGGTGAATTAGCTCTATATTGTCTATCTTAGTAGTATGATCCGTTTCAATTAAATGTTTAGAAAGGCCCGAAGAAGGTCTATTATATTCAGCGGATGTAATATGTTCTTTGAACCGAGTTTCTGTGCTTCTTTTGGTTTTCCATATACAGGGTGTTTCAGATCTGACATGCCAAAATGAGTAGGGTGATAGATCTCAACTAGACAAACAAAAAATTGTATGGGAGGGGGGTGGGTGGGGAGGAGCAATCTCAACCGTTTGGGAGTTACAGGGTGATTCATAAATTTCATTTTTTCATGGTATGCACATTACTCTGTTATTTTTATCTTTTGATCTACCCAACATAGCGACATCAAACAAACGCTAAAAAACAACGATGATAATTACCCTTCCAAAAATGTCAACACTACTGATCTAACTCCTAACATTGCACGTGCAGTTACTTCGAAAAGTGAAAAAATGGTTTGCAATTACCTAAAATTCAGCATTTTCCCAAATTCTCACCGAAATTCATGCGGTTTTTCTTTGGAGAGGTGATAATATGGGAAATCTAATAACAATAAGAAAGAGGTATACTAATTGCATGAATATCGGAGAAAATTTGGGAAAATGTTGAAATTTAGGTAATCGCAAACCATTTTTTGCACTTTTTGAACGGACTGCACCTGCAATTTAAGGAGCTAGCTCCCCCCTGAAATACTATTTTTTTGGTCTAGTTGAGATCTATCACCCCACTCATTTTGGCACGTCAGATCTGAAACACCCTGTATATCGAGCATTGCAGTATTTACAGGTTATTTTATATACGCTGCTGCTTTTTAACTTGTTACATGGAGGTTTAATTTTGTTATTGGAAATTTTATTTTTTAGATTAATGTCATTAAAAAAGGCAGGAATAATATTGACTTTGGAAAGAATTGTTTTTAAAATTGTATAAGAGTCATCAATGAATGCGATTCTCTTCCACCTTTGTTCCTGTCTTTTGCTTGGTTTTACATAAAGGTATACGGAGTTTAAGGCTAGCTTAGATTGTTTATCTCTCAATAGATTATATACAATTTTTGAATTATACCCATTGTTAATAGCTATTTGTTTTATTATGTTCAGCTCTTTTCCAATCTATTGATCATAGAGTGGAAGACTGCTAAGACTTATAGGAGAATGTGTGTTGCTTTTTATTAAACATTACTCATCCCAATAATTCTAAAAATCTAATGAAAACGTGTTCAAAAAAAGTGAAATCGCATTTACTTAATTTAATTTTAAACAATAATAAATAATAATAAATAAAAATTTGACGGAACCGGTAAAGGTAATTTTTGAATGTGTAATGTTGTTTTTCGGTTAAATTATTAATAAAAATGTGTTATTTGGCCCGTTTTCAAGTACACTTTCAAAGCTAAATAAAAGTTATGCTTGGAAGGAAATCTATCAAAAGTCATTGCAAGTGGTGTATTCCAAAATAAGCCATGGGATATATGGGTCATTCTTTTACAAACCGGACAGATTTGGACAAAATCTGAACGACACATTTTTGATTTGGCTGAAATTTTTTTTACGAGTTTCATATCGAAAAAAAGAGATACGTGTTCGAGAATTTCATGATTTTTTAATTGAACACTTATTTTCAAAAATTCATAACTCTGGTTCTTTTGAAGGTAGAAACTTTATTATTGTTTTCATTTTTAAGCTGAAAGAATGAATTTTCGAAAAAAATATCGTCAATAAAAATTATTAACAATTTCTTATTGTTATAAACAAATAAAATCAAGTGATAAAAAACACTTTTGATTGAGCATTCAAATTTTCGGCCTTAAAAAAAATTTGCGCTAGATTTTCATTTAAATTTGTAGGCCGTTTTTAAATTTTAATTTTCAGTTAGCGGCATTTGCTATCAGATCAAAAATTTGTAAATCGGGCAACGCTCAATTACACGTGTTTTTTATCATTTGCATTTTTTTTTCTTTTTTCAGATCCTCCA
Organism: Leptarthrus brevirostris; assembly: GCA_964036015.1. NCBI lineage: Eukaryota > Metazoa > Arthropoda > Insecta > Diptera > Asilidae > Leptarthrus > Leptarthrus brevirostris. Next base: position 122,727,849 of record OZ038374.1, on the reverse strand, counting down.
AAATTGACCTACAACCTCCATCGATTTCCTCCCAAATTTTTTACTCTCAACTTTCAGCGCCATCTATACAAAACCAAGAGATACAGAAAAAAAATTAAGAATTTTTCCGTGCTTGCAAATACCTTAATAAAAAAACCAAAAAAAAATTGCAATATCATTTGTACTTTTTTCACAATTCCTTTAGAAAGAAACGTCTAAAATTCACCCTCCAGGTCACGATGACCCCTTTAAGGGGATATACTTCGTCGTGAAGCCAAAAAATAAACGATTTCTTAGAAATGTTTTTTAGCGAAATTATTGATTATATAAATTCGATTTTAATTTTTATTAATGACACATCCTTTTAACTAAAATTTTTGAAATTTTAATAAAAGGAAAAGAAAAACAAATGGTGGCACAACACCCTTTTTTACAGCAACCCCCTTTTTCAAAGGTCTATCCGGTGTTCCAAATATTACAAGTACCAGTGAACCTATTTTGATGAAATTGGGAAGTATGTTTTTTATACATATCGCTTGAAGCGGATTTTGTTTTTAGCGATAATTTTCTTTTTTTAATTAGTAAAAATGTAGAAAATGGTAACGTAAATTTAACTAATGCCATTTGTTAAAAAAAGAAATTTCATAGACAAGCGATGACTATAAAGAAAATATATACCAAAGTGGATCAAAATCGGTTCAGTGATTTTTGAGATATTTAGAACATTCCACGGCCCATCAAAAAGTAGTCGCAGGTAAACGCCGTTTTATTTTATTTCTTTTTATCAAAATACCACAAAAATAAATTTAAAATGATAAATTCCCTATAGCGGGCACTGTTCGTTCCGAAAAAACTATAATACAGGTATGCTTGAAGTGGGGATATGCAAAACATACAAATAATGCATCATTACTCAAGTAAAATTTCAAATAGAGCCTAATTGATATTTTACTTGTTAAATGCACAAGTAAATTAATACCATATGATTAAAATAACTATATTACATACCCATAAATCATAAATTGCTCACCATTCAGCGCCAATTTATAGCTTGAAGTCGTGTAGTGTTGAATAACTACTTGGAGTTGAAAGAAGTGTAAAACGTGCAAAATTTTCTATATTAATGGCAGTAATACATCAAAATAACTCAACTTTTAGAGGGACATGGTATTATAGATTAAAACTTAAGAAACATTTGAAAATTTTTACCATGTTAAAAAGTCCATCCGCACACTTGGTCTTCTTCCTTCAGAAGCCAAGTGGGTGGACATCTTAATGGGACACTATTGGATCCCAAATTTGAGCAAACTAAGACGATGCAAAAGGAAGTAGCATCTAAATGGTAAATTCAAACAAAAATTGCAGAAACAGGAGCCCACGATCCACAATACAAGATCGTAGGTCGACTAAAAATCGCAATAATTATACCTTTAGACAAAGGCAAGTAAATCTGAGGGTTTTAAACAGTGGTCTACAGAAAGGCGTACAAAGAAATGTGAGGATTCATAACATCAACAGGTTTGTAAAGAAGCAGCAGATTTTCCTGACTTCTATTCCTGCAGCGACCACATTAATACCCTCCTTCGTAAACTTTTCTTTTATCACAGGAAAAGTTGACATAATCATAACAGCGTATTTTTCTGGAATCCAATATCACGTATTTCTCAAAGGACAACTGATAAGATATGAGTGGGTTGAGGCAACATAGCATACTCTAGATACAAGCCATCTACGAACAACTGGACAGTGATGATCTAAACAAACTGAACTTGCCTATAATTCGCAGAGTAAAAATTTGAATGAATTGGAAAATTTTACTTTCTCATAATATTTTTATGGAATTATTGAAATCTGAACTTGAGATGTTATTGAGGTGAACCTACAAATTTGTTGGTTTTCATAAACGACGTAGGTGTGACGACGTACCTTTGGGATAAACACGTATCGTGAGAAATTAGATGAAAGTTGTTTTACCATCTTTTGTATTTGGGCTACGCTGAAAATGTGTGTATTCTATCCAACAAACACAAAACTAAGGTTAATATACCAGCTGGTATTAAGAAGGCTTAGATTGCTTTAAAAACACTTGCTGAGACTTGACTTGATAACAATATTTCCAAAAATTTAGTTTTAACACAATATATCTGCAATATATTATACACGGCTCCTCATCATGGAAACTTATTTGTTAAATAACATACTTGTATAATCTGCTGGTTGAGCGCCAAATTTTTTTTTTTTTTTTATATATGATGTTGCCAAAGCTCAGGGGATGCCCTATGATGCTAAAGCACAGCCTTGGCAGGAAAGGAATTAAGGTTGGGGAAAATGGGTTAGGAGGTTGAGTGAAGGAGGTGTCGATGTACGCCTCGTTTGAAAGTTTCAGGCTCATAAGACGACTGAAAAACAGAAGATGGTAAACTGTTCCACATTCGTGTTGTTCTGCTAAGAAAAGATTCCCGAAATTTGACGGTACGTCCAAATTTGACCCGGAGAGTATAGGGGTGGGAGCTACTTGTAGATCTTGTATCGCGCGTTGTAATGAGTCTACAAGGAATCAGGCTAGCAATTTCGTTAGAACAATGGCCATGGAAATAGCGATAAAAAAGTGAGAGACAACCGACATTCCGTCGATGCTCTAGAGAGTCAAGGCCCTCAGAGATTGAGGTATCGCCAATAAGTTTACCAGCCTTACGCTGAACTTTGTCTAACGCGGACAACGCGGTGTGTCCTGCCCCTGCCCAAATATGGGAATTATATTCAAGCCTAGGCCTAATGTGGGACTTGTAGATCAACGCTAAGTCGGGTGGGGTGAAATATTTCTTACATCTCTGTAGAAAACCCAAACATTTCATCGCACTTTTAGCGATTGCAAATATATGATCCGTCCAGCTAAGATTGCTGGATATCTCAATACCCAAGATCTTTAGGGAGGGTGAATTGGGTATATTCACTCCGTCGACTGAAATGGGTTGGGGGTGAACTGGGCGTTTTTTAAGGGACATTAAACAGCATTGAGTTTTGGATGCATTAAACGTAACACGATTTGCTCTGCCCCAAGCGAGGACCATAGAAATGTCTTTGTTTAATGATCTAAACATGCGTTCCCGATTGACTTCTGTAGCATTTCCACGTGAATTCATTACAGAATCAAATGAGTACGCGAAATCAAGGGTGCTGTCGTCGGCAAAACTATGAATAGGATTGAGAGTAAGGGATAAGAGATCATTAATAAAAAGAAGAAATAAGGTTGGTGAAAGAACTGAACCCTGAGGTACACCGGCATTTATTTCGTAGGAATCAGATGTAACTCCGTCAATTACTACACGGATTGAACGGCCTGATAAAAAGCTCTCTATCCATTTAACGAGGGTTGGGTGCAGACCAAATGTTTGAAGTTTGGCTAACAGGGCAGCATGCCAGACTCTATCAAAAGCCTTTGAAATATCAAGAGCGACGATTTCGGACTCACCGAAATTATGGAGACAATGATTCCAACGCTCCGTTAGAGCAGTTAGTAAGTCTCCGGTTGAGCGGCCAGCGCGGAAACCGTACTGGCAATCGTTAATAAGATGATTATTTTCTAGATATTTCAACAACTGAGAGTTGATGAGTGATTCAAAAACTTTGGATATGATCGAGGTTAGTGCAATTGGTCTGTAGTTAGAGGGGTCGCATGCCTCTCCTTTTTTAAGTATCGGCTGGACATGAGCAAGTTTCCATACACTTGGAAATATTCCTGTTGAATATGACAGGTGAAAAAGTTTGCGCAGAGGTTTAGATAAAGCAGAGGCGCAGCATTTTAAAACGAGGGGCGAGAAACCATCAGGCCCAGTAGCTTTGGACACGTCGAGTTTCGAAAGTACTCTAAAAACATCCCGAGTGCGAAAGTGTAGCGGCTTTTGCCTACTAGTGCACTGTGATGGAGATGGAAGTGGCTGCGATGAAGGTGGCAAGTACGAGTTAGCAGCAAAATTAGCAGCAAACAGGTTGGCCTTGTCCAATGAGTCAGTAAAGACATTCCCATTATAAATGAGTGGTGGTGTTGACGAACAGGTGAAATTGTTCTTTACGGTTTTTACTAGAGACCAGAAGCCCTTACTACCATTTTGAGTAGAAATTACCTTCCGTCTGATGCTCTGGTCGAAATTGAACTTAGCCCGGCTAATTGCTGAATTGCAAATATTCCGCGCATCTCTATAGATACGTCTCAATTCCTCTGAAGGGCACAATTTATATGCCTGGAAGGCTGCTTCCTTCTTTTCAATGGCTGCGAAACAGTCATTATTGAACCAATTGGTGTTAGTTGGTTTGATGTTCTTGAAGCTATGAGGAATAAAGCGGTGCATTCCAAACCATAGGATGTTCAAGATATAATCGGTGCTTCTGTTAACGTCCTTCATAGAAAAGCAATCAGACCAATCCAACTCTCTGAGATATTTATTAAGTCCCGCCCAATCAGCATTTTTATAATGCCACACTAATCTTTTGGTGGAGTTTAGGTTAGTGGTTGTCAGAGAGGAGATGGAGAATTGGGCGGAGATTAGACAATGGTCCGAATTACCCAAGGGAGACGTCACCGAAACCGAGTATTTTTCTGGATGCGATGTTAGAAATAGATCTAAAAGATGCGCGTTGTGCCCCAAAGTATCAGGAACACGAGTCGGACACTCAACCAGTTGCTGTAAATTAAAAGACTCACTAAATAACTCGACGTGTCTTCCAGACGGGCTTGTGGTGGAAGAATGCCTGAGCCACTGTGTGTTGTGGACGTTGAAATCTCCAGCAAGAACGATTTCAGAAGAGGGGGATAATTCCAAAATCTTATCGATATCGGAAGACAGTTTATCGAAGGAGCACACAGTGTCAGTGTCAAACATATTCGGGCTGCGGTATAAAAAACAAAAATGAATGATGTGCCGATAGAGTTTAAATCTAATCCAGACATAATTAAATTCTGGATTAGTAGAAGAAAGCCGGATTTTCCGCGATCAAGTGGCAGTAAACCGAAAAATGGTTACTTTTCAAGCCACGAATGTTGCAAAAATTAAATACAAATTTTTGCATACTCCCGGTCTTAATTTGCCCAAAACAAAACAAAACGAAAACGTACACAAACACAAGGACTAACGAACGGGATCCGCAGATGCAAAACAAAGCCGCCTCTGTGAAAACAAAGCCAGCAGCAGTGTTATGCCTGCTGTGCTGAACTTTGATCTCGACAAAGGCAGCCAAATGCTCAGCAGTGGAGACCCGTTAAACGCATTCAATGCAGCACGATTGTACTACATTGAATGTTGGATGGAAATAACATGTATTAAAAAGGAACGGACTCACCAGACTGTGCTTTCAAATAGAGCATAAAAGCCCTTCGCTTCTGCAAGATGGCACTAGCACTTTGAATTTTTTTAATTTTATTTGCTTTCGCAACCGTTTTAAAAATTTTTGGGAAGCAAGACACGGCGGCACGTCCGTCCCCGTCAGTAGTTCAACTCAACTCCAACTACTACAGCGCATTTGAAGAATTCGTTGACTGAAGTGCATAAGCAACTAAAACCTTCGCACGCCTATTTACATTTGTGTTTCAAGAATATGCAAAACTAATCGTTAAACATAATTTCGGTAGGGAGTCTCATGGGACCACTGATAAACACCGAGAAGATCCGTAGAGAAAAATATACTAAATATCTATTCAAATAATAGCAGGATCTAAAGACATTCACACGATTAGTATAGTGATTCCGCAAGCTCTACAGACCAGACAAAAATTTTCCGGAAAATAGCAGAAAGTCGTTCGACTGTGATAGTCATTCCAGATTTGTGAGTCCAGCCTTTATTGTGCGGCTGTGGAACATAAAAAAATTCCTGCCAAATAACATGTATGTCTTCAGTACACCTTAAACATTTCTAAGAAGGGAATTTCTGAACATTTTTAATTTTTTAATTTACAACAAGCTCACATAAAGAACAATTTATAAATTTATAAAAGTTTAACTTATACTACATAAAATAAAAAAAATTTACTGTTTTACATTAACAATTTATAAGAGAGTTTTGTTCAAAGCCTAATGGCGCTTTATATCTCTATCTTTTCAATGATTTCTGCATTTGTGTAAAAAATTTATACAAATAAGTGACATAAATGTAACAAAATAAATAAATTTGATGAACTTTTTTGATCAATTCGTGAAAAGTGGACGTAAAATATTGAATTTTAGTGCATGCAATGGAAATTTGAAACAATAATCGAACACTCATATCTACTAATAATGAATATTCTGGTAAATTTTAGTTATCCTTTCAAGGATCATTTAAGACTTAAAAAATATTGCAGCAGAAGGCATGCTAATGAACTATATACAGAAACTGAAATAAATAAAATAAAAAAAAAACAGTTGCAAAATGTGTGTGCCAATAACATCAACAACATGTGACAGTACTTAAGAAATAATTGCAAACGATCTCACCATTAGACTTTGACAAAATGCATATTTTTTAAAATTTATAATTAAAAAACAAATCACAAAAAAGTCTTACCTGTTTTACGTAAGCGAAGTCTTAGAGAAGGTATTCGGCACCGAAACAAAACGTCGCGTAATCTAAATATAAACAGGCAGAAAAAGTGATTTTAACTTTTTTTTTAACTATTGTTATTAGCACACACATTTTAACGAAGGATTTAGTTATAAAATTCGATTACGAGAAAGGCAGCATCTCAAAGCGAAATCAGAAAAAGGATAAATCTGACTGACAATCAATCACGCGAAATTTACGATTGCGACAAGATTATGTATTTCTCATTTCACTCCGAATAAGTTTTTTTTTTTTAATTCCTAATTATTTTCGCGTGGTAATTAATTACGGGACTCACCTGTGTATCCTTTTGGGTATACCATGGCTACTTCATCAAATTTCGGTTTCTTGATTCCTTGCGCTGCTGCCGGACAGCCTGAGAGGGATCTATGCGTTAAAAATGTTCCATTGATGTGACCCGTACCATCGCATCCAGGCGTCGGACAATTAACTCCGTCAAATTTCATCGCTGTAGCAGCTGCAACGGCTGCCTTATGTTGCTCCACAGTTCCCCCATTTTCCAGTACTCGCATTTTATTCCTGTTCGCTATAGGGCACCCCGATGCGCTGTTTGTAAAACAAAAGATTAATTGAATAATTTAATTACTCCGCGAATGTGTACTTGCATTTTTTAGAATTTTTCAACACGACATCGGAAATTAAGTTTTAGTAGGAAATATTAAAATTTCGTAATTGCGTTTGGACAGACAACATTGAAAAACTTTTACTTCAAATTTAATTTAAGTTAATTGAATTTAATTAATTACTGTAACGATTAATTAAGTTTGTAATTGTTTTAGGAGACATATTGCCTTTTGTTTTAAATTATAAATTTGGCAAGGTCTTAACTACAGTATATAATTAAAGTTAATGAATATAGTTCTTTAGCTGCTTGCAATTACGTGAAATTGTCCTCAAAACAATGGAAATAATAATTTAAAAAAACCTTTAAATCAGATTCGTTTATCAGAGTTAACCAATTTAAAGTTGAATTGGTAAAGGGCCAACAATTTCCTATGTTAACTTCATAACGCTTTCATGCTTATAGAGAGAAAACTTAATCTTTTGATATCAATAATTTTCTTATTCTCTAAAACATAATATTAAATATTGTTGTTGTGCGATATATATGCAAGAAAAATGAAATATTGAGCCTTTAATATTTCTTAACGAGTCGTTAAAATAGTACAGAAAAGCTAATAATTTTTTTTCAATTTAAATTTATTTACTGTTTAGTAACTGAGTAAAAAATTAATAAACTTAAAACATAACTATTTCTAACTCTTAATATAAAACAGATTAGATCAAGTATCAACAAAAGTGTAAAAAATTTAAAAATGTATATAATTAAAAAGTTACAAATGTACTATAACTTAAGAAGGATGTACAGGAGGCCGTGACTGGCTATCACGTTAAAAGCAGGGTATGTGTTTGTCAATTCAATCAATATTTCTTATTTTGTACCTAATTCGGAGACGGAGTTAGATCAATTCGTTGAGCCGCACGACCACCATGCCATGGGTCCCGGTTTCGAGATCGAGATCTCCACGTGAGCTTTTACTAAGAAATCAAAAAAATAATCCACTCCGTCTCTGGAATATTGTCTTGCTTGCAGCAATGTAAAAAACAATACTTTCAAGTTTCCACAATTTCCTTACCTTAATTTCCTTCCGGCCAAAACCATGCTTATGCATTTCTCATTTCACTTATTAAGGGTTGTCCCCCAGGATTTGGCCACATCGTATAAAAAAAAATTCGATAATGAAAAGTGGTGGTACCGAACTGTGAATCAAAATACACAAAATTTGCATACAATACAATACCAATAATTGCAATGCTATCCAAAACACGATAAATTGGTTTTTAATAATCTTATTGATTTCCAAGAGGATGAAAAAGGAAAAGGTGTGGTTTAAAAAAAACTGCACTTCAATTTTTGTTTTTACACTTTTCAGATAAGTACCATAAAAGTACACTACTCCAAAGAATTAAGTGAATAGAGACTTTTTCGAGTTTTTTGCAATTTTATTAACCCGTTTCGGCCCAAAGTGACAAAGATTTTCGCTTCTTTTCGGTGATTTATTTAGCATGCTAAATGTTGGTAAAAAAATTTATGAGACATGTTTCCTATAGTATTCGAGGGTGCTCTTTCAGATTCCGTCATAATTTTTTTCATTCGAGTGCACCATTTTCCAAAATGCCCGCTTTTTTGACATAAAGTAACAACATTTTGAAGTTTTTTCTAAGTCTTTCAACTTTATTTTTGGCGAAAACATCATTGAAGGTGGTAAAAAAATATTTATTCGGTGGCATACAGGTGTGTACTTCACAATCCTGTATTAAGAAGTTTGGAATTTAACATGGATGGCCCAAAAAGTCCACATTTTCTTCGGAATTCTGGTCTCTCTTACAAGAATTATTCATTTGGGAGCTTTCGAGATCGCTGATCACGAATGCGAGGTCTGAATTAGTCTATGTGCAAATCCAAGATGGCGGATCCAATATGGCGGACCGAAAATACTAAAATGTGAGGTTTCCAGGGTGAAATTTATTACTCGGCGGTTTTTGGGGTCGCTGATTACGACCTAAAGTCACAATTGTGCAATTTCCAAATTTAAGATGCCGGATCCAATATGGCGCCCTAAAAATCTACTTCAGAATAGTTTTCTGCCCGTTAGCCGCAAATTCTTATACGTTGCCCAATTCTTACCAGCGTGGAGGTCGACAATTTTGGAAGAGCTATCTTTTTTTTAATTTTAATTTTTTTTTAATTTTTTTTTTTTGGGACTTATAGTTTTTTGTATTTTACTCAATATCTTGTATTTTTGTTTTTGAAATTATTATAAATTTTTTTCCAAATGTTTTTTCAAAGGATGTGGCGCAAATGATCTTCTCACAATCCTTGCAGAATTTTGTAGTTCTTATTTTACACGACTCATTAGAACATCTCTCTCTCTCTGTTTAGATTCACAAACGTGATTGGATAAATCCCCATACCGATTTTTTTTTCTGTAATACTTGGTAATCTGTATTCAGAAATCTTTACTGCTCATTTTTTGAGAATATTCGTTGCATAAATTCCATAGTACATTTGCGTTCACAGTAGCAGATTGTATAATTCTCAGAAACATAGGCCAATGGACATGGCCTTAGCTTTTATTGAAGGCAATAGTCTACTGCATATGTAGTCATGAATATCTAGACATGATCGGGCTCTAATTTTCTTTGTTCCTGTATAATTTTGGAAAATTCTTTTGTATGAGATTCTGTTATTTCCGGTTTCAATATTTGTAACAATTTCCTCCTCATTCTCACTGTTGAAATCTCCAGAATCATCGGGATTTGGTAACAAAAAAATTTCCTCATATTCCTCAAAACTATTTTCCTCGCATTCATATTCACAATCTTTGACACTATCGCTATTGGCAAAAGATTTCCGTTTCGGCGTAGTTATCAAGAAGTGATAAAATATTAGTTTGAGAAATTAAACCTTGTTTGTGCTTACAAAAGTACCACCATGAAATTTTTTCATAAAATTATGTAGTATTTTTGAAAACACCGATCGTTAGATACAAAGTCAATTCTGAGCTCGACTTACATTACCTCGCTGAGCTAATATTGAGATATTACTTGCACAAAATTTCGAACTCGGGTTCGTAATCAGTAACCAAAGAAACATATAATAATAATAGTATAGTATAGTAATAAATTTCACGCTGGAAACCTCACATTTTAGTATTTTTGGTCCGCCATATTGGATCCGCCATCTTGGATTTTCACATAGACTAATTCTAACCTCGGATTCGTGATCAGCGACCTCGAAAACTACCGAGTGAATAATTTCTGGCATCTAAACCCATTTTGCTGTAAAGTTTTAGACATTATTGTAAAAGGGGTCAGAATTCCGAAGAAAATGTGGCCCTTTTGGGTCCTCCATGCTGAATTCCAAAATTCTTAATACAGGATTGTGAAGTACACATCCGTATGCCACCTAATTAATATTTTTTTCCCACCTTCAATGATGTTTTCACCAAAAAAAAACTTAAAAGACTTTGAATAAACTTCAAAATGTTAGTACTTTATGTCAAAAATGATGAGGGAATCAGAAAGAAAACCATCGAATACTATAGGATACATATCTCATAAAAATTGTTACCAACATTTACCATGCTAAATAAATCACCGAAAAAAAGAGAATATCTGTGTAACTTTGGGCCGAAACGGGTTAAGAACTGTATCTTCTTAGAGCTTAAAGTTTCTAGTTTCCAGATTTTTTGGCATAAAGTTTTTATGTGTTATTGCGAAATCATAAGAAATAGCGCGAAACAAAAATTTTCCAATTTTTTGAAGGGTTCCCCTGGCTTGGAATATATATTTTTTTCAATTAAACAAATACAAAGATTAGTTAGCTTATTTATACAGCTTCTATTTTTTTTTTCATTTTCTCGACGTCAATTTTTCGCTGAGATATCCGACTTTTAATGAAAAAGGATATTTTTTTTACGATGTGGCCAAAGCCTATGAGATGAACCTTTGATGCGTTATCATGGCCTTAGCCGGAAGGTAAATGGGGTAAGGGGAGTGAGGGAAATTGAATGTTTTTTTTGCATTGCTGCGAGCTAGACAACAGCCCTGAGGTGGAGTGGATTTTTTAATTCTATTTTTAAAAAGCCACGGGGATACCATGTCTCGAACCCGGGAAACCATAGCGTGGTGGTCGTGCCGCTCAACCAATTGATCCAACTCCGTCTCGATATTTCAGCGACAAATGCCCACACAGAAAATTCAAGGGAAGTTTAAAAAAGTGGAGTAAATTTTCTACGAAATCCTTTCACGATTTTTTGAAAAAAAATATTTCCACCCTTAGCATTGATTTGAAAAAGTACAAAAAAAGGACTTTTTACGGTTTCTCAGAAGAACTACCGCTTGAAACATTCATCGAGAGACTAATGTTTCCGGGTTTTCTTACAGCTTAATATACCCCCAATAGCACTGTAATTTTCCAAATCGAACCCTCAAACTGTTTTTCCGGACTGATTGATCAAAGTTTTACAAAAGAATTAAAGGAACAAGTGTACTGTTTCTGAACATTATCTAAGGATGAGTAAAATCAGGGTGCGCAAAATCTAAGTCACCTCGAAAAGTAGTCAGTATTGATCCTTGATTTTTTTTACAAAATTTTGAAAAAAAAGATTAAAAAAAGATTCCTTAACTTTTTGGATTAGTGTATGTATATTCGTAAAAACACATTAACACAACTATCAGTTTCTATACCTAGTTCTGTATCGCGTTCGATGCCACAATTGTCGCTATAAAATTTTTTTTTTTATTTATTAAAGATTAGCCAGCATTTATTTTACATATAAACAGTAGTTTTTGAGCTACAACATGAAATTATATCCCCAGATTTCGTTATCATCGGGTTTTTAGTAATACACCTAGTATGGGTAACAATTTTACTGACGTATCCACGTCAAAAATTAATACAAATTTAAATTTACTAATGAACAGCTTTTTGAGAGAGGAGATCGACTGTTGATTAAAATGTTAAACCACATTTTCAACAGAATTTTATTTATCCGTCTTTTGCTCTGATCTAAAAATTTCAAAGATTTTTGAAAATTCTCTGTCACAACTCTGGTAATATGTTATTCCATTCAGTTAAAAACGTCTTCTTCATGACTCTAAAGCTTTGTGGGGCTTAACACAAGCACTCGTATCCAACATCGACCATATGGAAAAATCCATGGGATTAGGGTAGGGCGAGTATGGTGGCTCATATTGTTTATATAACACTGCTGTGTTTTTTTTTTTTTGTAATGCGGTCGTGTCGCGTATTTGGAACGCTAAGTGGTAGTTCATTAAGTGCCGTTTTGACGATGTACAATTTTCATCCAAATATTTATTTTTATTTTTGGTGTTTGGAGTGAAAACCGATCTTTAGGTGATTGGAGGTAATTGTTTACCTTTTTGGGTGGTAAATAGTTTTAAACTTTTTCCCACTCTGTCGGTAACGCCTCTCATGTAGGGCAGGAACGCTTTTTTATTTAGTTGCCCCTCGTTATTGTCGCTTTCCCGTAACATGCTCCCAAGAGCGCTGTTTTCTTGTATTGTCGTTGGATTTTAAAACATCGTCCACGTAATTGAGCTCTTCCGCAAGGCGTTCGTTATCACAGGTTCTGTTTGCTCGGTGAACTAGCGTGGAAACGACGGATTTTATCTTTGCCAGATGGTGGTGTGAGGTAGCATGCAGGTATCGGTTTGTATGTGTGACCTTGCGAAAAATTGTGTGACCTAATGTACCATCATGCTTCTGTATTACTTTTACATCCAAGAAAACAAGGGATCCGTTCTGCTCTTGTTCGATCGTGAACTTGGTAGTTTAGATGTCTTAGGAAACTCTCAATATCGGATCTTTTAATAATACAAAAAGTGTCGTGCATATACCTGAACCAATGAACTGCTTAGGACTGTCTTCTCAATATGTTCCATCAACAAATCTGCAACTAAGGGCGCTAAAGATAAACCCATAGCAACGCCGTCCTTTTGTAAATAGAACCTGTTGTTAAAGGAGAAGTACCCTGATGTTAGGCAGAACTCCATAAGAGGCATGTGTGATGCACTAATGTCAGATGTTATTAAAAGACGTTGAATGAGAGCTATTACTTCCTGTACATGCGCATTAGTAAAAGGTGACTCGACATCGAAACTAACCATAGCTTCATCCTCCTCCAGCCTCAAGTCACTTAAAAGCGACACAAATTGTGTGGAATCTTCAATATGATGTTCCGTGTTTCCCACTAATCGTTTCAAGACATCAACCAAATACTTTAATAAGAAGTACCTTGGCGAATTAATTTGGCTGACGATCGGTCGCATTGGATTTCCCGCTTTGTAGATCTAAGATAATCCATATAATTTAAGTGGCTGTGGACAAGAGGGTATTAGGCGAGAAGGTTCAGGCAGTTTTCGGTGTACACGCTCAATATAACTTGAAGCGAAACGTTCGGGGTGAGTACTAATATTAGCACTCATATAATTTAGATGCCATTTACGCGGCTAATCCGTAAATACTTACAAATGAGAATTCAGTTATCATTGTATTAACTTCATACATTACTATGATACTCTTTTAATAATAGTTTTCCAAAGCGCTTCGTATTGATAAAGGAACAATTTCAAAATGTGTGCGTTTCCCACCCTACCAGGACATCCTGACAGGTCATTCGAGACCAATGGAAATATAAGCTATCAAATCTGCAATACTGACGGAGAGAAACGAATGCTATGACAACATTGGTAACAAATACCAGATATATAGATATTATTAGCTGACAGTATCATTACCCAATGTTGCAAAATGATGTAAAATAAGTGTACGGTTCTGCACTTTATTTTATTCTTAAAGCAACATTAAATGTAAATTCTTTGTTTCATTTTTCGCACAAGAAAAAAAGCCGAGTACACCAAGACAAGTGTAACATTTTCGTAAGCATACAATATTTATTTACAAAGTTTAATCACAGGCTGATTACTTAACGACGAAAGTGCAAAAGAAATAAAATAAAAATAACAATAACAAACAAAAGTAAAATGTAGAGTAAAAATAAGGGTACAAATCAACATAACAAAATGCTTTCAAATTAAAATACAAAAACAAAAGAAATAGTATATACAATATATAAAAATATAACAAAACAAAACTCCTACAAGCTTAAATCGACTTTAACGGAGCTGATATCTCGCATTTGCTTTAGAAAGATTAAAATCGAGACGGTTGGAAAAGCAATTAAATAGACTCAACAATGGTAATGGCTATGTCACTATGTTTAAAGGAAGGAATAGGAACACGGATATTCAACTTAGACAACAATTCAGGTGAGTCAACAAAACCCTGCAAGATATCGAAGATAAAGGAAGTCTTAGAACTGTTGCGCCTATCCTCTAGCGAGTCCAAAGAGAGTAGCCCAAGTCTTTCTTTATACGTAGGGAGAATCAAGGCAAATCTGAGGAACCTGCGCTGAACAGCCTCAATACGAGCACTATGAACCGCATAGGACGGAGACCAAACGGCACAGGCATACTCTAAAATGGACCGGACGAAGGTACAAAAAAAACTTGGTGACAAAGGGTTTTTTAAATTCCTTAGACCATCTCTTTACAAAGCCCAAGGAAACGTTGGCCTTGTTTACATGCTGATCTATGAAAGACAAATGTGAATCAAAAATAACACCAAGATCCATTACTATGTCCAGTCTGGTTAGAAAGCTGCCACTGACAGAATAGTCGTATTTAAATGGAGCTTTCCTTCTTGAATACGAGACAAACGTGCATTTATCAACGTTCAAAGGCATATTGTTCGCAATACACCAATAATTAAAAGATTGAAGATCAGAGTTCAGCTTAAAACAATCGTTAAAGACAACATGAAAAATTTTAGCATCGTCAGCATAACATAAAATTTTCGAGTTCCCTAAGATGGGGCCCATGTCATTAATAAAAATAATAAACAGAAGCGGACCCAAATGGCTGCCTTGGGGCACCCCAGAATTCAAGAATTTCAAGAGAGATAAGAAGAAATCCATTGGACGAAAAGAGATGGCAAACCTAACAAAGTAAGCTTCAAGACAAGCAACTTGTGGTCAATGCGATCAAAGGCCTTACTGAACTCGGTATAAATACAATCAACCTGTTGACCAGCCTTAATGGCGCAAATGCAATAATAAGAGAACTCCATAAGTCTTTGATCTCCCTTTAATTAAACCTTGCTGAAAGGATCCCAACAACATTTTACAGTGAAAAGTAAGGACATCTCAAACTATTGCTTCGAAAAGCTTAGCGATGGCAGACAAATAAGCAATAGGCCTATAATTAGAGATATCATCCTTCCTGAAGAGGAAAAATGGTAGACGATTTCCACAGTTTAGAAAAAATACCGCAAGACAAGAACAACTTAAATAAATAAGAAAGGGCAGGAGTAAGATAGTGGGCACAAATCTTTAGGCCAGATACGGAAACACCATCGGGACCGGGTAAAAAACTATTGGACAACTACATAATAAGCATCATAACTGAAAGAAATCCTTAACCGATAAGGAAAAAAAAAAAAAGAAATCCTTAAACCGATAAGGAAGTCGGGGATAATTCGTCAAAAAATAAAATCTCCAAAACTAATATCACAGTATTCTTTATGAAACCTCGTATAGCTGATGAACAAGCAGCGAATATTTACTGGCGAGGTGATAACTGAATCTAAATTATTTTCGATCAAATTTCATTTTTGTAAAACGAAATATTTTCAAGTCCAGAAAATAATGTTGGAACAAGCCAAAATTGCTGCAGATCAAGAAAACCAACTAAATTTGTAAAGGAAAGCGACCTTCGTAACCAAGTGAATAAAATCCGTTTAAAACTAGCACAGAGTAATAGAAGGGAGTGTTCATGTGACTCTACTAGCATATTTGATGCCCTAGTTTTTTTCTTGTACTGTTACCGGTCAAAATACTTCAGCAACACTTCTGGCACTTGACGTGAGAAATGGTTGCAATAATTTCTCGAGAAATGCAAACTGGCTATTATTTACTAACCTAAAAACAAGGACCCATAATATGTATAGCACTTCGGGATGCCAACGTTATAACATAAAATTTGTCCGTTTTATAAAATATTTTGAATTTAGAATTGTTAGCCAACTTAGCAAGATAGACTATTTGTTTTAAATTATTTAGAGTTCAAGTTGTCTTTTATAAGTCAAAAAAAAACAAAACAAAAATATAGCAGCTTATTGGATATATTCACTTTTTCATTATTATCTAAAGTAGAATCAAAAGTCATATGGCAGTTTAAAAACAAAATGTTATGCACCCTTATTCCAACTACGGCACAATAGAACCACATAAACAACTCTACTATTACAAATCACATGTATAGTATAATATAATAAAGCACACATCAAATATTCTCACCAAAAAATGTAAAAGAGATACACAATGCACGACTTACCTTCTGTGGGATAAAAATTTGCCTGTTGAATGACCAGAACCATCACATCCTGGAATCGGGCACCTGTGAATACAGAAACACCGAAAAGAATGTTTCATTTAATTGAAATTCCAAAAAAAAACAAATTGAAAGCAAAGGAATCGTTCCTACCTTAATGGCTCGGAATCCTGACCATCACGTGGTTTACTTTTGGGCTTATTCGCACGTGGACAGCCAGATAAACTGCGATGAGATGAGTAGTTACCGGTTACGTGACCAGACCCATCGCATCCCGGTGTAGGACATTTAAGTTCTTGCGAATGCGACTGCAGATGATTTCGATCACTACGTGGGCACCCCGTTAAACTGTAAGAACACAAAAAGAAGGATTCATGTCACATTCATGTAGCAAAGATCGTGAATTTAGCGATTAGGGATACATAACCTACACACCCGGCAAGGTGAGCAAAAATCGTGAAAATCAATTAAGCAGGTGCGTTACCCCTCCGCCTTAATTATGCTAATCTGTGTTTTAATGGAATAATTTTCGAATAAATTTTATTAGAAATTTCAACTTTTCAGACAGACGTTATTTTATTGTGCGATAGGACCGTAAAATGGGATACAACGAGATACGATGTACATGATTGTACGGGACACATTTTATTACATGCAAACTGCTTCGTGAGCCTCATGTTAAAGACTCATCCACATGAGTGCTCTAGTTGGAGAATATTTTGCGATATTATTATAAGAGTTTGTAATGGGATGCGGTTGGGGGGTCAATGGGACCCTATCTTCGGAGCCATACTGGAGACATTTTGATTTTCTGCTAGAACTGGATTTTAATATATGCATACGTGTGTAGTCGTATATGCAAATAGATGGTAACAGCGACCCTTCAGTATCTCACTCGACTATCCACTTCCGATTATTCATGTGCTGGTACACCCTTGGGGGCTAATTTTCTTTTATCTTCATTGCCATTGCGAATTATCTGAGAATTCTGAGAATAAAGCACAAAAACTTTTCCTGTACGTTTGCTTCAAGGATATGTGCAGAAATAAGGGCTTCCCAAACTGACTATTGGTGATCGAATATAATTGCAGATTTCACCAAGTCGTGGAACAATGGGCTGAAAACAGAATCATTACCATATCGTAAATTCTGGATGATGAGCATCTAAATCGATTTTCGGGTATGAAGGCAGAAATGTTCGTTAATTATAAATTTGTGCTGGTATAGACGACAGTTACATGGAAGCATATCTCCCCCAACTTAAATCATAAGGTAGCCCTCAAATTTTTCTTAAAAGTGGACAATCACATTTTATCGAAAATCAATTTAGAAATAAAATGGGGAAAAGTCCAATTAAAACGTCGGCACATTTCGATATTAAGTTCAAGATAAACTCAATAACGACAGCGATTATGAACACTTCAATTACGTAATCCCTTTTCGTATATATATGGGCGTAATACTTTGAGATCCCAGGCTTTTTTGGCAGTTTTATCTCACATTAAAGGACTTGCAAACAAAACCAATATCCATCCACAAAAATCCAATAAATCGGTTCCCAACTCTTCAAACCAGCCAAAAATAAAAAGTTTTCGTCAGATAAGGCTAATCGAAACCACAGAGGGTCCACCTCCTTGATTGGTGGTCAGTTAACGTAGTTCAGATGGGAATTCTCATTTCAAGTTGAGGTATAACAGACACATCCTGTAATCTCTTCTAAGGTGAAATAAAAATTTATTGAAATTTTACATAAAATGCTTCGAATCGCTCAGTGCAAAGGTATTTTTGCATTAACTTTTGACACACTATTTAACTGACCTCTATAAATTTAATTAAATATCTGAGAAACAATAAATGGAAAGATTTTTTTGCGATTAATTTAGATTATTTGACAAATTACGTTACTATATGTGCTATAAAGCCATCGCTATGTCATAGAGTAATGGCGTAAAATAATAAAAGCATAACTTTGCTAGCGATTTCTGTTTTTAATATTCTGAGACTCGAAGAAAGAAGTATATTAACTATCTAAGGATTTTGTAAATAGTGAGAACGAAAGAGGTGTGTGTCCAGCAAGATAATGTACCTGTTTACACATCGATAATGGCAAGGGTAAATGAGGTAGAAATTACTACTCGTGCTTCTTAAAGATGCGTTAACTGAACATAGGAGAAAGTCGAAGTATTGCGTAAAGTACTACGACCAGAGATCTAAGCGCTTGTTGAAAATAAAAAATTGTTCTTTAAAAATATATCAGCGGATCCTAATAGTCTACTTAATTGTATGTGTGTTGTATTTATTTCCGCAATTTTATTCGGAACTATTCGATCGATTTCTGACAAACTTATTAAATATGACATCACTTTCTAACTCCCTCTCTCTCTCTCTTATTGCCCATATGGTCGCACTTGGTCCAGTTCTGCTTTAGTGTTTTTAACTCCTGTCACGACTTGTTGATCCTGGTTTATTGACTATTTTCAATCTCTACGGGTCTAAGTCCGTTTTGTGGTGAGCGTTTGAATTTGAAATTTGAATATACATAACATCTAGTAAGCACTTGAGACCTCGAACAGATTATGTAATTAATACCTTCAGCTATAAACATCGGACTGCAATCGGACAAGGGAGCGTAAAACTCTACTGTGGCTAATGTAAGATCATGCAGATGACGCAGAAAATGTTACAGTAAAAACTTAATAAAATAACGCAAGTTGATAGTCAGCAAATGGAGCCTTACATCACCGGACATTGGCAACAGTCCATGATATATGTCCGCTTGATACTAACCAATCCTACCGTTCGATCAATACTGGAATAATTACAAATACTCAACACAATTGCCATCGCCAGGTTTGACATACGCAACGTTGCAAAAAATATAGTGCTATGTAGCGATTTGACTAACTAAAGAAGCCTTCCAGTAACTCCTTGGTAACAACCGTGATAGGGCACCTAAAAGTGATACCAAATTTTATATCAATGACAAAATTGACTCAAACAGCATCGGTCTAAAATTCGTACTCGGTAATAGAAACACAAATGGAGTCGTGGCAACTTGTTATCGGTAAACCCTTGTTTAAGCGCCAAAAAGTGCCTAGTTTCTACAGACGGTGGAACCGAGAACCAAACCGACCATATGGATGTAAGTTCTAAACGCGTACATTATGAAAGAGATTAAAAAAAGCGAATTTAGGAATTACAGTAATTGTCGCGCTATCTGTCTTCTAATTGCAGTCTCGAAAGTAATGATACTTAATGTTAATTCAGCGAGAAGCCGAATGCCGCCTTCACTATAAAAAGACTGACTTTAGTAAAAGTTTTAATTGCAGGAATCAAATCAACGCTATCCGAATTATCATAACCGAATAAAGGTCTACGTACTTTGTATGTTTGTCGCTTTTCAGAGGGCGGCAGCATTGGTCCTGAGTATATATGGGCAGCTTTGCGTACAATAGCATTCCGGAAAAACGTATCATCGTCATCCCACACAAAAGAAATCTGTCGAAATTGTTCCAACTACTAAAGGAGTGAGACAAATAGAAATAAACAGCCGTTGGGAAGGATTCGACAAAAGATTTCTTATAGGCCAATCGCGAAGCTATCCTGCATACCCAGGTTGTTCGAATCTGCTTTATATTCACAGCTTTTTTAACAGTGTAATGGGTTACTTTATTCCAATCAGCATGGTAAATCGACAACAACTAACCTGCTAGAATTTACCTCCCACATTATCTTATCTTCTAACTTGGTCTCCAAACCGACTGCATCTACACCAACTGCAGCAAAACATTTGATAAATTTTCTTACTCTTAATTATGCTTAAGCTTAGAAAGGTGAGTTTCCCGCCATTATTACTCGACTGGATATGCTTTTACTTAAAAGATAGGATATATCGAGTAATTTTCCGTAACATTTGATCTGTAATTAGAGCTTCATTAGATATACCGCAGGGTAGCCATCAGGGTTCGCTGCTGTTTATTCTCGTTATTGACGACACTGTCCTCTTGTCTAGGCACTCCAAAGTTTTAATCTATTCGGACGATATGAAAATTTTCTCTTGCGTCAGAAAAAATTGTGAACCTTACCGAATGCAGAACGGTTTAAATACGTTCACTGACTGGTGTGGATCTAATGGCTTGCAGCTTACTTGGATAATGTCATTATCTAGGAGCCTCAATCTTTGATTATACCTACATGAGTATGCACCTCAGGTTTGGTCACCTTGCTATACTATCTATTCGAGGCGGAGCTTTGTTAGATTCGCATTAAGAGAGTTCCCCTTACGTAGACCGCCTTCTATTGCTTAATATGTACGACGTAAAGTTGCTGATTTGGTCTTTATTCATCAGACGGAGACGCAGTTGGATCAATTGTTTGAGCGGCACGACCAACATGCCATGGTTCCTGGGTTTGAGACCAGGTCTCCCGGTGGGATTGTAAAATTATGGGCTGTTGTCTAGCTAGCAGCAATTCAAAAATAAATCATTTCCTTAATTCCCGTTCGGTCAAAGCCATGCTAACGCATTAAAAGGTTGTCTCCTAGGCTTTGGCCACATCGTAAAAAAATGCCAGTTGAACAGAAAAGACGCAGAGTATTAGTTCACAATCGAGGGTCTAGGGTGAAATTTGCTGAAAATAGAACGTGTGTATGAATTTTATTACTTCGGAATAATAGTAACAGCGAAAGGTTCGATCAAGAAGGCTAGAGTGCGATTTATTACATTTTCTGCGATATGGTGCAATAGTACCATCTCCAGATGAATAAATCTCCAGGTCTTTGAACAGAACATTAACCCTTTGAGTATCATGGAACGCGATCACTCACCATTATGCATAAAAACCCACCATCGTGCTCCTTTTAAATTTTTCTGAATAAACTGCAAAAATAAAGGTTTTTGCACTTTCCCTCTTGTTCCCGTAAATAAGAGCTTCGCCCGATTCGAGACAACGATTTCCAGGGGACCTATAATTTAAAGTAGATTCCGAACCACTGAAATTTTTCTGCAATACATATGGCCTTTTTATCGTGATCTATTGTCAGCAGAAAAGAACCATGAGTCGCCGCAAGTAAGATTCGAGCCTGGAACCTTCGGGTGCTTATTTTTTTTCGACTTTTTTTTTACTGAAGGAAGAAAAGGGTGGTAAGCTGTTCCACGTTAGCAACATTCGTTTTAAGAAGGAATCCAGAAATGTTACGGTATTCGACCTGAATTATTAAATGTGGAGAGAGACTTGCGGTTCATGTATTTTGAGAGTAGAAAACTATGTAATGGATCAGCTTAGAGATTTCATTAGAACTGCATCCTACTACTTCTTAGAGTGATAAACTTTCGACGCTACGTCGACCTTTTAAAGAATCACATCCTGCCCCTGTCCATATATAGGAGTTATAGTTAAGTCCATCGCATGACACGAGACTTGTAGATGGACGCTAAGTAAAATGCAAGAACTCCAAACATTTCATCGCATTTTATTCTCTGGAAATACATGGTTAGTTTAGTTGAGATTGCTGGATATCTCAAGACAGCATTTAGTATTAGGAGAATTAAACAAGTCACGATTCATTCTGCTCAAAACGAGTCGAATATCGGTATTAAATATAATCTGAACATATAACATCGATTGACATCTATGAGCTTCCATTAGCTTCTGCTAAGGAGTTAAAAGAGTAAGCAAAACTACCTTGGATAACTAGCAATATCATTAATAAAATGAAGAAAAAGAGTAGATGCAAGAACTGCACCTTGTGGCCCATCGGCGTTAAGTATGTGAGAATGCGATGTTAATTCGTCAAAGATTACACGAATTGAACTGTTAGATAAAAAAACGTAGATCCAGGGTAAGATCCAGGTCTGAGGCTTGAAGTTATTCTAAATAACCTCCGTATCGGACTCTTAAACATCCAAACATATGAATTCAATCTCGCGTAAGTCATGGAGACAATTATTCCAGCGTTTTGTAAAGAACGCTAGTAAATCCCTAATGCAGAGATCAGCTAAACAGCAGAACTGGCAATAACTGATTTAATTATTATTAGTTTATATACATGCACACATATCATCAAACTAAGACTTAGTAAGTAATTCAATACGCTTTAGGTTCGAGTTAATTGCAATAGGCCTGTAGTTTTTTTTAGTAGTAGAACTTTAACAAGTTCCCATGCAGTAAACCCTTACAATTAAGACAGCTCATTAAGCTTGAGCAATGGTTTCTCAAAGTAAAGAGTGTAGTTGTATTAGCATAGGCAAAGTACTAACAAGTCCAATACGTCGAGGTATATAAGAATCATTAAACCACTGAAGTGCGAAAATGTTAATAGCCTCTCCTCTAGCTGCTTGAGGAGGGAGATGAAGATGCCTGCGGAGATAGAATTAGATAGGTACTCACTGGCTTTGACCAATAATTTCCAGAAATAAGTGTTCCACAGTCGAAGTCGTTTCGACATTCCTTCTCTAAGAACACATCAGGTCAAATCTCCATAACCAGCTTTATACTCGTATGATACTTCTAGACATTGAAAAGTCATTCGACAACGTTAAGCATGATACTCTTATTTACAAGAAGATAAAATTAAAATTTCCGAATAACATAATTGATATAATACTAAATTATCTTAAAAATCAACCTTTTAAAGCCTATTTGGGTACCAAATTTCCCAATACTTACCCAATTAATACTGGCGTGCCACAAGGATCCTTCCTTGGCGAGATTTTGTAATGTATTGGAAATGTAGTACTAAATGTAAGATTTCTTTCAACATGCTTACCATGTAGATATGGTAAAACAAGAAAATTTTCGTTTTTAGAAAATCTAGTGGTCTACTAAATTTCAAATTTATCGTGACCCTATTGAGGAGATGTTGAGACCTCGTCAAAAATTCGTTTCATTACTTTAACAGTTCTTAAGACTAAAGCGATGAAGAAATCTTCAAAAATCCGAATACTTTTTATATTTCCATTGATATACATATGCACAAAGTATAAAGTCTGAAATAAAAATAGTTGTAAATAACCCATACGCTAGGGTGAGTATATTTCAACTACATATTTATTTTGGTACATGCCCAAATGTGCAATTTAATTTTGTTCTCCCCCAACATACAATAAATTTATAGGAACGTTTTACGAAATACCATCAAGGAAATATTTTATCCTGAGCCATATATCATTCAATTTAGATACCTTGTATACGTAAAAGCAAAAGAGTATCTCTGTCTGTTGAATTTTCGAGACGATAGTAAACCATAAGAAGACTCATAAAGCACCTAATTATTTTAATAACCGAAAGTCTAATCTTAAGGCTCATCTTTTTTGGTTGCTCACGTAGACTGTGCAGAATCATGTGCGAGTTCCCCAGACAAACGAAATGGGCTTGTTGGCCTTCCAAACGGCTCGAAAGGGTTGCGATAAGATGGAGATGTATCCACATGTTCATAGCAATTCCCGTCGAGTTGAAAATCTTAAACATCGGGGTTACTCGAGTTTAGCTACAAAGCACTGAAAATGTAAATTGGACGTATAGAGACCGCTTTAGAGAAGCGCCAGTGCAAGACTTCAGAAGCTGATAACCTGAGAATCTAGTGGTAGTCAAGAGTTTTCGAAGAAAAATCCTTTTTCACAGGTCATAAGACTAAATGGCAGCACCGTGCCATGGAGCCACCGTGCCAGCAACCAAGGGTGACTATCTCCTTGTATATATCGACTCCATCTCCCCCATTTAAGGAAATTCCTGTGTAGCGAAATTAAGGAAATTCCCAGTCGTGCATGACTAATATTCAAATCTATGTGCCCTTGAATATGAATTAATGGGTTGTGACTTACCTATCCTTTGTCTTATCATGCTGCGGTATGTGCTGCGGTGGAGGCATTGCATAGCAAGATGCCGGACTTGGTGAGTAACCACCTGAGACGGGAGTAGGATATCCGCCGGGGCCAACTGCAGTCGCATAAGGATTACTGCACTGATATGCTGTTGGTCCGTAGCCGTGATAACCAGTCGGTGGATAATCGGATTGCACGACCATGCCGTAACTAGGGTGAGGGCTATATCCTGGTTAGAGAAAAATGAATTTATTACAAATTGTGATATTTTCTCGAAGAAATTTAAGAATTACCACTAGGATCTCGGTAACTATCTATGTAGTGAGAGCCTCCACTATCCGGTGTTGATTCCCTACTGTAAGGACCGGGTCCTCCGATATGTCCAACTAAGCCGAAGCCCAAAGGTCGAGGCGGTCCACTAAAATCTACTGGCTCAGACTGTGGTGATCTGGGTCCTCCAAATCCATGCGGATGACTCAGACCGTCGGGATGAGTTGCATATTGCGGACTAGTTCCGGCACTAAAAGTATTAACAGAATTTAACCACGGCTTTGTAATTCCGAGCCATACTACCTGTGTGGTAATCGCGTTACACTTAAGTCGAGAGTTTGTCCTTGAGGGCTTGGCACTTGAGGGCTGGCTAGATGAGGACTGGAACCTGGCTGAGGGCTTCCAGCCATACGTTGACTATAATGAGGCGAATTAAAACCGTGCGGGCTAGAAGACGTTACACTAGACGTTGATAAATCAATAACAGGTCCACCAGGAGAAGGTGAACTTCCTTTATAAGCTGCCTGTGCAGCTGCTACCTTAACCGAAAGATTTATGGCTGAGAACCCAGGAGGCAGTGGACCAACTGTCGGGTCATAATGGTACATAGGTCGAGGATAAATCGGACCATTATTCTCATCATGTTCCGTTTTTAACATGCTCGCATGAACCATCTGTTGCTCCTGCAGGTATTTCTGTTGGTTATTTATATCGTCCATCGACGCGGGCTGAAGGTACGGATACATGTTTGTCCTCTGGGTCGTGCAGCTTGGATCATACCTCTCGAAAGCCGTTGATATCGGAACCGAAGTGGAATCATACGGCCGGTGGGACGAGGTGTTAATTGATGATGTATCGTACGATGGCCTCGTCAACATATCGCTGGGATATGAGACTGACGGTTTTGAAATGGGGCCAATATCACTCATCTGGGAATACCTCATTTGCTGCTCTCGTACGTAGTGGTCATCAATTGTCATGTGAGGGTTACCACCCATCATAAGGTTTCCAGGACCATCGAACGTGCCCCTGTGTTGAGTCTCTTGAGGATTCTGTTCATTTATCTGGGAATGCTGGAGGTTTACAAATCCATTCATCTCCTGGCCTTGGAGTGGCATCTGAGAGCTTGGATTCCGGAGCATGTCATTTGTTCTTGCTGCTAAGTGTGATGTATGCAAGTTGTCACCATTCGAATTAGGTGGAAGAGGACCACCATTTGTGAGGTTCTTTGATTGACTTTCAACTGTCGTAAATGAACTAGAATTCGAATCGTTATTAAGGTATGAATCGTACTTTTGTGTTGGCTGTTGTCCTGCTCCAATTGGGGTTGGACTTTTCGAGAATACTGCTTCTGACTTAATGGGCTGGCTTAGTTCTGTCTTTATCATGGGAATGCTATTGTTAGCCCCATTTATGGTTATGTTTGGATTACTTTTATTTGTGCTATTGTTGTTGTTGTTGTTATTCACACAGTTCGTGTTATTATTGTTAAGGAATGTGTTCGATGAGAGCTTCACGTGATGGTCGGTTATATCTAGTCGACTTCCCTTATCAGAATCTTTGTCTTGTTTTCGCAAGCTATCGTCCCTTGATTGGATATTGTTAACTGATTCACTGGTTGGATAGATACTTTTCATCTCGGACTTTGAGTTCGGAGAATTTCTTGTGTCGTTGTGCAAATGTTGGTTATGAAGAGCTGTAAGTATAAAAATTTAAATTATATCGGTTTCGTTAAATGTTTCTACTTTTTTGTTGTGACTACAAATGTATTGAGACTACATACACATTCGAGTTTAATGAAATTGATAACTCTATTTTGTCGGAAGTGCTTGCATAAGTTACTTTATTGCTTTATTACGTTTAACCATTTTGAAATTTTTGAAAATTTAGTTAATTTGTTATTTACGAAGAAAATCTTCGAATTGTTGTGCCAATATTACAGGAAGATTTATTCGGAAAAAATGTGTATGCGGGATTTTGATCCACCAAAAGAAACAAACTTTAAAAATTCCGATACATAGTAGAACCTCTAAGGAAGTGTAATTTTAGCTCTTTCTTTCCGTAGAGTTCTATAATGAAATTGCTGAAAGTATTAATTTGTACTCTATGAAGCAGAAAGCACAAATGGATTAAAAATGTTACTTGTTATTATATATAGTATTATGGTGTGAGTTTTAGATTTTCCAAAAATCAGGTCCCATTGGAATCCACTAGCAAGAATATCATCTACCGCCAAGGAAATAACTAGAAATCGTTTTTAATAGTTATATTTAGGTTTGAAAAATGTATCTGCGCGTTAATCACGTAGTTGAAAGTTCCAAAAGCTTCAAGAACGTGTCTAAATTGATGAAAAACTGGTTAAATTTAGGGGGGGGGCCTTGAGCAACGAAAAAAAGCAGTGAATTTTTTATGACAATAGAACTGAATTAAAAATATGAGTTCTTTTATATATTGTAGAGCTCTATTTGTAATGTTATGACGAATTTCGTCAAAATAAAATATAGTGTAGTGACGTCACGGGGCCTTCGTGCATACTATGGTGCAGAAAAAACTTTACTGACTAACAGCCAGTTTTTCCAAGGCCTTGAACATCTTTTAAACGATGTTTAAGGGCTTGGAAAAATTGCCTGCCAGGCTGATTAAGGTTTTCTTAAAGTATAGAAGTCGTCGGTGGAGTAAGTGATAACTTGTCGGGCTACCAACCCGAAGGTCCCGGCATATAATCCCGCCGACGCGGCGGCGACCCACTGCTGGGGAAAATCGAAAAAGTAAAATATTGAAAAAATCCTAGGCTACAATTTAGATAAATAATTTTTACCCAAAATTGAGCAAATAGATTCCGAGATTTGTTTGTGGCCAGGTAAATAAAGTATTTTTCAGAAAACCGCGTTTAAAGTTTCAAGTAATATTAAAAATAACATATCGGGTAAATATAATTGAGTTATAAGCAAGTACAGACGTTAATATTTTAAAAAGTATATACTCGCCCGTTGCGAGCACGCGTAGCGAACAAATGCGCCCTGTAGTATTATGCACGTTTCCTCTACAGACCCAAAGTTTGACAAATTTGCACCCAACACGGGTATGCACGCTCCCGCTACAGGCACAAAACTCTAAAAGTACGACCGCCATAAATACACGCTTACTGCGTTCTGGCATTAACGATTAACGCATTCAAGACTGGTGACTCACCATGTAGGTTATGTAAATCTCACCCCTATGGATACGTGTGCGCCGCATGAGTCATCGGCCACTTGATATAAAAATTGTTCCCAATAGCCGATGATTCACAAGATACATGACAATAATAATGATTACAATTACCTGAAATTTGTTATTTTTATTCTTATTTGTTTGACGCTGTGCGTGCCTGTTTAAGGTTAGGATTTGGCGAGTCTTATTTTACTTGAGATATATTCTCGCTGTAACTCTGTTACGATTTTATATGTCGTAAAAATGTTTATATATGATATATTCTCGCTGTAACTCTGTTACGATTTTATATGTCGTAAAAATGTTTTACATTAATATTCTAGATATCCTAAATAATCAGAAAATGGAAGTTTCAAGGTGGGGGACCCTGATGTAAAACAATATGTAAAAAGGAAACCAGATCCCCGAGACATTCACCCATTTTGGGTGTGCGGTATGGCTAGACTATACAGATAAAGGCTGGAATATAGATTAAATATAAATTATATATATAAAAAAAGGGTTCTTCTTATGTGCGAAATAGGATGAATATTAAATTGATATTGTCCCCCAAAGGAATTAATGTCATAATACCAATTCTTTAGGCCATTCAATATGTCTACAAATAGACGAAGATACATTTGACTTTTAGGAAATAAATACCAGTGTGCCTCGGGGATCAGATCTTTCCCCAACCTCTTTCAATCCCATTCACAGTTTCGACGACGACAGCATAGCTGATTTCGAGTAACTTTTTGATTCTGTATCGAACTTCCGTGAAAACTTTATAGAAATCAATTGAGAAAACATACTTGAAGCAGAGCAGATCATGTTATGATCAACAAATCCAAAACTCAATGTTGCCTAATGTTACTTAGAAGCCACCAATACAACTTTCAACATACTTTTATCGATGGAGTAAATATACCCAATTCGTCCGGTACATCTTGGGCATTAATGTCAAACAATTTTTGCTGGACCGATCAAAGACATACCACCTTGATCAAGTAGTGTCAGGAACGACCACCAAGTGGCGCCTTCAGTCACCCGATTTAAGTTCTTTTTTTATTAGCTTGCCACATCGTTAACCAAATTTCTGCAACATAGCTTAACATTTGGAAAAGTTACTTTAAACTTTGAAAATATTAGAGAAGTGTTTCGCCAACGATACTCTGTCGAATTTATGAATTACAACGGTGTTTTGCATAATGAATTCTTGCCAGAATATCAGACAGTCAGCAGGGATTATTATTTGGGCGTTATGAGACGTTTGCGTGAAGCAATTCGCCAAAAAAGGGCGGATTTGTGTTTAAACAATTTGTGGATTTTCTACCACAATCCTATCATTATCTTTTACCGAATTCACTTGATTTGGCTCCCTAGGACTTCTGCATGTTCGGTTAAGTCAAGAAACCGTTTCGGGAAATGCGTTTTAGCAGCCGAGAGAAGATAATGAAAAAATCTGCCATACCAAGAACCGAGTATAAAAAATTTTTCGAGGACTGGATGGAGGACTGACATAAGTACATTGCAATCCACGGAGAGATCTTTAAAGGGGCAAAAACAGTTTCGATGTATAAACTTGTATTTTTAGTTTTCTGAATAAATTCCTCAAATTTTTGATCACCTATTTTTTCTATTTTAAATATCTAAGAGTGCTAGAATTTTCTATAGTAACATAGTGCAGTGCAACTGACTTAGCGCTGATTTACAAATCCCATATTAGGCAATGCAAGAGCTGCAAGTCGTTCTCATACAAAAACCTTCAGGTAAAATTTTGACGTACCATCAAATTTTAGAAACGTTAAAGAAAAAAACATGAATGTAGAACAGTTAACCATCATTTATTTTTTCTTCGCCGTACGAACCCGAAACGTTCTAGCGGAGCGTACATCGTCATAAACATTTTAACTTACCTTAATTCTTAACCTGCCAGGTTTCCGAAGGGCAATCCCTGAGCCTATTTGATCCTATTTTATGTTTGATATTGTCCCATATGGAATTTAGAATCTTCAGGTGTCTTCGGATCTGCTCGTAAAAATTAGGTGTACCTCAGGGATCCGTTCTTAGGCGCACCTTATTTCTACCTTTTATTAACGATTTTCTTTCCCTCACTCTCAATCCAATTGTTATAGCCTCACCGACGATAATACCCTTAATTTTTCGTATTCTTTTATTGTGAAGAAAATTTCAATGGGAACTTTACCAAAATCAACGTGTACGTTTGAATCGCTAAACAACGACATTTCTGAGCTCACCGCTTGGGGGAGAGCAAACCGTCAAAGGTTCGCTTCAGCGAATCTAAAACTCATTGTTGTTATATATCCTTTAAAACGCAACTTATGTAGAACATGTTTATATACGTATCCATATGGCGTTCTCTGCAGACGGGAGATCTCCTGTCCACTTTTAGTTTTGAAATTTAAAAATCGTGTACTGATTTGTAAGGTGTCACGCAAATGGTCGGAAGAAAATGATTGTATAAGCATTACTTCTTTGCAATACCCCATACTTAGACTAAATAACATCAATTGGTTGCAACAATCTATCTCGGCCCTCTACTAATCGTTCTTGTCATTGATGACATCCTTAACCTCATTCCACCAATTTGTTGGAATAGGTTAATTTTTCTTGACTTTTACAAATAAATGCGCCTTTTGAGTTATAATGGAAACTCAATCAAATAACCTAAAAGGTCAAATAATATTTCTGTGCCTCCTTTTTGTAGTCACGGCCGTTTTTCTCAATACCTACTATTGTTATCTACTTGAAATTTGGCGCGGTCTGCCCAAGATAAAAAATAAGTTAAAAAATTCACTCTGTCTAGCTTCAGGGAATACAAAACAAGCCATTTCAGTTCCCCCGTTCCCCTTACCCTTATTCCCTTTCGGATGAAGCTATGCTATCGCATCATAGGGTTATTCCCTGGGTTTTGGCAGCATCATAAAATAATATCATTAAAGAGATACCATTCTTTTCAGCTAGGATCGCGAAATCAGCAGAATTTATTGACCACTCAATCTCTGGTTCCTGTAACCACTTGTGGAGCATAAAGCGGGAGCACTCGATTAGCGACAACGTGGACCTGCGTTTTAAAGTGGATGCCGAACCACTAACATTTTCTGTCCAACCCCATGGCCGTTTTATGGTAATCTGTTTTCAGCAGAAAACAACTATGCGTCACCGTCGGTGGAATGCGAACCTGGGACCTCCGGATTGGTAGGATGATACGTTCTCACTTACTCCACCGGCGAGTTATTGCCCACTGCTAACAATTGAGAACCAATAATTCTGGATTTTGTCACGTCAAATGCGTCGATCCAGACAAAAAGATGATATGAAAAGAATGGCCCAATAAAGTAACTTTCTTTGTAATTTGGTCAATGTGATCGTTATGTGAAAATGAGTATAAATTGTTGCTTTCAAATCGTTAGTTTTATCATGGTTTAATAATGATGCCATTAAAAGGGCAATTTCTAATTCGAGAAATTCTTCTTACTAGAAAATGATATAAAGATGCACTTGACAATGAACAGAAGCTCACATTTAACTTCCATAAAAGTTTGACATAATCAACATATCAAATAATTTTCGGCTTTGATATAGTTGCGCATACGTCACTGATTAAAATTATTAAAAAATAAAGGACCAGGATGATTGCCTGGTACACCTAAGATTCATTAGATGGTCCAATCTGTTAAACAAGGGAGAATATTACCAAACCCCCAGAACAGCTAGCTTTTAAGTAGTTAATTCTATCGCAATCATTACTAAAACTTGTTAAGATTATCCTACCTTGTTTTAAATCGGTCATATACTGAATAAAATACAGGAAACCTTCATTATATGATTTGCCCCGTCCAAATAATGCTGCATAATTGACACGCTTAGCGCAAAAATGAGTAAAAAAGCATTACTAACAACAATTGGACCGAAATGGCTGAGTTCAGAGCAAAAGTGGTGTAAAAAAACTAAGACCAGAAACGAAGAGAACAGGGATTTCCTCGCAGCAAAGATTTGACTCTCGGATGCTTGAAGTAGGAAATCAATAAAATGTAAAGACACATTAAAATAAATGGCTTATGAAAGCGCTAGGAAGTTTAAATATATTATTAATAATTTAAAATTTAAAATATATATAATATAAAATTATTTTCCACAAAAATTCGTGTATAAAATTTTCAAACCACACAGCTAAAGCTCCATTTCAGTAGTTCTTGTAGATATTTGCTTCAGACTTTTGAAGAACTACTGAAATTAGTAACTAAAAAAATTTTTAGAAACCACTTGTACATAATAGGGCACAACTGTGAGTTTACGAGACAATAAGTTTTAATAGGTTCTCATGTGGTACTGATGGCATTCCTGTGTATTTCTTGAAAAATGGTAACATGTCCCTTGCTCTTATTTTCTGTCACTTGTTTAGTTTGTCTATTTGCACTGGTGTGTTTCCTTAATCTTAAAAACTGTCTTTGATTACCCTCTTCATAAAGGGCAACAAACGTGAAATCTCTAATTATCGACCAGTTGTCAGTTTATGCTGTATTGGCAAAGTATTTTAGGCTATGGTTTATGACATACTTTACTTTAATTGCAAACCTTTCTTGGGCTCTACTACTCCACTACTACGAACCTGTTGGAGTTCTCCAACTTCTGTATACCTGTAATTGAAGCTGGAAAGCAGCTTGATTGCATTTTTACTGATTGCAGCAAGGCCTTTGATAGAATTAAACACAAGATCCTTATTTACAAGCTTTCAGTTCTGGGATTTCTTCCAGTCTTCTGAAGAGATCAAAAACTATTCTGGGGTGCCTCAGGGCAGTCATATAGGACCTTTGCTTTACATTATTTACATCAACGATGTATCTTTCATTATATATCATTCGAAAATCCTCTATTATGCTGACGACGCCAAAATATTCCGTTTCTTGTCAATTGTCTTAAACTCTGACTTAGAGACCTTCCACACTTTATAGAGATGGGCGATACTGTCTCGATATACCGGGGTTATCGATACTTTGCTTTCAATACCTCGAGGTTTTGTAATCGGTACTTTCAACCCCCGATACTTCCGATCCTCTATACTTTTCTTTCAATACTTGAAGTATTGAACGCCTCATTATTTTGCGCATGAGTTGAATAATCGCGGTTCGGGACAGTAATACAGTATTAGTATGCAACAGCTAAAAGAATAAACAGTACAACACCGGCTCAGTAGTATGAGTATTTTGTATTTTCATTTTGTCGGTTGGAAGCGTTGGAAGGTGAGATATTATTATATCACAAATTTTAAAATTCGAAAGCTTTATTCATCTGCTTAAAAGTTCTTGCGAAATTTCAAATTATTCATTTGATAAAAAGGTATAGGAAATCAGCCGCTGAGATGCGTCTTCATTTGTAAAAATTTATCAATTTTCTGAGCAAATCGATATTTTGATATTTCTCAACGATGCTGTTGCAAATTGTTTTGCAAAAAAATAAAACCAATAATTCAAAATTTTATTTTGAGGATCATTTTGACGCTATTATTGGTAAGACCAATGCGTTCCTGGGCTTCGTCAAAAGATGGTCAAAGGAGTTTGATGAACCATAAATAAAGAAGCTGCTTTATTGCACTTTTATATGACAAATTTTGGAATACGCTGTTCGTGGCCTTCCTTAGGCTGATTCTCTTCGTCGTTGGAGCCTCTGGAGGCTCGACGTAACAGGTTTGGAATCATTTTTGCTTTTGACTGTCTGAATTGTTGGCTGCTTTGAACTTGTCGGTTCCGTCTCGTTCCTTGAGGCCTCGGTACTTTTTCCATATCCCTCATCATCGCACCAACTATGGAATGAACGAATCTAGGACTTTAGTGTCTCGCTTATTTAATAGTCGTTTTGATTGTATTGACTGTCATTTGTCCAAGTCACGACTTGTGTAGAGTTAATTTGTTTTTCTTTTCTTTTTTCTCTTTTTTTTTAATATTATTTTGGTGTTACTTTTTTACTCTTTTGTTAATCTTTTTCTTCTTTTTCTTTTTTTTTCTTGGATTTTATCTCGCTTTTTTTATTGTCAGTACGTTGCTTTTCAGAATTACTGTTTACGTATCGTAGTTCGAGTTAAGATAGGCTTAGTTTGATTAATCAGGTTTGATTAATCTTTATTGCTGGTTACAGTACACAAGATTGACAATCTTTTCTACGTACTAACTCAAAACAGGTTATAGACGGTATGAAATTAGTTAACAAGAGTATGAAAAATAAAATAATATTAAAATTAGATTAAATAATTGAGAAAAATTAATTTAATACTGAACAATTACCTACTGATGATTCCAGACAAAGAACAAATGATTAGAATTATAATAAGTGATCTTTAACGAGTGCCTTGAAGTTACTGATAGTGCCCGATGTTTGGATATTAAGAGGAAGAGTGTTCCATTGGCGAATAATTTGGACAGGATAGGAATCTTCCATGGCCGATTTGTAGAAGCGTGGCACTAAAAGATTTCTGTTACGCTTAGATGTTGTGAAGTTAAAGAAAACTCTGAGGTATTCCGGTTTATTAGATTGAAGAAGATTGTACAAGAAAGCAAGAGCCTTTTGCTTTAGATAAGATGACAATGTACACCCAAGCATTCTCAACCGGAACGGTGAAACATGGTCGTACCTCCGTAGTCCGAAAACAAAACGTATGCAGTCGTTGAAAGCAACTTCCATTTTACGCGCATTACGGCATTATTAACGCCTTAACTAATCTTAGACGCGTACTGACGGGTGGAATACGCGCCGAGAGCCACAGCCTACGAAGGCCACCATAAATCACGCCAAGCTTCCCCTTTGTATTGTCGCAGCATTTCCTTTGCTGATTCATAGTAGTCCCAAGATTCTTAACTTTTTCTAGAACTGGTAGCGAATACCCGTTTAAAACCACCGACGGAATATTAGACTGATCAATTACGCTGTTGGAGAAAATGATAAACTGCGATTTTCTAGGGTTTAGCTGCAAATGGTTATAATCGGACCATATGCATATACTTTCAAGGTCAGAATTAATGCGAGCTATACAGTCCTCAATGAGACCTATCGGCCGGCTTAAATATAATTGTACGTCGTCCGCATAGAGATTAATAGTTGAGTCGCGGATCACCGACGGCAGATCATTAATAAATAAACTGAACGCCTTGCCTCAGATATAGCCGCGAGGAGAATGTGTTGTCAACCTTAACCTGTTGAGAACGGCCCGAGAGGAAATTAATAATCATTTGAAATGCCAGTGTATCAAACATAAAATAAGAAGAAAGTTTGCTGATGAGAATGCAATAATCAACACAATCAAAAGCCTTAGAGAAATCTAGAAGAATTAAGATGGTTAAATCATTCCTATCAAGGGCGCTTCTTACGTCAGAAGAGACTTTAAGAATGGCAGTTTCGCAGGAGTGATAGGCTCGGAAGCCAGACTGCCAACATGTTAACAAGTTATATTTCTCCAAATATTCTAGTATTTGCGTATACATAAGCTTCTCCAAAACTTTAGACAAAAAGCTTAGTAGGCTAATAGGGCGAAGGTCCGATGGTGATTCTGGACAGGACTTCTTAGGTAGGGCTAGAACTACAGCAGTCTTCCAGGTAGTGGGAAACGTAGATCTAGTGAGACAGGAATTTAATATATGGTGAATATGCCTACCGATTATAGGGAATAGAAGTTTGATAAATGATATAAATAAATACATTTATTTACCATAAATAAAATGGTTAAATATTCGCTGCTGGCAAAGGCTAGTTAGTTCTCGCTCTAATCTAAAACGAGTCATATACTAACTAGTTTTTGCTCACAGTTTTTAACCACTTTTGCTCTGAACTACAATTTTTCCGTTTGTATTTTGAGATTATTAGATACGCCACTTTTGCGCTTTCCCACTTTTCCTCGCCATGTTTTTTTTACCTGAGCGGGTCAATTACTGTACATTCAAGTCGCCGCATATACAGTTCACTATATGCATGGATCCATTTCGCCGTAGATAGCATCTTTCAAATAGGTAGAGCTGCCTTGCGATGACTCAAAATATATTTTTGATTTTTAATCCTAAAGTCGAGCGTTCGACTTTAGTTTGTGCAGAGTAAGTTGTTTTGTAAGCAAAATAATTAAAAATAATAAAAGCGTTTGAGAAATCCGTAAATGATATTACGTAACTCTAAAAGATTTATTTTCTCTAACGCTGTATATCTAATTTATTTCAAATGCTAAATTTTAAACTAAATTTTTAAATATTTTTCATAATATCTTTCAAAATCTTAGAACTCAACTACCAATGAAAATTTACTCAAATTCTTAAATAATAAAACTAAACAGCATTCTTAAAAAATTTGTAAAAAATAATTTAAAATCGAATTAGTTTCGTATAAAAGCAAACAAACCTGCTGTTAAGATGGCTGTTTTGTGTTGAAACAAGAATCCATTTTGATATTTAGCTTCGCGTATCGCTGCTTTATTTGCAGCAGCTGTCGGACAACCAGATAAACTTCGATGCGTATTTCGATTTGAACTAACATGGCCTCTGCCATTACAACCGGGTGTCGGACATTTTAAAATGGTTTCATGCATCGCCAATACTACATCATCGGTGATTAAAAAATGTAAAAAAAAAATCGTAAAACAATTTTGTTAATTTTGGTAAATATTGAGTAAATTTTTTTTATAAAGAACATTTATTACATCCAATTTTTAAATATAGCCAATTGCATTCCTTATACATTTTCTCACCCCACAGTACAACACAGTTAAATTAAATAAAAGATAAAATAGAAAAAAGATTTCACAATAATTTGGAAGTTAAACTAAAAACATTAATCACGTCCACCAATAGCGGGGGAGAGAAAAATATAAAAAATTTATTTCTCTTCATACTTCGATATTACTTACCCTGTCACAGAATTATACTCTTTTAATTTATATTTAAACTTTATTTTATTTTATTTATCCTTTTTTTTTTTGCAAAAATTATATTTACTCAATATTCACCTTATTAACAAAATTAGTTTTTAAAAATTGACAAAGTGTGTAAAAGTGATGGACAAAAATGAATGGAACTAACTTAAAAGCATCTCTACCCCGCTGGAAAAAAAATTATGATGAATGCTTCAGATAGATGTAAGGCATGCACTTCCATGGCTCACGTAGACGTTGAGATATAAGAGTACAGAAGATAAAAGGATTACAATTTTACGATTCTACAATATGCATACAATAGTTTCTACATTTTGGCCAATCAGATCTAATACTATCTGCGTACTACAGAACAAAAGCTTAAGATAACAAAAACTACTTACGTTCAGGCGTAACTTTATCTTTCTTTGGACAACCTGATAAGCTGAAAGATATGTTTAAAAAAATTTGCGATATTTTATAGCGATTTTTATTAATTAACTATATTACCTTCTGTGATGTGAGTATAATCCTGTAACGTGACCTTGACCATTGCACCCTGGTGTCGGACATTTATTTCCTTCTGAAAAGAA
This sequence comes from Leptarthrus brevirostris, assembly GCA_964036015.1. Lineage (NCBI taxonomy): Eukaryota > Metazoa > Arthropoda > Insecta > Diptera > Asilidae > Leptarthrus > Leptarthrus brevirostris. The sequence goes on along the minus strand of OZ038374.1, from coordinate 122,690,518 downwards.
TGAAAGGTTTATGAGGTTATAACACAAGCTAATACGAACAGTTAGTAATTAAAAATAAGTCAAGAAAAATGTACTAATGTACTGGACATACACTAAAGTTTTAAAGACTAAAACTATACAGACAGATGAAACTCAGAAACCAGATGGTATCAGTTTCAAAACGCTTTCACAGTCGTTGTGATCAACAATTGTGACTGGTCTTCGCTAATTGGCATTAAGCAATGCCATCAATGAACTTCAAAGGATGCGGAACAGCGACAAAGACGAATGGAAACAAATTCCGTCCTCGAAACCACATAAAGAAATTTCGTAATATTAACTGCAGGAAGATCAATTACTGCACACTGACGAGAATTCATCTATCTATAATGATACTCGTGGCGACGTACCGAGACGTGCTTCTCATTACCCCGCATTTCCAATTGTGTCTTCATGTGGTGATGCTCATTATTCCGGGGAAGGGGGTCGGGGTTGGCAGGTTGGTTCAGGTGACCATACACCTCCTCGCTCTGCTGCCACTGGGATATCTGACCCGACTCTGAACGCATTGGCACTGAGTTCCAGGCGTTTCGCCGAGATTATCACCCCCCCCCCCCCCCCCCCTAAAGTGTACGAACTCCACGTTGCCTCTACTACTCTAGTGTCTGGCTGATGCCCATGATATCGTGATTTTTGGCAATTCCAATCTGCCTGCCATTGGTTGGGAATTTTCTCTGACGCTGGCGGCCTCACGCCCGTATTCACCTCTGCTACTGAATACGAGTTGTCCTTTAGACTCTGTTTCTTCTTCTGGTTTCTATCAGTTTTCTAATGCTGCAAATGATTCGGGTAGGTTTTCAGATCTGGTGTTTTCGTCCGATCCGAACGGTACGATGGTGAGGAGATGTCTGACGCCCTTGGTTCCTGAGTCCTGACATCATCCTGGACACTTGGGTGCCATACTCTTTGATGCCGCCGACGTATCTTTCGCGCTTCTGGGCCAAATGTAAACGCCATAAGTGCATTCTATGGCATCCTTTTTGCACAGTTTATCGGCACTGCTACGCCGAGTTCCCCTCATTTGTTTCGTTCCTGCATTGATGGTGCTTTAAGATGTCTGAGGAATTTCATGAGTCGCGCTTCTGTGTCTCCAGGGGTTATTAGGACCACTTGGCGTATTCTGTCCTCTGTCTTCAACTTTTCACTCGACTGCAGATGTTCTATTCTGTGTTTTTGTCGAACATTGGAACCATGTTATTTAAGGAGGTTTATTAACTCAAAGCGCAACATTGACGTTTATCCTTCCCCTTTGAGGTATCGTGATCCCCTTAGAATTGCTAAGTTTTTCGCGGAATTCTTCCGAACTGCCTTCTATGATACTAACTGTGATATTTCCTATTCTAATTTTACCTACTTGACGCGGCTTCCGTTTATCTCCCTCTATTCTGAAGACTAAGTATTTTATTTGATTTGGCTCTCTTTGCCAAACATTCGTCTAATCTAGTCGGACGGACTCTTAGGTGGTTTCAATGGCATTTCTGCTTTCTTCTTGAAGAATAAATGGCTTTCATCTTTTGTAAGCTGTTATTTATTCAACCTGTCCCTGCGTTCCGGGCGCTTTCCTGAGCTCTGGAAGACTTCTGTGATAAAGTATGATATTTCTAATTAGCGACTGATTTTTGAGCTGTGCCACGTCGCAAAGATTTCCGAGGTCATTTTCAGCGATATACTTTGCTTTCAATGCAATCCTTTTATGAGTCCTTTAAATCATGGCTTCCTTAAGGGAAAACCACCAACGAAAACCAACTTTCTAGAATTCTTTAATTACTCTTTACCGCCCATCGAGTCAGGTAAATAGGATAGAATTATGGAGTCAGAATAGAATTAACCACATAATCCTGATCTACAAGTTGTCTCTACTCGGTTTTTCTTTCTGCGTCGTTGATTCGTAGTCCTCGTACGTATCAGGTCATCCTCAGCGTGTCTTATTGATCTTTCCGACCTTGTATTTGTTACCCTGAGGGTGCCTCAGGATATCGTTCTTGGCCCGCTGATTTTCATCCTGTATATCAATGATGTCTACTTTCTTCTGTCCAATGCTAGAATTCTGTATTATGCGGAAGACGACAAAATATTTTGCTCTATTTCCCATGATTTCGATTGTTGTCTCTTGAACTCTGATCTGGCTATGTTTTCTTATTGGTGTACTCGTAATCGCCTCTCTGGGCTGTTTTCTAACTCGCAGCAATTCAAAAATAAGACATTCAAATTCCTCACTCCCCTTCCCCTAAATTTTGCTCCGAGAAAATCCATGCTAACGCATCAAAGGGTTGTCCCCTAGGCTTTGGCCACATCGTACAAAAAAAAAGTCCACGACTATGACTTTCTCCCGTAAAAGTCGTCATGTCTTCTTCGAATACTCCGTCGATGGTATTACCTTGAGCATCGTTAGAGATCTAGTCGTGTTTCTTATATCTTTTATTTTTTTCGTTTGAGAAAAGAGGTACAATGTTTCCAGAATAGCATTTGTCTTTGATTTATTGCACGGAACGATAAGTTTACCAGGATTGCTGGATGCTGTGAACATCTCTATCCCGCCCCGTTCCCTGAGGAGTCATAAATTCCTGCATATTTACAGTATTGTATAGTATTCAAGAGCCTATGACGGCGCCTCTTCAATGAGCACTTTGACTGCTTTGATCTAGGTTTCACCAGGTAGCGTTTGAAGAGCCACCTGAGAACATGTATCGGTGAATGCTTGCATTTAGTTATTTAGTTTAATGTTTAAGTTTTATTTAATTTTAAATTTTTGCTTTATATTTTTGTAATCTGTAGTAGTCTCTTATTGATGAATCTTTAATAAATAAACGGACGAGCAGATACTCAGTGCCAAAGGCACACATCTAGGCATGATTCAATCGAGCCAATGAAAAGATTAAAAAGAATTCCGTACCGTAAAGTTGGTTGGCTAAATATATATCCCAACAATCCTATCGGGAAATGGAGTCAGGCAGAAGGACTTTAATGAAGGTTGTCAGTACCAGAACGCGACGAAAAAATATGAAATAGGCCTATTCTCGTTAGTTTTATGGTAGATTCTCGATATGAAAACGTAATGAAGGCGGAAGTGCCATAATGACGTGAAAGTGCTTTATCAGGTAAAGGAATATCAGAAACGTTTTCCAAACTTAAGTTTATTGGCAAGATGATAAGAAAAACCCAGTCAAAAACACAATCTTCAAACAGCCTCATTGGGTACTTTAAGACAGTCAACCAAATAAAAACTTCACATTTTTACATTTCCACAACAAAAGTTGATTGATGTAATGAAAATACAGATGGCGCAGTATGTTAAGTATATTTTTAATTAGGCTGTATTAAGGATGATAAATGAATTTAAAATTTCTTTAGATAATTATTTATTTTCAACTATATATAAGAAAAGCCATATCAATGGCGCCATCTGTAGTTGCGTAATTTTATGAATTATTGGATATTGTGTTGGCACAGAGCAGGCATGTCAAACTCTTAGGATATTACGGGCCACATTTTATATTATGTTGGGGCGGGGTTTTGATACCTGTGGGTCGCGTATTTGACATGCCTGTCATAGAGAATACGTATGTATAACCATACAATTTCAGTCCTATAATAGAAAAGTTTACTTGCGGGAAATGAACCGAAAAATGAAGTTAAATAAAAATCTGAGCAATAAATACCACGAGCGTCAACACCGATTAAATTATTAGGAAATACCGTCGCAATATTATCTATGTATTTAAAAAACTTTAAAAACTTGTTATTGTCAAAAAAGGCATAATTTAGTAAAATATTAATAAGACATTTCTTCATTAAGGGAATATTGAAATTTTTGAGATTTTCAAATCAGTCGTGCTTGCTTCATAAGACAAAAGATGTTTTTGTTTTTCCATTGGATTTTCACTTGAATTTGCATTTATCTTAAGACTTTTTCCATTTCAAATGTAAATTGATTTCCACCTCTATTATTTGATATAGCCCCCGTCTTAAGTGTTTTTCACGTATGTAAATTAATATCCGAGTGTAAGTAAAATTTTAGATTTGCCAGATGTGAAGCGGAATTAATTTTCTCCTCTCATCTAAAAAGGTTTTTCAACTTTTGTCAAATGGCGCACCATAAGGAGGAACATTTTTCTAATTTGCATAAGACCACCATACGTTAGTGTCTCAGAATCAGCTTAATACGGAACTGACAAAAAAATCCATTAAGTGAAAATTGACAGGTTTGTTTGTTAGGAGTGCCAAAATGAATTTAATGCTCAGTTTTATTGAGCAGAAAAAACAAATGTGTGAAGTGATGTTAATAAAATAAAAATATTTTCTAAACTACAGTAAGAACTTAAAATAAAAAACTTTTAATGTAAACTAAAGTAATATAGGTCCATTATGAGTTTATAGGGAGAAAGCAGGTGCGTCTCTGTCGGTTGGTACGGCCAGGAAACGTGAAAAAGTCTACAATCTTTTTGATTTGTGACCTCGCTTTTTTGCGAGCATTGTGGTGAAATAAGTTTATCATTAATTTAAATTCAGCAACACGTAACCAGAACAACTGAAATATATTAAAATTGTATCAATAGTCTACAACCTGGGTTGTAAGGTGAAATCAAAACCAGCGTCAAAAATGGAGCTATGGAGAAACATAAAGGATATTGGTAAAGATAACCTGAAATACAGCCAGAACTTAACCTATCTTTTATATACATATAATAAATCGAATGGAGCAACCTATTGTGATGAATCTTTGTTCGATTTCCATACCAACTTTTATCTCATATGATTGATTTCATAACAGTAATATCTGATGATGTAGACAAAGTGCTCTTCGATCTAAAATCAAACGCTTGCAGCCTGGATAGTGTCCATCCAAGGCTTATTAAAATGATTTTACCATTTTATCAGGCACTTTAATACACTATACTGCTTACTTTGATATATCCTTCTAAATGTGACAAGGCTAAAATTATTCTTATTCCAAAAGTATCAAGATCTGCTGTGGAGGAATACCGACCCAGCTAATCTGCCTTACTTATCAAGAGTGTTTAAGGGGACATTTACATCAGTTGGACCAAAATTTCATGATTTTTTGAGACCGTATATCTCGTGAATGAACAACGCTAATCAATTGAACTTTTTTTTATTATTTTTGTACATTTTTTAAGTAACATTTGCTACGTCGCCGATTCATCCCCCCCAAAGTCCAACCCCCCCTCCGCGCCGTCAAAGATTGCCGTTCTCGGCGGACACGTCGTGTTCTCGGCAGATTTCCTGGGTACACACGTGACCCAAAAACAAAAAAGTCAACATTTTTTTAAAGTTTATACCATAATGCGTGGTATAGACGTTTGGCAAGCCAAAATTCCAATAAAAAACAAAATGGCGGCCATTTGAAAAAAAACCTCGTTTTTTGGTCATTTTTTTGGTACTATTTTTTTATTAACTTTTGAAAAAAACAATCAAAATAAAAAATTGAGGTCTATACCACAATGACATATGAAATGAATAATTAGAACGCTTTTGTGAAAAATCGCAGTAGCCGTTTGCTTAGAAACGCTGCCGAGAGGAAAAAATGTGACAAGCTGAGATATTTGGCTTTAAACATTTCAGTCGACTTTCTACTGCTTAGAAAGCAGTTGGGCGCTCGACGGGAGGCACGCCTCTTTAATGACATGTAACTCGGAAACTACTCAAGATATCAATTTGGAATTTCGGCACATTATTTTTGATCGATATATCCATCGATTAAGCCAATTTTTGGTCCCAACTGATGTAAATGTCCCCTTAAACAACAAATGTACACGCAGATGGTTTCTTTTGTTGATGCCAAAAATACCTAGTTCCAAGGGCTATCTGGATTTAGAGCCAATATATTAAAAGAAGATATTGTTGGACTTCTCTAAGGCTTTAAGAGGGTGGACCATAAGCGACTAATTCATAAGCTTTCAAGGCAATTCCGTTTCACAAATTGAACCTCTAAACGACTTAGCATATATCTCTGGGATCATTTACAGAAGGTTTACAGTAATGAAGTGTACTCCAGTTTCCTACGTAATTATACTTGTGCCCCGTTAGGCTCTATATTGGGGCCATTGCTGTTCTCCATGTATATTAGTAATATTTCCGTAGCTGCTAAAAACCGTAAAAATTTATACATATCAAGATGTACGGGCTTAGCAGAAGATGCTAATCATGTCAAAATTATTGTATCTTGCATATACGGAACTCTTCGTAAACTTTGGTTATTCATAGAAATATGAAGATGATGCTAAATACGACAAAAGGTTTCACACCCATAAGTAATAAAGTTTTATTACTTATGGGTGTGAAACCTTTTGTCGGTTGAATTCTGCATCGCAAAGAAAACTCGACATTGCATTTAATTCTGCCGTACGATATATATGAGCAATTGGAAAATCGCTACAGTTTTACCTATACCGAAGAAGTCTTCTCCAAGGGGAAGGCGGGGTTAAAAATGGCGTGGGTAATTTGAGCCGATGATAATACATTGTCTATCATTGTCAGTCAGACTTCTGCTGTTGCAATTTTAGTTACATCTGCTGTGCCCCTTTGGATGTTCTAGTGTCATGTAAGTAGATATTTTGATTATGATACTTTTTCGTCTATATCTAATCCAAATTAAATTAACACCTGTATGCCGTAAGGTTCTGTTCTCTTACCTACTCGTTTTCTTTTATTTATTTATAACCTGCATAGCTTTGCTGATAACAGCAATGATTTTTCGTATATTTTATTACCTGTAGTGGAGTCTACTTATAATTCTATAGACATAAATCTAGGCCGCATGTATGATTTATTAAACCACGATATATCACAGCAACTAGCTTCGGTCAAAGTGAGTATTGTTCTAAAACTATATTCTATTGCTCAATTACTTAAAAGCCGTCGGGAATTTGTGGTTGTTGTTTTCGTTGGAAATATCTTATCTTATAGAATCCGTTATCGTAAACTTTTGAGCGGTTATAGTGCTCATGATACTGAAAAGCCTATGAGATCTGGTCAGTTGCTATCAAGGGTCCTGAAAGGCCTAGAATTTCTCTTTCTTTCTCTCCATCTCTCTCTAGTTTCCAATAACCTTTATCTGACATTGGCGGAAGACGGAATTAAGCCGATTTAAGACTTTACTCTGCAACTCCCAATTGTTATCACTTACTCTACCTACGACTTCCTATGAGATCTGAGAACTTGCTTTCGGTTTCTTCCCATCACAGGAAGTATGAAAATCGAGATTTAAGCGTTATCCGAACTTAGTTTTATAAGATGAATTTAGTATGTAAGAGTTTTCTTTAGATCTAAATTTAAGTAAATAAGAAAAATATTTGTATGGGTAAACACATTTAGTTGCATAACATATCGTCGGCTTAAGTGTGAGAAAACGTATCTACCAAAACAGCCACTTTTGAGCTCAGTATACGAAATACAATAACTTTTGTTACAGTTAAAATTTTGTAAAAACCGATTTATTGTTACTTTTCTGTTACCCTTTTCTGCTGAAAAAATTAAAAAAAAATTGAAAAATTCAATGTTTTTAGAAATTATACTATTTTTTGCGTCTCCTGGAAAGTTGGGTTTTTTCAGATACGTTCCCTCACACTTAAGCCGACGATATATTTTTTATTTTAAAATCTAAATACCCCCGGTTTTGTCCACTACTTGTCAGCAAAATTCCATATTGAAAACCTGTCTATCGAATATTATCGCATTTTGAATTATTTTCGTTATTCTAATAATTTTCGAGATGTTGCGATACTGCATTAGAAAGTTTGGATCTGTGTATTTCTTTAATAATTATAGTAGCGGAAGCCCGGACAAAGTGAACACCACAGGCAAAATTAACACTCCCCAATACTTTCAAACTTTTAGTAAGACAGTAACCGCGTGACTCTGGGAAATATCGGTCATCGCCGTCCAGGGACAGGCAATAACAACGTTTGGAGGCCTCGCATCTACTCGTGCGCGAGGCATCGAATTATATTTTAATAAAAAAATTTCGAGGTTGTTTATTCCCTCACTCCATTTTTTCTAAGAACACTTACTAAAGTTTTTAGTGTACATATACCTGTCGTTTTATACTATACATATAACAGGACATGTAATTTAAAACTAAGGTTAAATAACTTAGAAAAGAGTCTACTTTGCAAAGAGAACACCGTATCCTACTTGATGATAGTATTTTGCTTTAGATGGAACACAAACATAAAAAGAGCTGAGCCGAGGATGTTAAGTGAATAGCTATAAATTTTTGCAAATATGGAGAACTGGTGAAACGAACTGCCAAAAAGTATGATGGTTCACAAATTTATATAGTATGAAAATTTATATAGATACGTCAAAACTGGTAATGCTTCTGCATGGCTTGGTCGATTCCGTCCAATATTCACTAACGATCGGAAAGAGAGAAGGAGAGAGAGAGAGAGCAATTTCTTAGGCCTTTCAGCGCCCTCGATAAACATAATAACTGCTCAAAAGTTGACGACTATTTTTCCTTTTTTATACGATGTGGTTAAATCCTAGCGGACAACCCTTTGATGCGTTAGCATGGTTTTGTCCGGAAGGGAATTAGGGTAAGGGAAGTAAGAAATCTTGAATGTCTTGTTTTTGCATTGCTGTGAGCTATACAACAGCCCAAAAACGGAGTGGATTATTTTAATTTCTTATTAAAAGCTCACGGGGAGACCTGGTCTCGAACCCAGAACCCATGGCATGGCGGTCGTGCGGCTCAACGAATTGATCCAACTCCGTCTTTAACGCATAAAGAATTCTGAACGAAAATAACTGTCGCTAACTCCCGACGGCTTTTAAGTGATTGAGGGACAGTATGTAGATTGAGTTCTAGAAGCTAGATAGATATACTGATAAATAGCTAATTGGATGACTTTTGCAAATTTAACATACTTTTATAAAATGCGTTAACATTGTGTACGTAATTTGAGTTGGCTAAATAAAGCTATTATTCACGACATATTTTCGTTAAATCAATTGGAATATTTTTACATAATAAAGAACAGTCCTTCCTTGACAGTTTATTTTTTAGTCCTTGTGGGTTGAATTGCTTTTGCATAATAACGTTCAACTTATAATCTACCAAAAAGTACGTTGCTGCTTCTTTCCTCCTGCCGTTCTTGATATTTTTGTGTAAAAAGATGCATACATAACTTCTTCTTGGTGCTCTATGAGAGACTCATGGTATTCGCACTCTGTATGCTTGAACCTCAGAGGAAGTTTTTCTAAGCTGTATGCATTTCCTTGTTGTACGACCAACCTCTGAAAGGAAGATCTTTCTTTTATTGAATAACCATACCAATCAAAAACACTACATATCTTACTCTTGAATATACAAGCAACCCTAGATGTTACTGTCTACGGGCTGAAGACTTACTTCAAATAGCAACTGAATTTCTTTCAAAATCACATCATGGCTTGGTTATCATATAACAAAAGTGCAGCGGTTATCAGTGCTGTGCTCTCTGTCTCTCTAGTTCCCGTAATCCCTTGTGTGACATGGGGCGGGATAAGAACTTCACTAGATTCCAGACAACTATTGCAAGCGGTCCTACAATTTAAAGTGGATTCCGAACCAGTGATATTTTCCCTGCAATCCCCAATTCTTTCTCTATCGTAATCTGTTGTCAACAAAAGTCAATCATAGGCCGCCGTGGTTGTATTTCGAACCTGGGACCTCCGGTTTGGTAGGCCGACACGTTTTTACTTATTCCACGACTGCTATTAATGTATTTGAAAACCCTGAATTTGGACAGCAAACAAGCATGCCTTTGGGGATGCAGATTTTGAGCCATCACGTGCGATTGCGGGAAAATCCAAGATTAATATCAGGGATTTTACAATTTCAGAAGAACCATCAATGTCAACCATCAATGAAAGCGTTGAAACTCTTCTACTGGAAATATATATTCTGAGCCTCTTAGTATTGATTCCGCTGCATGTGTATCCTCGTCGAAAGTTGAAGAGCCTGAATCTGTCAGCTCGACTTCTGTCCACCACCAGCGAACCCCAATAGCGGTCAGGTTCACCCCGAACCTGAAAGTTTAAAGCCGCACTATTGCCCTTTGAAATTCGGACCTACACTAATACCACTTAAACCAAAACAAAACGAAAGCTACAAAAATCCGGGTAGGAAACAAAAGCTACAAAAATCCGGGTCTTACACCAAACCATTAATTAGAGACGAACAACAGAAAAAATTAACAAGAATTACAAAGTGAAAAATTATACTAAGAAACTATATTAAATCAAAGAAATTACATAAAAGGAATACAAAAGAGTGTAAAAACAGAAGCAGAGAAACAACGTTTTATGCTGTTATTGCTGAGAAAGATACGTTAATGTAGTGGGTATCTAATTGATAATTGAATTTAATGTAGGGCGTATCATCAATGGAGTCACGAAAAATGCACAGCCTATTAAGGCATCGGTGCTTTTACTTGTGATAATTGCAATAATTAATTAATTACAAAATATCGGCCAAATACAAGTCAGGTTCGAGCACCGAGGGTTCCCCACAAGATAAAAAAGTTTCTTTTCTTCGAAAACTACGTATAAAAAGCAGGAAGGTTGTCTAGTGTCCATGTAATATAGAGCATATCAGACCTTCTGTTGTTACAAATTATTTAAAAATTTTGGGCTTGCTAACTTTGGTAATAGGGGGATGGTATTTTCTTGCAGATTTTTGGGCTATTGCTGCTTAAGGTTTAACATATTAAAGAAATAATTTTTTGTTCCTTAAAGCAAGTCCTTTCAAATGATACCCCACACGTTATATCAATAAAAAAAGAATCTGTAATACTTCCCCCCCCCCCCCCCCCAACTATTTCATTTCTGAAATTCATTCACGGGGAATAGGTGTGGGTAAATTACTTCTAAAACTGTCTACATTTCAAATCAATAGCAATATTAATTAATGATAAAAACGACTGTGATATACACACAGCCAGGGGGTCACTAAAGATTCACCATAAGGGTTATCTTGCCCTTTTAGGTACGGAACCTTAAAAAAGATGATGTAAAATACTGTAAGCTTTCACAGATTATTATTTTATCTCTTTTGGGTTTATAGTTTTTTACTGATTCATATTCAGTTTGCCGTAATAGTGTATCCACTTTAAGGGCGAAGCAGATACATATTGTTTTATATTGTTCTTGATTTACAAATTCGAAGTAGTAGACTGATTTAAGATATATTTTTTCTGTTCACTAACTTTTCTGCTATTACCATGTAAATCTTAAAGTATTCAATTTGCCCGGTCTTCTCCACATTCACTATTCTGAGTAAACTTTGAATTTTTCAATGTTTGTATTGATACTTAATTTTCGGCTCAATATACTATAGTATAGCTTTAGTCCACCTCCATAATCGGGTTAATAGAAGATTTCGTTTTTTTGAATGCAATTTTATAATTTAGATATTTAATGATATTTTATATTGCACCTTTTATCTAAAATGGCAAAATTACAAAACCTCATTCTAAACTATACGGATTTTTACTGGTCTTTCCTACACTTCCCTATCAGAAAAGATAACAAAATGTTTCATGCGACTGACAACTCATCATAATTTCTAAAGAACCACAATCCTAAGCAAAATATTCAAGATATAAATTTGAGAGTAGTTGCAGGACACAGTCTCACCAGAGAAATTCTATCTAAAATTACTTTAGTCTTTCTAGCTTTTTCACACCTGTACATTCGTGCTACCAAAAATAACAAGGCAAAATTATAAAATTATAATCAACAGTTCAAATAAACAAGCCCCATTGTACTGAAATTTGAATGTTTGTTTTTAGATACCTTTCAGTCAGCAACGAATGTTTTGGGGAATGACAACCACAGTGGCATATGTGAATGCTAATCGGTAATGTACTTCAGCCACAAACTGACAGGTAGCAACTATTCAAAGTCGTTCAGCTACTTTGTAACTCATAATGACAAAACAAACACTTGTTCTTCATTCAGGAAGTAAATGTAGAAATAATTACAGGCAGGTAATAGCATACTTAGATCTACCACTACAAAGATAGTACAAGAAGACATTTACCTCGATTCAAGCTGCCAGGTGAGAAAGATGGTGTACTGTGATCAAAAGCTATTTTGTCATTAGATGTCGTCGAGGATACAACGTTTCCCATTCCTGGACTGCTCGAACTGCTTACGGCTGATACGGAGACGACACCCTCCCTGGCAATATCTTGCATAACAGATGCGGCACGACTCCCGATTCCGGCGGGCTGCAGAATGGTATACTGTTTTGAGTCAGGTGTTTCGATCGTTTTTACACTTTCATCATCGTCTTTGGGTTTTGTGTTGATTGCCTTATCATCCGGAGTGGCACTAAGGCTGATGGGTGGTTGAGACGGCGGCGGATAATTGAGGAATGCAGCTTCTCCGCCATATGGGCCTAAAGGTCCTGGAAAGGATATTGTCCCATTTCTCTTGGTATCAGTCGGCGGCCTAAAAGCTGAAGCCTGCGAAAAAGGGATTTTTCCCACTGTACCACTGTCGAATTTCTTTTTTCCGTCGTCAGAGAGATGGGAATCTAATTTCAAATTACCGTCGCTATATTCGGTGGATTTATATTGTGAATTTATTCTCGCCTGGTCGTTCTCCTTTTGCCTGGAGGAATACAGAAAGTTATCCGAATCTCTTCTGAAGCCTAATCTATGGTCATACTTTGAATACTTATGCATAGGACCTGTCGAGCCGTAGGTATCCTGCGGCGATGCACTCTTGTGCTTTTCTTCGAACAAATTCTGGAATGGCGGATTTTCGTCTTGGTCGTTTAGTCGGTACAGGGAACTTCTTGCATCCGGCCAACTTCCCGATAGGCTCTTTAAAGCTGCTTGTGTTTCTCGAATTAAGGTCTCATCATCTTGATCCTCTGTCGATTTATTGGAATTCGTTCGGCCATTAACCACCATCCCTGTAGCTAGTGAACGTTTCTTTTGTGGTAAACTATTTTTATCGTCTTGCTTGGTTGATTCATCATCTCGACTGGGACGTTTTTTACGTTTAATTGATACTTCTTGGTCATCACAGCGAATACTTTCATAGACTCCATCTTTCGATAGAGGACGTTTAACCAATGCCATTTTACGAATATAGTCAGTAATTGAGTTGTTGATTTAGCTTTCAACATTTATTTTCAGCTTCACTACACACTTTCACCAATTTTAGCACTGCTTTCAAAGTCAATTTTAGCACTGATATGTAAGTTTTTTTTTAGAATTTTCACTGCACATTTTATTAATTTTTAATTTAATTTTAATTTTTTCCTAAAATGTCCTTTAAAAGCACAAAAAGTTCTGAACATAATGCTGCGTTTTGATTAGAAAATTATAGGGTTTTTCAAATATATTTAGCTCTTATTCTACAATACTTTCATCCGATGGATTTCTGAAAAAATTAAATTAAATTAAGAAGATTCCCTAGCAATCAAAAAGAACAGAAACATTACTTGACGTGGGATAGGACAAAGCTAATGAATTAAGTTAAATTATAAGTTAATCATTAGAAAATATAAGTAAACAGAAAAAATAATCAAGCTTTGTGCATTTATTATTTGTACTATAGAAACTTGAACAAAAGGGTGCAAATTCAAAATCAATTACAGCAAATTAAATGAATTATCTTTCAAAAAAGGATTTAAAATAACTATCGCAAGTTTAAGATATATCTCATAAGCAATTATTTGAAGAAAGCCGTATTTCTCTACCTTTGTACAATCTATCAAAAATTATATCAGACTAGCCTCTTAAGATATATATTTCCTATATGGACTCTTGCAAATTCTAATTTAACCTACCGTAACGCAATTATAAGGATATTAACAAAAATATGCGAAAATAACAGCTGAGTAACATGAAACCGAACTTGCCCAATATAAACAAAGATACCCCCTCCTCCCCACCCCGGGTCCAAAAAAATTTTCGTTAGGATGCCTTACACTCGAAAATAATAGAGAAGAGAGAACTGAGACACATATGCTTCTATATACGAGGTTTTAACAAAAAAATTTATATTATAGATAAAATTTTAACAATTTGTTGTTGTCGTGTTGGTACACTTATCGCTGACGTATCCTGACATTAGTAACCATATAAGAAGCTTACTTTATTGTTGACTATCAAAAAGTTTACGGGTGTTTTGCTGTGCTCGGTGATTTTTGACCTTGTGGAAAAAATGTAACAAAGAATTTACATTCAATTTTGCCTTAAGAATGGAAAAAAACCGCAGCACCGTATTGAAAATGTTTAGTTTTGCTTTTCACAAGTTTTCTATGAGAAAAAAAACAAGAGTCTACAAGTTGCATAAGCGTTTCCAAGAGAGGCACAAAGATGACGTCCAAACGCCCTAGCACTTCAACATCCGATGATAATGGCGAAATTATGGAAAATTGCCAGATTATTAAAAGAGAGGCCGCTAATGATATTTGCATAACGTTTAATTCAGGCCAGCAATTTTTTCGGATATTTTGGGCATGACACGTGTGGCGTTAAAATTTGCTCCAAAATTGCTGAATTTCGACCAAAAACAGTGCCGACATTCTCAAACCCATAACTGGTGATGAAATATGGATGTACGGTGCTGCAATTTATTCCATTTTTAAAATAAAATTGTATGCAAATACTTTTATCGACTCTTTCAACAACTCCGAGCACACCAAACTGACAGTAAAGTAAGTATCACTAAAGTAAGGACACAATATATAGCTGCCAAGGTCAAAATAGGTCAGGGACAGGTCAACAAACATAACAACAAAAAATTTTGAGAATTAAACATTTATGCAGCCCGCGATATTCAAACTTTTGCGTATTTTTTTTAATAAAACCTTGTACTCATTATTTTAAATAATACAATTATTTGGTGGAAATTTCTTTTGGGAACAGGCTTAGCAAAAAAATTTCTCGCCCTTTGCAATAATAATCATCAGTTTAAAAATTTATCAGGTTTCTTATACTGGGTATGTTGAATACGTACATTAAATAAAAAAATTAAATTTTATTGAAACTTGTATTTTACAATACCTACCCGTAAAAATGTACGCATTCTGATTTTTCCGGTTTTATCAATAGACTATTCTAGTATTTACAGAAGATATTAATGTTTTAGAAATATAAATATTTTACTAAACTTAACTTGTTGGAATTCAGTTTTTATGATTTTAAAAATTAGTAAAACGTTTTCAGTTCTGAAAAATTGACAATTTAAAAACAATTTTTCGTTCCAGCTTTTATATACATAGCTATTGGTTAATGAGCTGAAGGTAATTGTCATAGGAAATATCGCAAAATTCCGCCTTCCCCCTTTCTAAATTACCTCCCACGCAAATGAGCGTTATGTAGTTTAATTCTGTAACTGTAAATTGATTTTACTTATATTTTCAACCAGCTTACTTTGTAATTCCCATAATTAAACTTGTGTTTAGAATAAATTTATTCTGATAAATAACACTTTCATTTATTTTTACACTTCTAAACGCATCTTGAGGTTGTTGCACAAAAAACTTTGGTATTATCTCTAGGACTACACACCCTTATTGACACCTTTTTATGACCGAAACCCAAAAAAGTACTTAAAGGAATTGTTAAACACAATGATACCTAAGTACGCAAGGAATTCATTACTGTTATCGTGGACTTAAATTGTTTCATTACTCAGTACATGTACTAATACTTGTTCTTAAAAATTTATAAGTCCATTATTAGTATTTGAATTGTACTTAGTATTTTACGGGAAATCCTTACTTTTACTTGTCTATCTGTCTGGATTCAAAATTATTTGTCAATAAAGAGATTGCTTTTTTTCACGCTTTGCTTTGACACAAAGTTAATGAACGAAGAAGTTTCACAGATCTTATCCAACTTCTTCGTTTGCTTCTACATATCTACTTCGTATTTTTTTATTTTATATTTCAACACTATTTTAGTCTTTAATAAAAGTGCTAAATTTCTTTCACCGTAAAAGAAGTTTAAGCAATTTAGTTTAAACAATTTATATTTTTAGTATAATCGCTGTTTCTAGATTAATGGAAATTATCAAAAAATTGTTAGGGATTTATAGCTAACTAGGAGGAAGCTTCATAGTTTTGGTATGTTCGTTCATCCCTACGTCATAGTCTTTTTATTCTCTCATTTGTATACCTATTGAGATGGAATTCGGTAGGAAGACGTCAATTGAGGTCCCAAAAACTTAATGAAGAGTTTTTTTAAACAGACCAGACCATTAACTGGAGAGTGAACCCACAGAAAATTTAGACTTATCCTATCAAGTAAAGTTTTTAGATAGGTTTTTTAAAATGCAATTCAAAATGTTTTGGGACCTTCTAACCTTTAAGTTATGAACTATTCGCATTCAAAAAACGTATCAAACTATCTTCCCCTATTTTTAAATTGAAAAATCTTAAAAAATTTCACTAATGAATATAGTGAATATTATAATGGACTATAGTAAAAATACTTTCTTAAAAAATTTAGAAATTTTTTTTTTATGACGCCATAAGAAGGGTGACTTTAGATAGCTCTGTTAAAATGTAAAAACAGATGTCTTAAGATTTTTTAGATATCTGTTTATTTTTCAGATATTTGTTTCCAAACTCGTAATCCAACGCCCTCCTCTATTTTCTAAACAGTCTACGCAAAACATTTGAAAAAATTCCTGAATTTTTTCTTTAGTTAGTACTTTCAAGAAAAGTTATAACGAATATTATATTAAAAATAATTTATGAATGAATTTAGAAATAACTCTATGGAATCCGACCATATGCGTGCCAAACACCTTCTCAACCAATCTCTATTTGATAAAATGGAAATCACAATTCATCCATGGAAATTAAGTGCACATTTAGATGTATCTACCGATATAGAAGTTTTTGGAGATAGAATACATAAACTGGGGGTCATTCTACATTTGTTAAAATATCTCCAAGTCCAACAATGGTTTTTTTCAGTTTGATTGAAAAATGAGCCCCACCCACTCAACGTTTTGTTGCTCTCATGGGGCGACCAGTTGCGGTGGATGAAAATTAAAAATTATTTTTTGTTGTCTATCAAATAAAAAATTACGTCCGCGTTCTTGGATAATTTGGTTTAGTGGCACGGTCACCACGCCATGATTCCAGGGTTCTAGCCTCGGTTTCCCCGTGAGTTTTTAATGAAAATTTTAAAAAATCCATAAATTATCATTAACTAGCTCGAAGCAATGAAAAAAATGGACATTCAAGTTTCCTCATTCTCCATATACTAATCCCCTTCCGTGTTAAACCATAAAAACACATCATATGGCACATCATATCCCTAGGCTTCATCACAATAAAAAACACTGGGTCAAAACAATAAAAATATTGTTTTGTACCCAGATCTGCTCTCGAAGATAAGTAAGTATAAAATTATATAGTTAAAACAGTCGGCTGTTTTTACAATCTTTCTTATTATTATATAGTTGAGCAGCACGACCACCATGCCATGGTTCCCGGGTTCGAGACCAGCTTCGAGATCAGGGTATTTTAAAAATTTAATTACAAGAAAATTCACTCCGTCTGTGGGCTGTTGTCTAGCTCGCTGCAATGCAAAAACAAGATCAAAGTTTCCTCACTCCCCTTACCCTAATTCAAAGGCTTTGGTTTCTCATGTGATAAAATATCTTGCGATAAAGTGCTTGAGCTAAAATTATTATGAGTAAACCCCCGTAAACCATTTTAATAGCCTAGCATTACCTTAAGCAATTATTTATAAAGTTAATTTAATAATAATGTGTACAAGAAAAAACGAAAAACAATTGATCAATAAAAAGAGACGGTACATTAGGTTATTTCCGCTATACCTCCTTAAACAACTTATGGATATAAAATGTTATTGAAATATCTCGTACTTGTGTTCTAGTCATTGTGCTTTATACATAATTTCGCTGTGTTTACATATGGTTAAGGCCGTATAAAGTATGAACACTTACTCTTTTTCCACCCCATTAGCTCAATAAGGAATACTCCTTATTTTTCAAATTTGTAATCATAAAAGAATCAATAACATCAACTGAACACTTTTATTCATATTGAGTTATTTATTTCCGATTACCTCACTGACAAGATTCTATTTTTGAGGTTCCGAATCTAATGTGTCATTTAAGTAAGCTTGTAATGGTCATGGTGAAAAGTTTCGGTAAAATGACGAAGTAGTAAGCTGAGTGATGATATAATATATAAGTTTTCTAGTTTTGCACTATTTAAATTAATAGCAATTACACTTAAAAAGAAACCATTTTAACGAAATATACAACCAAATCAAAATCAAGAGACTTTCTTAAAAACAATCCCAACCGTATCAAAATCAACGTCAGCTTTTTCAAATTCAAACGCCGCCAAAGAAACTTCAAAAACAACTATGGCTATAGCAACTCACTTGACATCCTTTTAATTTTACCAAATACAACTATTTCAAGTGTACTAAAAACTAATTAAATTTCAATAGCAACTCCTTTGGTTATATTAAGAAAAACTCAATAAAAAACTAATACTTGAAACAAAAGTGATGTTTTCGAAAAATGTTTATTAAACATGAAATTCTTGCAATTCCTTCTATTATTATTTGTTTTAATTGGAAATTTTCTTCTAATACATAAGGTACGTAATTTTTCTTGATTTTTTTTTGTTTTTAATGAACTTAAAAGAGTTGTAGTTTTTAACCGACTTCAAAAAAGGAGGAGGTTCTTAATTCGACTGTATGTTTTTTTTGTATGTTTGTTACGCGATCATTCCGCCAATAATGAATTGATTTTGATGATTCTTTTTTTGTTAGGTAGAGTATTGATAAATCATGTTGCCACGTGAGTTGAGATAATTGTTTTTGCAGTTTATTTGGTTGTATTTGAATTTGAAAAACTTGACGTTGACTTTTATTTGGTTACCCTTGATTTTGATTTCGTAACTGATACCTTCTGCATATCTAGGCAAATTTTTAAAATTGATCGCGAGCTAAATTAGAATTAATTTTCGGCCTTTTTGACGGAAAATCAATAGTTTTCTGTAATCTTAAAAAGTAATCTATAACCAATATTTTGCCGAAGGTCGGAAAAACTTTGGAAAAATCGTAAAAACGTATGTTTAATTTTTAGTATGAAATCTTTTTACCGATGTCCCACTTCCTATATAAAAAAATTCTTTAATCGCCATTTAGACCCTATAAGTATTTTTCCTAACTTTGGAAATTACTTCAGAAGTGTGTGCGTGAAACGGCTCTCTAACTTTGTGACAGACGAATAGACAGATGACTAAACCTAAAAATAAAAACCACATTCGAATATGCAATACCCAGGTTTTGAATACTATAAGCAGGTTACAATATTTTCATAGTAAAAATAATATTTTATTCTTTTTTAAGTTTGACCCTTTGTAAGGCCCGTCTGATCAGATTGGAATGCGCCGAGCACTCTTTTCTTGTATTTGTTACTGAAAGATTGTCACATAATACATATTTCAGTATCCTACTATTGTCCCGCCTTTCTCTACCGTTTCAGAGTTACAAAGTGATGCATAAATTTGAAATTTTCATAGTATGCACATGACTATTTTATATTAGACAAGACGGCTGTACTGAAATATCAAAGCAGATTTTCCAATTGACGTACACTCCAAAGAAAGGTATTTTCGCGAACTTTCTGACGGTTAAGAGAAACCAGAAGTGTAATTTCAAACAGCACGGAATTGCGATCTGATCCCTAAACGAGCACGAGAAGAGTCGCAAGACGATTAGGATGGTCTTCAGTTTAGATAGATATTCATCGAGAGGGATTATGTCCAAGGACCACTGGAAGGAGATTTCAGGAGAAGGTTGGAATTTTGCACTTGGCTTCCGGAATGTAATATAGAGAAACGGACGGTTATGGACCGAATTCTGTGGACGGATGAATGGCAATTTACTAGTGATGGTATATTAACCCACATATAGCAAGAGTGACAACCGTTCACCACAAATTCATTGTCAACATTTGAGCAATTGTCGTCGGCAACCATTTAATAGAACTATTTTGCTGGAAGTGCTTAAAATGTATGCGGATTTCGGAAAATACACTGTTCAGATTTACTAAAGATCATCACTCTGGATAGTGAAAGGGTAATGTTTTACTATCACGATAAAGCACAACTGCTAGCACTGTTAAGGCAATATTAATCGCATCTTGACGACAGAGATGAATTAGTTAGCGTAATTGTGACTTCAGAGACGAAAATACGAGAGATGCTGGCTAATATACATCTTAAATAGGGAGAAGGAGGTTATTGGCATGCATCGAAAGTGGTGCAGGATATTTCGAACAGCTTTCAAAACATATTAACATCAATTGTAATAAGTTTGGAATTCAATAAAAAGCTCTTTGGGATTAGTATGAGTTTAATTTCTTTAAAATGCAGATTTTTAATATTCTACAAAAGGTTTTCTACGTATAAATTTGGAGAGAGGATATCCTTGACATGCTGTGTTTTGGAAATAAGATTGACAATTTAATGAAAATAAGAAATCAGGTTTATTAATTACATGAATTTTTCGAGAAAATTTTGAAAAATTAGATAATTTTGTTAATCGCAAAACAGTTTTTGTTGACATTTTTACAAAGGACGGATAGTAGTTTTTTTGGAATTGAGTAGATCAAAAGATAAAAATTACATAGTTCTGAGCATACCATGGCAATTACAAATTTATTTATCACCCTGTAATTCTCACATGGTCGAGTTTGCCCCAGCCCCATCCCTGCCATACATTTTTTTTGGCTAGGTGATCTCTATCACTCCACTTATTTTGGCACACCTTATTGGAAACACCTGTAGATCGATTGCATATCTAAGGTTTCCTGAATATTCTACCTACATAATATATAGATACAATTCAAAAAGTGATGTGTGAAGACAATTCTGAAGATTTTATAGATGGTTTTTTTCGTAGCGTAACCAAACAAATCTTTTGAAAATCAAAAACATATTTTCTGTAGTATTTTTTCCAAAGTCAAATGGTGCTATCAAAAATGTGCTTTAATTGCAAATTTATTAATCATTCCTTGAAAAATAGGAATCACAATAAAATATGGTAGATATCGTAAGTTTTAAAATAAATTTTATTTCTTTGCGACACAATTGCACAACAAAAGCATACCGTTTTTTCTGTTTTTTCAATGGCAGGGATAACTCTGTCGTAAAGGTTGTTTTTGTTTATAAAAATTGCAGTTAGTTTTTTTACGGCACAGTCCAGCGTACTTAGAGCATATTACAACATTTATTTTTCGAAAATTCACAAAAGATGGGCTAACTTCGTAACCCTAACCACTGGGATGTAAGTACTCCCTTTGTTCCAAAGTTCGTATTGTGGAGAAGCCTCAATCTTACATATATACAATGTTTCTCACTTCACGAGTTTTGGTGTATCTAATATATATTTTTCAATATTTCATCTGCCCATTTGTAAATAAGTTATGTGTTCATGTAATATGTTAGATTGTGTGTATTTTATATTTTTTATTACATTTTTTCTCAGTACATTTATAAATTTCAAACTATATCTCCACTATAATATCAGAAATTATTTCATATTATATCAGAGAACTTCTTTATTTTATGTTACAAATAATATGTTCAATATACCATCATCAATATAATGCTATTTTACAAAATTGTTGCAAAAAAAAGTTAAAGCAGAAGTAGCTATATCAATTTGATCTATCACATCTGCTGGCTTAACGAAAGGTTAAGGAACTTTGATTAAAAATCAAAGTAAGAATGAAAAGTTTAGTTTAATGAAAAACATGCTGCGTTTTTCAATGGAACCCGAAAGAGTGAACATGGCTTGGCTTTTAATTATTCACTGTTTAGTGTTAGTACTTCATATTACAAAATTTAGGGTTATTATCAAAGTTTATAAAAATATTATTATTTACGTAATCTTACTATCTAGTTAATACTGATAAATTACCGTTTCATGTAAGGTGTCAAGGTAAGTGTTGACTTTGATTTTAATTTTGACATTTTCGTTTATAAAAAAAAACTATATTGAAAAACCAAATGCTTACAGGTATACGTGAAAACAACATTAAAACTCACATTGTCATGTAAAGTAAAATTGGTTCATTGTGCGTGGATTTGGCCTTTGATTAGCCTTAGATTTTGGTAATGAACGGTTGTAATGGTTAATACAATTTTTTATATCAATAACACATATATAAAGCATTTCGTTTAAATTTTAATTTAAACTGAAAAATTGTTTAATATATTTTGCTCTGCTTGAGTTTTGTTCGGTTTCTTTTGGAATGTTTTCGTGAATTTCACGCGCATCAAGTGATTTTCTTTTCAATATTTGTACATTTTGAAAAATATTTTACCGAAAGGTTAATGTGACAGTGTTAGTGATCTTGTGGTACTGTTGTCTAGTGCGGCCTTTGATTTAGTTGGATTAACATCCAGTTTTCGGGTTATTTCGAAGCAGTCCAACAGCTAAAGAAATTCAAACCCTTTAGTGCTGCTCTTGGTAAAGAGCCAAAGGAATTAGATTTTCTTTATTAAAAACACCTCTCATGTCAAAAAACTGTTTAAATATTTTTTTCTATGCTCGACTTTTGAACGGTTTGTTTTGGATTTTGTTCGAAAAATAATGACGGGTATTCTTATATGGATATTATAAGCTTTGTTATATTTAATAATTTCTAAAATTTGAACATAAATTCATAATTTGGAAACTCTACATAACGATTCTAAGCCGAATTGGGTCAAAAAAGAGATATTTTATCCGTCTTTTGGAGCCGCCATCTTGAATTTTTATTTTATTAAAGTGTACTGTACTGCTTCCCCATTTTCAATACATGGTGGTAAGTGAGAATTGAGTTACAAGATTTTTGTACATACAAGTGAAGTTAGATAAAAGTGTATGAAATATATTAGTATATAAATGCACGTTTAACAAGGACTCTTACGCATTGAATTCGAAAAGGATAAATAGACAAAGACTCACAGCCATTTAATTTCCAGAAAGCTAATTTCTCCAGTCAGCAAGTCCACGATTACACTTTTATGAATTTAGTCGCACCACTTTATTTTATCACAGTTTTAGTGAAAACTAAACGAGATCAAAAAATAATAATTAAAATAACATCACGGACAAAATTATATTACGAGTACATAGGTTAGTCATAAATAACAATTGGTACCCCCCTGTATTGTGCTTCAGTTTAACATGACTTTTATTACATATATAGTACAGTGATTCTTAACAAAGCGTCTTTCGAATTTCTTCGATCTCACCCCACCCCCCACCACCCCCTCAAATCAGCTTAAGTTATAAAAACAATGTGTTCACAATTTGAGGTATATTAACCCGTGCCGCCGAGCTATTGAAATTTAATGTATTTGTTTACCTACGATATTTCCGTTTTTGCTTGAAATAGTTGTATTTTGGCAAACAAACAAAAATTACAAATTTTGATGTAACAAATTAATTTTACTTTTAATTCATTGACTCTCTGGAGCATCGACGGAATGTCGGTTGTCTCTCACTCTTCTATCGTTATTTCCATGGCCGTTGTTCTAACGAAATTGTACTCTCCAGGTCAAATTTGGACGTACCGTCAAATTTCGGGAATCTTTTCTAAGCAGAACAACACGAATGCGGAACAGTTTACCATCTTCTGTTTTTCCCTCATCTTATCAGCCTGAAACTTTCAAACGGGGCGTACATCGACACCTCCTTCACACAACCTCCTAACCCATTTCCCTCATCCTTAATTCCTTTCCTGCCAAGGGTGTGCTCAAGCATCATAGGGCATCCCCTGAGCTTTGGCATCATCATATATAAAAAGAAAAAGAAAATTCAAACATTATTTGAAGAGTCAAACATTTAAGCTCAATTTAAATATCGACCACTGTCCGGCTTACTTTAAAGTTTGCTCTCTCATGGAATAATGGAAGTTAAGGCAAGTCACCTTGTTAAGAACTACTCTAAATTGAATAGCCACCATTCTCCTTTATTCTATGAGAACAAATTACAAGTGGACCTACTACAGCTTCAGTTGAAGTATAACTAAAGATCTGCTGTTAGGCGAAATAAAAATTTAAATCTGTGGCTATGGTGCTGACAAAATATCCGTAATTTTCTTCTACGTTTATTTAAGACCAACCCTGTATTATAGATCCTCAAAAGCTGCACTGCAGTCCGAGATGAAACGTTAACGGCATTGGCTCATATATAAAAAAAATAAATTAAATTCTCAATATCGCGATTGACTAAAATACGTAGTGGAGTAGACGACTACTACTTGGATATCAGGGAGTTGAAATGAACAATTCGCACGAGGTACGCGAGAATTACGCGAATATAAGTGGGAACTAAAGCCCCACATAACACAGTGGGCTTATACGGCAATTGTGCAACCAATCCTACTTTATGGCGATATGGTTTAGTGGACGGTTAGGTTCGTGAAGACGCGGATTTATGGCCACAGTAGCTTGTGAGAAAATTTCACTATTGACACTGACTAAATGCTACTGATTAGAGACCTCAACAGGAAGTGCAGAGTAGTAATACCGGATAGGCTCTTCTGGGAATGGAGAATAGAGGAACCTGTGAATATCCTTAATATCTTTATAGATAGCTCTAGAACTGCATCGGAGTAGGGTTAGCAGTGAACTTCCAGGAGATAAATATGTATTCAATCAACCTACAGAATTCCCAGCGAGTGTAGCATATTTGAATCCGAAGCCGGCCGAAATGGCATATTTGAATCACAAGCCGGCCGAAATGTGACACTTTGAGGCTGCCACTTTAACCTATGGAAATTTTTTATTTGTGTGCCAATGGAAAAACATAGTTTATACAACAAGAGAAGAACTATCTAAATAGCTTTATATTTTGAATTGCCTGCGTAACATACTAACTCGATTAATGTCTATTACGTTTCCATTGAACTACGCTATATAGTCCAGTGCATACGTGAAATTAATGATCCTGCCATATGTAAAGCGATACAAGGCTGTAAATAAAAAGAAGAAGGAAAATAGGGTAGGAGAAGGGACTGAACCTTGCAGTACACCTACAGTAATTTTAAATGAACGGTGAGTTAAAAAGCTGTGAATAAATTTTAGTATGGTTAGGTACTGTCCAATAATGTGGAATGTCTTTAAGACACATTTTAGTAAATCATTGGTGAGACGACAGCTGGGAACACATTTATTGTATTATGGCTAGATAGTCATTAACGTAGTGAGTGATACATTTTTCAAAGACCTTGGAAAGGAATGACAGATGATTGGTCGAATATCAGAGCAGGTGGCACTGTGGGGCTTAGGAACGGGTATAAATTTAGATAATTTCCATACTTTGGGAAATTCTGATGATGTAAGGCAAGAATTACATAAATTTGTTAGTGATCATAAAATATATGGAAGGCAGAGTTTTACAAACCTCCGATCAATTTCACTAAATTGGATGCTATTAACATAAAATAATATTATGTGGAAGTAAAACAAGTGTTTTTACTTTTTTTCAAAATGAAATAACTTCCACCAAGAGTCTTTTGAAAGGAAACTTTCTGATAAAGCAATATTTAACCAGTATTGGTATTTTATGAAATTGATGGACTAAAAATCCTCTTCATAAAATTCGTACTTAGTTTTCAAACTGAGTACTTATAGGAGTTGATGTTTAGACCTTCCGTCATGGATGTCCGTGGTGGAAAGTGTGAGTACCACGCTGATGATGACCAGCTCACACTTTCGAGTCGAAAAATCCATCAAAAATTTTTAGCGTTCAAATTTTTGAGCGATCACCATCCCAAAAATTTTTTCACACTCCTATTATGTGGAAGTAAAACAAGTGTTTTTACTTTTTTTCAAAATAAAATAATATGTCAGCACTGGAAACATTGGAAAAAGTAAACGAAGAAATAGGATCATTAGCCACAGGGATATTCCAAACAGGAGTGTTGTCAGCATAACAACATATAGAGAGAAAATTCACTGTTTAAAGGGTTAGCATCATCTGCACAATGATTCGCGGGTTTGGGTCGAACTCCAGCCATAACAAGATTTCTCCACAGTGCCCTAGGTGGAATTTTGGTGTTTACTTAACACCATAGTGTGTTTAATACGGTTTTTTAGCTGACCATATTGCAGAAACAGTTCGATTACGAAGAGTACGATATTCATCAAATAAGATTCCAGAATAACAAGTATCGTATTGTGGGTTTTTTTTTTTAAATTAGGACGTGAAATCCTCTTGTTTCCAAATCAACAGTTTTACAGTCAGTTCAAGCGGTCAATTTATGAACCCTTCTTAAAGTTGTAGCATATAAATTGAGCTTAGAATTTTTTGTTTTCGTATTTTATCTATTGTTATAATAGTAGTGCAGTTGGGTATCTCTTGGTCGGATTAGCAATCAACATTGTTCATGTATTTAATCCTGTTTATTTAAAACGATTTGATTACTAGTTTTTTTGTTTTTAAAAATATTATTTTTCTAATTTTTATGTTCATAACTATAAGTTATTTTTACCTTTTCGTACTATAAATAAATTAAATTAAATTTATATTTAATATAAATATTATTTATTGTTCGTCTTTATAAATTAGAACTCGTTAAGTAACGGAGTTGGATCGATAGATAAGTGGCACGATCACCACGCCATGACTCTGGGATTTGAGTCTCGATCTCCCTGTGAGTTTAAAAAGGAAATTATAATTAAAAAATCCACTCCGTTTCTAGGTTGTTGTTTAGCTCACAGCAATGCAAAAAAAAAACAAGACATTCAAGTTCCCTCATTCCCTTTACCCTAATTCCCTTCCGGGAAAAGCAATACTAACGCACCACAGGGTTGTCCCTGTGCTTTGGCTATATCATAAAAAAAGAGCAATGTTCACTTCGAAAGTCAGACTTCTGTGGAAAGTGGTACAGGAGAACAGCTTTCAAAAATAAAAATTGCAATGACAATTTATTGTATTTTTCAAACCACCGATATTAATCTTTAAAGCCCAATGGTCTTTTATTTCTCTGTTTCGCCGGCACATAGATTCAAACTTGTGACTCTTATGTAAAAAGCTATCACGTTATGTCTTTTACCAGCGACGACCAAAATTATTACTATGGTTATCTAAGTCATTTAAACTAAATGTTAACTGACTTGAAAAACTTTAATTGAGGATACATTTACAATTCCAAGAGTCACTAGTCGACCGGGACTGCCAATGAACGTACTTGATAAATCAAGTGAGAGATTAAAAAGGATAAAACTAAGGAAATAGGGAGCTGTGTAGTTGGCATCTTCGGAAAAAAAGACGCTGCCAAACTAGTTCACCAAAACGGGTTACAAATTATAAGCGAGCCTTTTCTGTCAGTCAGCAGAAGGACAAAAAAGGTTCTATGTCGCTGATTGTTGAAGCTGAACTTTCCAGGACTCAATATTGAAAAATAATGATCGCTAACAAAAAATTATATCCTTGCATTGTACTGCGAGCCAAAATCGAATGCTAGACAGAAATAAATGTTACTCGATACACAGTAAAACAATGTTTAATGTATTAAAGTGAAGTTTGGAAACATTGGATGAAGAAGAAAGAAATTCAGTAGAAATAAGATATAAATGGGGTTGTGACGCATCTCAGCAGGATCAATATTAGAAGACATTCAACAATATTGCCGATTCGGATGCAAACGTGTTTTAAATATCTCCTCTGCAGCTTATATTTAGCAGAAATAACAAGATTGTTTGGCAAAACCCAACAGCATCATCGCCACGTTATTGTCGATCTATAAGAATGCTATTTGTGAAGGAATCAACTGACATCACTGTTGAAGAATTTGTGCTTTTAAAATGCGCCTCTGTGATCGAATTGGATTATTTCACTTGATATAAGGATATTAATTTTGAGTTATTATAAATTTGAATTTCGACAAACCGTTCTTTCGCTCACCGATTTATTTGCGGTATAACATGAAAAGATTTTAACGATTTAAGGGTTCTAGTCGAGCAATTTTAAAAAATTAATTTTTCTTTTTTTGCATATTTTAAATCCTTATAGTGTCTAGAATAAGCCTATTTTCCGAAATTCGGAAAAATGTAAAAGTTACAGATTTTTAATGCGAACGCGTACCGGCCGAAAATCATGCCTACGTTCGGGCCAAATGCAGGCACGCGCGCCGTATTATTTGCTTAGTCCTGAATTACACGAGAGGGATTTTACCCCTTAACTCACGGCAATTCTCTTCTGTAGAAGTAGAGAAGAAGAGAGAAGTAGAAAAACCCTCGGAGTGTTGCTACGAAAGGGGCTTTCACTGACGTTAAAAAACCGGTTCATAAGTGTTTTGCAGGGTTGAAATCACCGGCTCAAGCAATACTAAATCAACCTGACACCAAAAATTTTTCGAACCCTAATGAGGAAGTTACGAAAATGAACAAAAGCAAATCAGGAAAAACTCAAGCAAAACCCCTACGATTCGTGATTGACACTCACAGATGACCCTCTTGCTACCTCACTTCTCTCACCAAGAAAAAAACAGGTTTTCGTCACTCATGGGGTAAAATCTCTCTCGTGTAATTCACGACTTAGCAGGTATAAAAAATCTATTATATGTTTTGTTTGGACAAAATAATCTTCCTTGTATATAATAGTTAAAATCAGTTTCACAAGGCAGAGGAAGGATTGCTCTATGGTCCAAGAACAGCTGACTAGCTGTAAGAAACAAAAATTATATTTTTCCCACCTTTTTTCTTTGTCAAACCTTAAACGCGTTTTTCTCAAAACTACATATGTTTTAGGATACGCCGTGCAGAGTTGCAGTCCAACCGTTCAACCGATTGACTTTTTTTTACGGCCATGGATAATTTTCAATAAAAAATATTAATATTTAATTAAATATTTAAGGCGGAATCCTACACGGCGCAGCGGATTGCACGCGCTACACGGCTCCAGAAACGCGTTGATATCTCGCAAATTTTACAATTTAAAGAATTAAAAAAAATATTTTGGGGAACTTAAGCAAATGTACTAATAGCTGAAAAAGTCGAATTATGCATTATTTACCTTCTTCTATAAGAAAATTATTCATAAACTTCAGCCATTTTTCAGGCCGGTCAACTAGAACCTACCCTTAATTAAAACGAAAGATGTTTATTCAATAATGCTGCAATTTGGACTGCCCATATTGCACGCTACGATCCGCATAATTGAAAATTTGCCACATTACTGTTGAGGTCAGGAAGACTTCATAAAAAAAGAATGATGTGTCTATTGTAAACTAGCCAAAGTCGAAGATCTAATACAAGTTTCGGGCTGAAATTGGTTAATTAGTGGACATACCTAAGGCTGAATTTGGCAATACCGATCACAAAAACCCAAGTAAAAGGACTTTATAAAATCCGGAATTAGTAGCTAGAATAACAGGCATTGATCTGAACGTAATAAATCATTTTAAAGTGATTCTAGGAACAATATCAAGCAGGGGTTAAAACCGATATAAACCAAAATGAAAAATGAACAAAAAATTGGAACGAAAAAGTTTTTGTTCGTCGGATAAAAACTTCTTTTTTCGTGAACCAATTTTTTTGTTCTTTAAATATTAAAATTCCACAACGAACTTAATTATCATCTGATAACGATTTGGTTCCCAAAAGAACATAAAATTTCGATTTTTCAATGTTAAAATTTGTTAGCCTAATTTTTACTTCCTCTAATAGAAGGTTGTTTACATATGGTTTTAATAAAGGTATTTTTGATTAATAGTTAGTCCACAGAGACTTGAGATGAATTGATTGGGATTCAAAATTTGATTATTGTGGAAGAATAAATTATGTATGTTGACTAGAATTTATTTAAAATTCGTTGATTTACTATTGAGCATATTCCGACATTATTGTTTTTTTAAATTTAAATTTTCACTTCTCTAAAATTTACATTCATATGTAGACTTAGAGAAAAGTTTTGTCCGTTTTACTGGTTGTCCCTGTTGAATGAGCTGGCAGTTTTTGCTACTACTGAACATTGTGTTTTTAAACTTTTCGGAAAAGAATGAAATAACAGCTTAGGCACTCCTGCTGCTTTTGAATACAATTTAGGGAGCTTATCTAGAGTAGACATGCCTCATAAATTTAGTCAAAATGTTCGCAGACACAATCATATAGCTAGTTTCGAAAAATCAAATGCTTCCATGCTTATCATGGGTTTATGCATTTTTGTACATCCGCCCGTCCGCGCGGTGACAAGAGAACAAAGCATAGTAGAGGGTTAAATTTGGTGGGAGTACTCTCTGGTGTATTATGTTATAGCTTGTATTTTTTTGTGTTTTTATGGAATAGCTTGTATTAAGCTTAAATAAATAAATAAATAAATTGTACTTGTGAGATCGAGTTCGTAAGTGGGCGAAATCAAACCATTACAACACCCCCCCCCCCCCCATCTACCACTCTTCCCAGCGTGTGTTTAATTTAACAGCCTGCCACAGTTTGTGTTTACATAGGTGCTTCTAGTAATCGATATAACTGTAACCTATGATGTATACTACCCTCTCCAGACACCTCTCACCAGCCTGCCATCAAATTCCCTATCCTTCATCCTCAGATGTGTCGAAATTTAACTTCTGGATGCATTATTTTCGGTTAAACACATAAATAAGTAAAAAAACATAAGTAAAAAAACCAAAAATGGTCTCTCTAGGAACTTTCGTTTATCGTAAGGATGTATTTATTAGTACTGTGGCTGGACCGGGTGTGAATGGGTTTTTGAATATTTTACATACAACTATTGATACTGTTATAAAGGGCTCGTGGTCAAAAAATCTAGTCTCTACGTTAAGCCGTTCTTTAGTAATATTACTTGAAGTGAAAAACATCATGTGGGAGATGGCGGCGTGTTCTTGTGGGTGTATTTCGCCCATTTACGAACTGGATTTCATAATAAATTAAACCAAGCAGTACTCCAACTAAATATTAAATCCCTACCATGCTTCATTTTCCCTTAATCGAGCTGACGAATAGACGAAGGAACAACTATGGTCTGAATGTTTTTCCCGGTAGGTAGGTTATTAATAAAGTTCTTTACAGAGCTTGCTGAACAGAACGAAATTTCTTTTTGTTCTCTTGAGAGCAAAACCAGAATTATTTTTCTGTTTTGTTTTTTCTTGAACAAAACTTTTAATATTTAAAATTTTTGGTTTTGTTCCGAACAAGATCAGAAAAAAACCAGAAAAGACAAATTTTTGCGAACGTTATTTCAACCCATGATATCAAGCGCGGGCACAAAATTTATTTTGAAAAGTTTTCAAAAATACATTGAGGAAACAGCAATAATTTAAAAAAAAGTCACTAAAGAAACAGCAGAGCTATATGTGCAGCTTTAGTGATGGTGTAATATAACGCCCACTATGAATAAAATCGTAGTGCAAAGTACGCCTTACTTCCAATTGGCCAATTATCTGGAAAAGCCGCAGAAGCTCGGAATAAACATTTTCGTTTGTTTCGTCCAAAATTTTCCAAAGTGTTTTCAAAAGTCGCTTGTACTAGAGATATTACTCAGCGCTTTATCCTGAATATATTGCTTGTGAGTTCTGACCCAATAATAGCAAGCTTTAGGCCATTGCGACAAAAGAAAATTTAGTTTTTTCTACAGAAAACCCTCAGATGATGCGTTCTGCAGAACTTTATGCAGCACGAAGTGATATGATACAGGAATCTGATGAGGAGAGTACAGACAGTCTAACAAAGAAAACTCATATTCTGAATAACCTATGTATGTCATTATGTCAAAGGAATTTTCTTAATCTTTAGTTATACTTTCTGGAAATAAATATTGAGAGCATTTTAAAAAATCCTTAATTGTCCACCTTTATCTATCTTTCAATCACAAGATATATCTCAAACTAGTGAGATATTATAGTCCAAACCAATTTAACCAAAAAAAGTATGTGTTGACCGCCCAGATCACTCAAATACCCCAATGTACAGCGGTCAACGTTACCGGTTCCGGGTAAAGTAAGTATACGGTATCAAGTATGACATCTGTCAAAGACAATCAGTGTAAGTGAATAAAATAGAAACAAGAATTATAAATTAATTGCTTTCGTGAAGTGGGGGGAGGGGGTAGGGGTGAGGGGGTGGGGGATTTCAGAACTTAACCCTATTTACCCTATTTGATGCGAACCATTATAAGTGGACCCACAATTTATGATGTATTCCGAACTAGCAACATCACATTGCGACAGCCAATAATCGTAATATTAAGCGTAATCTGTTGCCAGCCGGTGGGGTTCGAACCTGGACCCTTATAATGGTAGGCCAGCACTTTGTCCCTAACCTCACATACGGCTACATATTTTCTAACTTTTTTGCGGTTGTAAAGATATATATTTAATTACACTTTTAAGTAGAATAACGAATTATTTCTCAATATTGTTTGGGTTATTTGAACTTCCAAAATGCGTCCACTTACATGCAGTGATAAAATATAGTACAAGCTTTAGTAGTATAAAACACACCAAGCAAACATTATGAATACAAAACAAATATTTATCGAATTCTAATTATCTGGAACTTTAATAATTGCAGTTCTTAAATCGTCAAAATTAATTGTTTTTAAATTGTTTTCTTCTGGTGACTGAACCGTGCTTTCAAGTTATATATTCGTAAGCTTTTCGTAAATATTAATATATTACGAATTATTATTAGTATCGAAGCTTTGGAAGAAATTTTGCACGGTAAATTTACTTTAATAATTTTTCCATATAACCATGTTACTACTTGGATTATTTAATATAATACTCTTTTATAACCATAACCAAGAGAGGTCTTGTTGATTTATTTGTTGTAAAGCAAGTATCTACTCAGTTGCCACTATTTTTTATACTACTATAGAACAAGGAGCAGGAAATTATTGCTTATCGCTTATATTTACTAGAACTAGCAATATCAAAGCTGACAACGAGCCATATAAACCAAAATAATACTTAAAGACTATATTATTAATATTACATTATTTAATATTATTAATGGCAACTAAGTTGACTATAATAGAACTTCTTTGAATAAATAAATAACGAAATAAGCAATCATTTGGTATATATTCTCAAGGAAGGGTCTAGGTTGCAAACGTGAAGAATTCTAAACTAATTACGTTTTAATTTCAGTACTAGGACTCTTACAATATTTAACTAACTTTGTTACTTAACGCGATGTCGTAAGTATTGATATAAACGGCAAATGAATCTGAAGGAAAATCTCAATGGACGTATATTCAAGTGTTAAAATAAAATCTTGTGGAGACCAACGATAGCTTGCTTTAACAAAGTGAATTAATAAACCGCTGTACTACAAACTACGACACACTTTTTCTTATCGAAAGACCTGCACTACAATTTCGAAAAATTACTTCAAGTCGTGTAAATTTTTATGTTTTTGATTTTTATTTATTAATAAAAAATAAGAAATAATAGTAACCGCTTATGTTATCTACTAGTGCATACTTTATGCAAAAATGAAGCAATTTCGAACCCTTGCAAATTGGTAAAAGAAGAAGATGATGAATTGAAAAGATACTGGCTTAGTTACCATAATTTTGAAATCAGAACCTAATCCTTCGCTTTAATAAATATTCAAATTTGAACCGAAATCGACCTTCTATGTAAGACATTATTTTGGAATTCTTTAAAGTTTCACTAAATTTAGTAAAAAAATTAATTTCATTTGTTTTAAACGCAGCAATTAAGTTTCAAATGGAAATAAAATTGTCTAAAAACTTCACAAAAGAACAGTCTCTATATAAAGCAAAATGATTTACCTATCATTAAAACGAACTTTATCAATTTTATTTAATTTAAGTGTCTCGTCTCACTTGTTTGAAGTTCACAAAATAATTTTCATAACTTCACTTAGTTGTATGTGTCCTAATAAATTAATAGGATCCTTGTCGACAAACACATTTTAACACGCACTAACACATTTGCACTAAAATTTATACGCCAAAATAATGTTTTTGGTTTTGGACCCGAAACGAAACTTGTTTTAACCGACAACAGACGGTACAATAGTGTGAAACATGCAAATTAAAACAAACTGTATAGTGACACCGAAAAAGATTGAGTATCATTGAGGCAGGCAACACACATTTCAATCACCTGGAAAAAACACACCTGAAAACAAACTTTTTCAAACACTAAACACAACAAACAGTTGGTCGGGGGTGCAAAAATCGCGGCTAGCCAGCAACTTTTTGTTTGTTTTGCGTTGGGCGCTATTTGGGATGCACAAACAAGCGAAACTTAAAGCCAAGGAGCGCACTGAAAAGTTCTCAACAAAGTTTCCAATATTTTGATCATCATTTTAGTAGGCGAGCAACTTTGAAATAAATCGCGGAACTTTTTGGTTTTATTTTTTTATATTTTTACGTGTTCCTCTTCTTTTATACGTCGACAAGTTGTTTTCGACTTCTTGTTCTTCTGACACTTCTTCTTCTTTTTCAAGTTAAACTTCGTCTTGTTCGTTCTGATAAACTTCTTGATGTACTCTTCTTGCCTTTATCCCTTATCCCGGGTGAGACAAAAATTAAAACTCGTCTCTACCTGTACTAAGTTCGTAGCTAACTGGCACCAAACTACCCGGAGTTTTCCAAAGTTGTCGAACTTTACGATGAAACTGCAGCCAAAATTGCTTTTTTCGGAGAATGGGCGGTCACCCTTGTGTAGCACTGTAAAAATAGAAAAAAGTGGGGTTGCTACCCTTCTTTGGCATGGAGCAAAAGTTCAATGCGCACGCATAAATTTTCGAAGCTTTTTACTTTGGACCACGTTGTCTGTGCTTTTGATTAGCCTGCAAACAGTGGGGCAACTGAAGGATTCTTGCCTTTCGGCTCAGGGATTCCTTTGCTCCTGTGGGTTGTACATGCATTGCAGTCCCCCCTGTTGGTGTAATTTAATACACAAAAAGCTTTGAAACGACCGCCTCAGACTTCAGTTTTCCAGCGACGGTCAAAGGATAAGCAATTTTCTCGCTTGAATTGTCAGTTGAAGTTTTACGTCGATTTGAAAAGCAGTTCGTGTTTGCAAAAGTTCGGTGTAATTCACTATAAAACATTTTGTGGTAAGTGGTCTGTAATGACGGGGGTATACATTACATTTGAAATTCGTTTTGTGAATGAACGATTTTAGTGAATACTTTCTGTCACTATTGAAAAAAAGCTGCTATGTTACGAATCGAATGGATGATGAAATCAAAGTGGGAGATCCTCAAATGCTAACGATTGTTTTACAGTTGCCGCAACACTCTTGAAGTTTTGAGTAAGTATGAGTTTTGATTTACAATGAATTAAGTGAACATTGTTTTTAAATATTGTAAGTTTATAACATAATAAGTTTCAAACAACAACAAACAAACAACATTTTGAAATTTTTCTGCAAATTTTTTCCTTGTTCAGATTATCATATACGGAACTCTGCTTGTTAATTTTCTACAGTTTACTCTATTACAATTGCTATCACAATTTATCACATTTTTATAGTAATAGGTCCAAGGAGAGAACCCTATCACCCCTGGTTGTTGTCTGCTTACAATTGTTAACTGTTAAAGGCCATATGGGGTTGTAGTGTAATATCGGTGGTTCTGAATCCACCTTAAATTGTAGATCAATTTGCAATCATTGTCATCGGAGTTCCATAAGATGTCCTGGGGCGAAGTGAAAACATGTTTTTATTTTCTTCAAACTTTTGTTTAAAATGTGGTTATTTACATTTATAAATACTAACAACTTACTTGCTGTCGTCTGTCTGGATTTAATATTTGTAAAGTAATGTCGATGGTTTGAAATCCACCTTTGTCATCGAATAGGGTGAAATTCTTTTCCCGTGCAATGCCCCATTAGTGGTTATGGGAATTAGAAAAAAAATATTAATAAGAATAGTGTTTCTGTTTAAAATATTTTTACTTACTTTATCAATCGTGGTCTTCTACTAACATACATCTATTTCTATTACAACATAACATACATCTATTATTATTATCGATATAAAATATCTTTGCCGATTAAGAAGTCAATCATTTCGCTGGTGGTAAGCTCGCCATTTTTTATACACAAGCACTTGAATTCCGTCAGAACTTGATATACTGCTTGAAAATACCTCAGGATCCTTTCTGTTGCAAAGCGAGCATGTGGGGCTTCTTTATTTCTGAAAACAAAATTCATTTAGTTTTATCAGTCACTGGTTGCCTAAAAATGTCTTTGTACCTTTTATTTTTATTCGTCGTATCGAAATCTCCATACCTGTATTTTAAAGGCAAGTGATCGAGCGCCCCACTTTGTTAAATAGTCGCATTTTGTCGGCGTGCCTTATTTCTTTTTCCTACAAAAACTTGTTTTGTGAGGTATCCTTGGCATTCTAAGAATTTTGAAGCTAGGCTTTGATTATACTAACCATATTATCCGAATAAAAATAATTTAGCTGGTATATTTCAGCTCAAACCAAGTACAGACCTTAATAGTTTTAAAACAACATAGCACGCATAGCGAACAAATGCGCGCGGTACTATTGTACAGCTCCCTCTACACTAAAACATGTAGCCGCTACACGGGTATGTTATTTACGCTTCCGCTACAGGCACGAAAATCGAAAAGTGCGCCTTCCATAGAGGTATGTACGCTTCTGTTACTGTTCTGGCTTTAACACATTGGGGACCAGTGAGTCACCGCGTGGGTTATGCAAAATGTCATCCATATAGACGGTATTCACCGTATCGATCATCGGCCACCTAATATTAAAATTATTCGCAATAGCCAGTGAATCAACAAGGCGAGTCATGACAATAATAATGAATAACAATTACCTGAAATGTGTTTTTTCTATTCTCATATTTTGTAGTTTCAGATAATCTTTATTATAACTGCCCAAACTTTTCAATTTATTGATACGCGCCTGTAGCGTGCTGGCATTTGGAAAAGTACGCAGTCGTACCGTGCCTCATATGGTACCATACATAAGTTTTGACGCTTTGCATGCCTGTTTCAGGCTCAGAATGGGCGAGTCTTATTTTTACTCAGGCCGCTTCTTCAAAGCAATTAAAATGTTGTCGTTGTCTACGAGTTTGGATGAATAAATACCTGTGAAAAAACAAAATTTCCTTCTAAAATCTTTTATTATTTTCAATGTAATCCCCATTTACGACTACGTCCCTGCCAATTCTTTTACTCCTCCAAAAGTAAGATTTGCCAGTCTTTTCAAATTAGCATTCTGAACCAACGACGACGACTTTTTTGACGATTTAATGCAAAAAATCCGGCCGATTTCGCTTAAAGGATCTAAACGCTACTTCACCGCCTACTCTACATACTATACATGTGCGGAAAATGTTATAGTCGTGACCATTTCATCATTGATTAAAAGTTCGTCACAACAGAGTATACTGCACTTTCGTTCAACGAGGATCATGTTGTGAACCTTTTAATGAATTCCTCAGTAAGTACGTCCTTTAGACAGCATCTTACTTGATTTCTTCGCACGTTTTCCTGTGCGAAAATAAAAACGAGGTACGATTCGATATTACTATTTTTTCAATTTTATCGTTAAACAACAAACTCGTTTAATAGTGATGGCTTCCAAATAAAAACTGACCTATGAATCAGACTGCAGTTTTATATATTGTTGTTTGAAAGTACACTATGGTGATGTCAACTTTCCTCAACAACGTCACCTGTCTTCAAACACAGATAATTAATAATCCCCTTTTGAATATTATTGTCGCTTCCTTTATCTTAGTCTCTTCACGAGAACGTATGTTAATAGGTTTATTTCTTATTTATGCGGAAAAGGCCAAGAGGCTTCCTAAAAAATGCATAGAAAACCGTCTCTCTGGCTAGAAATTCTAATGTTGTTGTTTATGAGCAATTTATACGTTTATTATTTTGAATAAAGTACTTACACTACTGGCATTTTCTCCAAAAATTCATTAAAACAAATAAAAATTACTGTCTTCATGGTTGGGTTAGACTTTAAGTCCAATAGAAAACATATAACAATCGTCTCAATCAATTTGAATATTCAGAATTCAATTACTTTTTCTTATGAAAATAAAATATTAAATATATTTACACGTATGACATTAACGCCCAAGTAACATTTTAAGCAATTTTAGAATATCAAATAACAACAGGGAACTGAATATAGCACCACTGTAATTATTCTAAGCACTCGAACTGTACTGTACGTATTAGTACAGACACAAGTGGTACAATAGGATACTGGTGTACCTGGTCTGCATTAATAAATAAAATGGCAAATTTTTGAGTTCTAAAAATTCCTTTTGAAGTAATTGTGTGGGGTGAAATGAAATCTCGCTAAGACACGAATCTCAAAATGTATAATATGTTACATCGTGATACTTCTTTTCTAAAAAATTGTTCGGTTCGCTTAAAATATGCGCCCCCCCCCCTTAACTCCAGAAGTATCGCTCAGAAAGATAGGAAAAAATCACTAACATTGAGCATTAGGTGAATATATGTAGATGTAACGAAACTTGTCAGGATTGCGTTATGTAAAATTAAAGCCTGTAAAAGCAGCAGTTCAAAATATATAGATGCTTTACTTTAACAAATTTTAATGCATTTTCATTTAAAAGGATTACTAAAAATCACTGTATCACCACCCTATCCATTTCGCTTTAAATCGTGTTAAATATCTCCTTCACACTGCAGCAGGCTTCAGACGTACATCTCTCCATCTCTCTAGTTCCCGAAACCCCTTATCGGGCATGGGGTGGGAAAAGACATTCCTCCGATTCGAGACAATGCTTTCAAGTTGACCTACAATTTAAGGTTAATTCCAAACACCGACATTACTCTGCAACACCTTTTTATCGTAATCTTTTGTCAACAAAAAACAACATTAAGTTGCCACCTCATGAACCTCGAATAGAATAACATAAACTTTTAAATTTTACAGTCATCTCGTTTTTCTTCGCTTCGTAATAGTCTAATGTTACATTCTTTATACCACTCTTTTGACGTCATCACTGGAGTAATTAACAACATATCGGCCAAGCAATGCGGAGGACCCAGGTTCGAAATCCACTGCCGGTGATCCATGGTTGTTTTCCGCTGATAACAGATCACCATAAAAAGACCATGAGGTTCCACAGAAAATATCAGTGGTTCCCGTAACCCCTTGTGACGATTGGGGCGGGAGAAGAACCTCACCCGATTTGAGATGACGATTGCAAGTAGACCTACAATTTAAAATGTATTCCGAACATTTTCTCTGCAACCCCGATGGCCGTTTTATCGCAGTCTGTTGGCCGTTTTATCGTAGTCTGTATATACACGCATGTAATGGTTTTATCACAACCACGTACTTTATTCTCCCTTTTTTCACCATTTATCCAATATAGTACAAACTAATTTCACTATAGTGATTTACATTCGCCAATGTATCGGTTTCATTTAATGCACAGAATGATAACAATTTGGTTTCTTTAACATTTTCATGTGCATCCCGTTCTTTTCCCACTCTAAAGTAAACATTCTGCCTACGTGTTAAATGAATATGAAGCCTAATGTTAGTGTGAGATTGAAAGTGCATTAAAAATACGCCATACTGCATCAGTAAATCCGACATAACGACCATTAAAAAAAATTTCACACTTCGTCAATCTGAACTTTCTGATTCCCATCGGTTCTTTTATTGCCTAATTCTATAGTTGCACTATCATATCTTTCAAACAGGTAATTATAAATGTATTTAATACTTTAAACTGCAGTGCATATTTCAGCATTCAAATAACAATCACATTTAGCAAG
This sequence comes from Leptarthrus brevirostris, assembly GCA_964036015.1. Taxonomy (NCBI): domain Eukaryota; kingdom Metazoa; phylum Arthropoda; class Insecta; order Diptera; family Asilidae; genus Leptarthrus; species Leptarthrus brevirostris. The sequence continues at coordinate 122,650,688 of OZ038374.1, read as the reverse complement.
TAAATATGGATTGTTTGGTACAACATAACAATTTTTAGGCCCGAGTTACAATTCCGACAGATCGTGAGCTTGACGATCCCTACTTAACCAGGTTCCTCTTCTGCCCATTTGTTAGACCTCTTCTTGAACAAGCTTGTCCGGTATGGGATGCTTATTTCGCTTTCTACATTAACCGGACCGAGGCTGTTCAGTGCAGATTCCTTACGGTTGCTCTCCGCGGCCTTCCCAGGAGCGACCCTTTCTTCCTTCCATCCTTTCCTACTAAACTTACTCTTATCTCTCTCGACTTCCTTGAAAAGAAACGTAAGATTTATAAAATTGTTTTTTTGCATGATTTACTGCAGTAAACGATTGAACGATCAACTCCTCCGAACTACTGAACGACTTAGCCATTTCCTTCCCGGGCCAGTCATTGAGGAGCATCGAATTTTTAATGGAACGCACGAGCCGGTTACTTCTATGTAACGCCTTTCCAGCAATTGCGCTGCCTATATTGAGCTTGGGTGTTCCATACGGCAGCTGAGGCTGATTATTTGATTAAGTTTAGCTTTAACTTACATTTTAAATATTCTTTACTTTTATTTGTAGTGGCCAGTTTTGATGAATCTGTTTCTTGTATAAATAAATAGATGGCGCTTCGAGCCCTACAAATGCTTTTGTCGGAGCTGCAATTAAAGGTGAGGCAATTGAAAAACAACTGTCCCAGCGGAACTTAAAAAATAAAGAAAAGTGTGAATTTGTTACACTAATGGGTGCTTAAACTACATACAAAAAATCACCGAGGTAGGTGATCTTGTCGCAATAATTTAACTGCCGCCTGTACAATAGATCGCATATTAATTGTGTTATCAGATGCAAAAGGGGCCATTTCCAGTTTTTGGAAAAAATTACTTTGATACGGTACTGGATCAAAAATTAAATTTGCTATAAGTCTATGATAGTCTGACTTATCCTTTTGGGGTGAAAAAGTGGGATTACTTTCAAAAGGATAGATTTTCCATAATAATACAGAATCAACATGACCCTGGAGAAAATCAACATGGCCGTTTTGAAACTGATAGACCCAATTACAATCTTACGAAAGATACTGTGGTGGGCTCCACCAGGGGTGGAGGTGGAAATCAAGAGAATGAAAATATTCTAAAACGGCCATTTAATACTACGATAAGTAGGACAATCCTTGGGATTGAGGTGGGAAGGGTGCGAAATGTAAAAATGGTCGAAAACGACCAATACATATTTTTGGGGGTTATTCCATTAGATTTGGTGGAGGTAAGGCACAAATAATTGAAAATGACCGATATTAGTATCGGCGTCGTTCACATGATTTTTGACAATCCCGATGCCGTTAGATACTGTGAAGCTACGGCACCTGCACTAGTGGAAACGGGAAGGTATTGACATGTAAAAATAATCGAAAAGAAAACGACCGGTTTTAGTATCGAAATTGTCGGGATCGCTAAGATAATATCGATACTCCCGATACCGTTAGAAACTGAGGGTGTATAACATCCTTAGGCGTAGGGGTGGGAAGGTAGTGACATGTAAAAATAATACTAAATTACGGATGTTAGTGTTGAATCCTACTTTTCAAGGTCGCTACGAAAACGTCCCCACGGTCATCTGTCAAAAATCCGACCAATGCCGGTCACTCGCAACTGATTGAACATTAATATTTGCCAAAAAACCTCCAAAAATGTCTGCCAACTTCAGTTTTAATATTTTGTTATTAAAATCCTCATCAGCCTTGAACATTTGATCAACCTCTTCAATTTTTCCCGTTGTAGGACACGGAAGACATATATCAGTAAACTCCCTCTCGCTCTAGTTCCCATAACCACTTCTGGGGCATGCGGCGGGAGAGCAACTTCACCTGATTTGTAACAACGATTGAAGTGGACCTGTAAATTAAAGTGGATTGCGAACCACTGACATTTTCTCTGCAATCCACATGGCCTTTCTATCGTAATCTACTGTCAGCAAAAAACAATCATGGGTCGCCGCCCGTGTGATTCGAACCTGAAACCTTACTACTTATTCCACCGACTACTTACATATCACTATATTGGTATATTGAGAAAATGTTGGCTCATTGCATTTTGACTTTAACAAGCTTTTTTAGGAACAAATAACGCAGCTTCTAAATTTACTTATATGTTTAGAGATTGCGTTATATTATCTAATAATTATTTTTGTTTTGTTTAATCAATAATAAGTTAGGAAATTACTTCAATTCTTTTGTGATTATAAAAACTAATAGAAAACATTTATATTGAACTGATATAAACTCTCTCAATCGACTCACACCTGAAATGGATCCCAGGTAGGAATTGCCAATGTTAAACAACGGGATAAATTAGTGCCTGCCTTGGTAAGCCAATTCTTGGTGAGTTACCCATGGTTTTAGCCTGGGGCAGTTGTTAATCCCTAGACTGAACCATGATTCAGTTTATTATATTATGCGTTATTTAACATGCCACGCCTGCAAGCCTTATTATGTCAAAAAAAAGTGTTATATTTGAAAAAAGTGCATTATTAATATTTTTATAATAATTTTTCAATTTGGTGCATTACTACAAATTTAAATAAAGTCTGGGCGACGATTGGTTTGCTAGATCTGGTCCGAGCCTACTTTGCCAGACTTTGCCCCAGGATATCAGTCCAACCTTGATCCAAGCTTGGTCCATTGGGAAATGTTAAGCCTGGCTGAAACCCCAGTAGCCGTGGCGCGGGTTGGGCCCAGGTTTGTAGCATTGGCTAATTCCTACCCGGGATTCGCTCGTTACTCGATTTACTTCACATAACTTAGCAATCGATCTTTGAAAACGTTTTTTTTTTTATTTTTAATGTTATGTATACTACCAACATTAAAATATTATTAAAACCCACGGGAAGACCGGGTCTCGAACCCGGGAACCATGGCATGGTGATCGTGCTCAATCAATTGATCCAACTCCGTTATCAATGAGGGGATTTTTGGCATACCTTACTTCGTTTGTCCTTCTGAGAGACTGATAAGGTAATAATTAGGCTTCCCAAATTTCGGAAATCCTTACTACCTCCGCATTTGTCTTTAAGAATACCTAACTGGAATTTCTAGTCAAGTTATTCCCTGTTGTTCACTAGCATCATAACTACAAGTTAATTTTAATGGAAAGCGATTTGAGGACGCCTCATCAAATGAATTATTTCTTTAATTGTCTCCTTCAATGCTCCTATTGAGTAAAAACAGGTCTCTAGGTCAATATAGAAATCTAGAAACTGTATCCAAATGCTATCAATCAACGTATCCTTCGCTCTTCTAATCAAATTAATCAAAGGTACAACTTCAGATTCCTCTGGTCAGCCTCGCAGCTCACCAATCATCTTACATGAAAGTTCCGTAAAATTACTTACTTATCCAGCTCAAATATAAGCTGGAAAAAATGGATGCCCTGCCCCATGTACTAACTATATAACTGGCAAGTTATAGAGTATAAGACTTTACATGTTAGATCAAATCCAAGCCAGGGGCTACTACCTACCTACTAGCTCTAGCGTACTAATCCCGCCAGAAATGCTCGTACGCTTCTAAATACTTTGAAAAGGAGCTGCACCTTAATTCTGGTATATGACAAATTCAAACAGGCTTATATTGCTGATTTTATGTAGATCCAATCTTCTATTTCTCTCCCTCTCGCTCTTACAAGAGGATCATTCCTTTTAAAGCTTGCATCCCTTGAGCTTGGGCACCATAATAGAAATATTATTAAAAAAGCCTTGGTATATTGCACCCTTGTGAAATTGTATGATAATATTTTAAGTATTCTTGGTTATACTCATTTACTTTAAGGCTCTGTGTATCCTGTAACTTACAAAACATGTTGTAATTGAATTCAATTTTAAAATAATGTACATTTAAATAACTTAATCAAGTTGCACTCTAAGGCCTTACATTAACGAGTAAATGACTCAAAAGCTCATCCTAAGACTACACAAAAACGTAATTTTGTAGGACGCGATGACTACATATAAGGGTCGGTATTATATAGAAATTGTAAGGGGGTCTTCTACCTTACGACGCCGTTTTTGATATTATTTTTCGATGATTAGTCGTAGGTACACCAATAAAGCGATTGATATGCGGTTTTCTTATACTTTGGAAATTAATTTTTTGACATTTTTCTGGTTTGACCTTTGTTCGACCTTGAAGTACCCCTTACGAAAAGTTCAGCTCATGAAACTCGTCTAAAACAAAAAATCGAAAAAGATTTAGTTTTATTATCCCTTTAGCTAACGTTTGACGAACAGAATTTTCAAGATTCAAAAATTTCGCAAAATAGTCGAAATTTTAAAAAAATGTTTTATTTTCATGTTTTTTGGATCAAAAATAGCTGTAAAAATTTTTAGAATGTAACATTTTCAAAAAGCCTTCGTCAGACGATAGCAACATGTTGTTCAAAGATTTTGATAAATGATTTGAGTTAATCGCTCAAGTATTTTTCGAGATATCATGTCAACCAGTTGCAGAAACGCAACTTTTGGGAAATCTCATTTAAAGATGTTCATCCATGAACCTTGGACGAAAAGTTAATTACAAACAATCTGCAATATCAGGACCGTAGAATTCATCTTGTTGTTGGAGAAAAAACTCCCGTTGTGCTACTTGCTGTTCTCGTTGTTCAATCCGAGCCCTTTTTGCTATGTCGGATGTCCTTGTATTTGTCTATTTGAACTGGTGTGTTTCCTTAATCTTGGAAATTGTCTTTGATTATCCCTCTTCATAAAAAGGGCAACAAACGTGACATCTCTGATTGCCGACCAATTGCCGGTTTATGTTGTATTGGCAAAGTCTTTAAGGCTATGGTTTGTGACATACTTTACTTCCATTGCAAACCATTCTTACTAATTTCCGGTAGGCTTTTGATAGAATTAATCACAAGATTCTTATTTACAAGCTTATGGGTTTAATTTCGTCGTGTACTCTCTGAAGAGAAACTCTTCTGAGGTGCCTCAGGGCAGTCATATAGGACCTTTGCTTTTCATTATTTACATCAACGATGTATATTTGATTACATCTTATTTTCGAAAATTTTCTATTATGCTGACGATGCCAAGATATTCCGTGTTGTGTCAAATGATAATGACCGTGTCCTATTAAACTTTGACTTAGAGACCTTCCACAACTGGTGCTCTAATAATTTTCTTCCTTTGAATATTGACAAGGGCACTGTTATGTCTTTCTATCGTAAAAGAAATCCCTTGCTTTACAATTTCACTATTGGTGGTAGCCAATTGAGCAAACTTGACAAAACCAAAAATTTTGGCGTTGTCATCAATTCTAAATTTTCTTTTGACGATCATTTTGAGGGTATTTATCAGTAAGGTCAATCCGTCCCTGGGCTTCGTCAAAAGATGGTAAAAGGAGTTTGATGACCCATACATAACGAAGCTAACGAACGCTTTTGTCCGTCCACTCTTGGAATACGCTTCACCGGTTTGGTCTTCTTTCAATGTCGATTATATCGATAGTATTCAGGTTGTCCCGCGTAGATTTGTGAGGTTCGCCTTTCGTGGCCTTCATTGGGCTGATTCTCTTCGTCTGCCTCCATATCTAGATCGTCTTCTGCTTCCTTCCTTGGAGGCTCTTAAGGATAGATGTAACAGGTTTGGAATTATCTTTGCTTTTGACTGTCCGTGAGGTGTGTTTAAGTCCCCAGAGTTGTTGGCTGCTTTGATCCTTTCGGTTCCGTCTTGCTGCTTGAGAGCTCGGAACTTTTTCTATATCCCTCATCATCGTACCAACTATAGTTGTCGTTAGTTTGTAGCCATCAGTATTTGGCGAATTTATGTATAAATAAATAAATGTCCTCGTAAAACAAGTTCAACCTGCCACGACGGAGCGTTACAAAAACGGCACGTGGATCTGTGTTTGACAGCTTATGACATCCCGAAATAATAAGAATTCCGTTATATCATTTATAGGGTATGTTCCTGACAAGTTCTAGATTAGGAAAATGCAAAAAACATATATAATAGTTGAATACGTACGTAACTTCTTTTTCTGTGTGTAGATTTTTTTTATTTTTAACATTCGTACTTTATCACAGGTAGGTTAATCTGTTTTGTCAAATTTACCTGATGATTTTCTTTTAATAAAATAGGCTTTATTACTAACTTTATACATTCTTTTCTTAAAAGATAACATAAAGCTCGCATATTATACAGAAAATTATTTTTATTACAAAAGAAACTAAATTAGATTATTATTTGCTTAGCTTCTTCAGTTTTATTGCCAATGTTCACATAATATCAAAGAAAATGTCTTTTTGTGAAAGTTTTCAATAAATTAATTTTCAGGTTATACTGAGCTGAAGCCGGCGGAAGATTACATCAAGCGGATTATAACCGGGACTGAACGCTCAAGTCACAGTAAAAAGTTTTATTCTTGAAAAAATCACATATTTTTACATTTAAATTCAGAAATAAAATTTTAGTAAAATTTAAGAATTCCGTTTTATTTTCCACAATGTCCCAGACCAAAAATCGTTGGAATGCCACTAAAAGCGAAAATTCAACCGCATAAAAAGCCACTCACTGCCATTCCTTACTTTCCCGAAAACCAAAATGTGGTAAGTACAGGGTAATAATTAAAATCTAAAAGCAGACAGCACATCCCTCTGGTTCTAGGTTCGCATTTAGCGTACAAAAGTGATTGACATCGCATAATTAAATTAATTGAGTAATCCTTATATCTAGAGGAATATCTCTTTAAGACCGCAGACATGAAGAAATGAAGAGTGGAGTCACCCCATCGGGCTCCATCTCAATACCACGGTAAACCGACATCTACACAGAACTCGGATTAATTTTAAACCGAAATCCTGGTGTTAAGTGTCTTTGTGCACTCCAGCGTGACAGAAACTGCCTGGAAGTAAGGACTCCTGTAGGTTGATAAAAGCCGCCGTCGAGTGCTGAGCTAAAAGAAAAGAACTGAAGGAATCCAAATAAGAGCGGCGACGATTCCTCAAATTCGCGGTCGCGGGCCGGGTTTCGAATTTTTGGATTTTAACTTTAAGGACTATGCAATGCGAGGGGGTAGTGGGTGTGTAATTACGAAACGAGCTGTTGTTTTCTACAGACGATTGAAAAAGCCAAATTTATTAAGCGTCTCACATTAAAAGCTTTTATATGTTTGTTCACACACAATCCCGAAAAGTCCTGTCCCAGTCTTCATTCAAGGAGTCCTCCTTATTTTGACGGGAATCGTAATGAGTTGATTTTCGAAAACTGAATTAGTCGGCTGCCTCCCCGGGTATTTCTGTTCATTACAAAATACGAAATTTATGACAGGCTCTTAAGAAAATGTGTTGCCTTCAGAAAGACGTTTGATAATTAAAATCAGGAGCTCGTGAATAATTTTTAAGAAATTTTTTACGTGCCAGTCATTTTATGATCAACCTTCGTCTTTATTAGGAGAAGGAAGGGCAGCATTAACATATTTGAAGATATAGATTTTTATTTATATTAACATCAGCTATTTACAAAAAAAGCTTTTTATATAAGAGATGTATAGCAATTGATTCAAAATAATATCTGCAACCAATTTAATGATTTCGAGTAAATTGAAGAGCATTACTATATATTACATAAGTTTATGGAGAACTGGATAATTAAATTCGAATAGAAATTTAGTTAAATTTTAAAATAAAAGAATATGAAAGGTCGAGCTAAACTTAATACAAAGCTATTGTGGTACTGTACACCGGTCCAATATGTCTTGATTCAATTTAAAATTTAACTCCGTTCACGAACGGAAATTTAACAAAATGAAACTTCGCGAAAAGTGCAGTGTCATCTTTCCAAGGGGAAGGAGTTTTTATGCTTGCACAGTCTTACTAGACTGATCAATTTTATTTCCCATCCCGCAATCAATGTAATACACCCGTTCAACCTTGAATGCATTTAAGGGGTCTGCACTGAGAAGCTGCTGGCTTTGATCTCATAGCCTAACAGCCTAACAGTGGACATGAACTGTACAATAAAGAAGGAGAGTGAGAAAAGCGACAGTAATTACGATTAAGTTCTTGTTAATTTTTGACAAATTATTAGAATTAATCCTTCTAACTCAGAAGGCGCACTTCATAGCGAGAAACCTAAAATCATTTGACCTATTCGCCAACATATAATAATATATTGAGGCGAATGAGGCTCCCACACCAAGATACAAAAAAAACATTAGTAGACAACACACTAAAAAACGCTCACAAAACAATCAGAGGTGCATAGACAACAAAGATCGTTAAAGCAAATCCTTGGTGAGAGTCAGGTCAAAAAGAGGACACATACTCACGACTCTATACATGCGGTTTATAATAATAATAGTGTTTCCGTTTAAATACAAAAGAATCAAAATGCAAAACAAACAAAAACGAGAAATTAAAACAAAAACCAGTGCGAGCAAAAGACTGAATTACAAATTGTATGTACTTCTTTTAAGTGTCACTTTGTCCACACTAGTATCAAAAACGTCTCCAATATTATTAGGAGACCTACACATGCGGTCAATAGGCTCGAACATGCCGCAATTAGTGCGCGAATAAACAATCTGTAAAAGTGATCGATTACGTAGGGGATAGGACAGTTCTCTAGGAAAAACTTTGGAAGCAAGTTCAACACTGTCTATCTTTCCCTGCAGAAGCTGATGCAAAAATATCAAATCAGCAACCCAACGTCGCTTCTCGAGTGTAAGCAGCTGCAGTAACCCTATGCGCTCCTCATAAGGTGGTAGAATAAGAGGGTCATTCCAAGGCAAAGAACGCAGGGCCGATCGCACAAATCTACGCTGGACGGACTCGATACGTTTAATGTGGGATCCGTAAAACGAAGACCAAACCTGACTAGCATATTCAAGCAGGGGTCTAACCAGTGACGTGTAAAGATGGAATCTTATTTGAGGGCTTGGAAATTCCTTGGACCACCGAAGAATAAATCCCACCATAGAGTTTGCCCTAGCAACGACGTTATTAATATGTGAGATGAAGTTCAATTTAACATCAAGATACACTCCCAAGTCCCTCAGCCCTTCCACCCGTTTTATACCAGTACTCTCAAACATGTACTGAAAAGTATGGAAGCTGCGAGACCTCGCAACGAACATAACCTGATTGCAAAATCTCACAATCAGCATTTGATTTGATTGGGAGAAAAATCTTAATATCGTCAGCATATATAAGAATTTTACATCTTTGAAGCAAATACGAAATATCATCAATAGACAATATGAATAACAATGGACCCAGATGGCTGCCCTGGGGAACGCCAGAATGAGCCACAAAATCATCAGGGAGTGCACTACGAAAACGTACTCTATAAGTCCTATTAGATAAATACGACTTAATCCAAACAATAAGCGAGGGAGGGAAACCCAACTTAGCCAATTTAAAAGCAATGATAGAGTGAGACAGCCTATCAAAGGCCTTACTGAAATCAGTGTAAATGCAATAAGTCTGGCAACCATTTGTGAATCTACCCACAGTGCAGGAAACAAACTCGACCAAGTTTGAAACCGTGGACCTTCCCTGAAGAAAACCATGCTGACTAGTTGAGATTAAATTGAATGATTGAAAATGGGAATTAAAAAGGATATCTTCCAAAGTGCTGGAAAATGGCCCCGCGAAAGAAACTTCCTGAATAGAGACAGCAAAGGCCATAATAACACCGAAGAACATTTCTTTATGACTGCAGCAGGAACCCCGTCAGGACCACTAGAAAAGTCAGTTGGAAGCGCAGCAATATGCTTCAACAAGATCTCCTCCGTGATAGATGGAGCTAATACCATGGGTAAAATTTGGCTATTTATGTGCGAAAAGTTTTCACTATCCGGGGTGAATAAAGTAAAATAATTCAGTAGTAACTAGCGTTGGTAGGCATGAAGCGAAAATTTGGGGAGGAAAAAGAAAGTAAAAATTGAAAGAGTGCAAAAGATATATCGGATGAAAACTGCCAATAAACTTAGCACATTCGAATGAAGATAAGGATATGAAACATCATGAAAAGAAAACCAAAAAGAACAATAGCTGCCAGCGAATTGTGCTTTGCGTATTATAAACAAAGAACTAATAACTAAGGAATGGCTACAACATGCTTTTCCGCGAGGCATCTCACATACACCGACCAAAGTACACTTCTACAAAGAAAAGGAGCAATGTAGGCGTACAAATTTGTAAAAAAAATTTAGGCGGCTCATGTGATTCTTCACGTAACACCAAATTTTAATTTAAAATTAATTAAATTCTTTGGGAATCTATAATATATACACTTTTTCAAATCATATTAAATTTAGTTGTTTATTTAATTCTTCTCCAAAAAATTTTCATAGTTTTACATTGACCCCATTTATTAAGGATTTCTCTTCACGGGATGGGGTTAAATATCGAAACAGAAATGCAAACAAAAATCTTTCATCGTAATTATTTAATTAAAATAACTTAAAGTTGCATTTAATGTGATTGCTTTTAAATGTACGAGTGATCAGAAATATTTTTGTTTGTGATTTAGTTACCTATGTAAAGAAATCCCTGGAACTCGCCGGTCAAAATATGCCTTCTTCGCGATGAGGTTAAATTTCTCCTTCATATTTCCACTTCGAAGTGCTTCACTCACACATATTACACGCACACGTTATAGCCATTCCTTAGTTATTAGTTCTTTGATTATGACATATGGCATCAAAATCCGCCTGCCGCACACGAGCAGAGGAGTTGCAACATCCTACGATGAGACCGAATCAGCATATACCACAACATTTTCAGTATTAGCGATTTCCTTGTTCATCTTTATACTATGTCCTCCATCCTATGACTATGACATCAAATAAAGCCCTTCTATTTAACCTTGACCTGAAATGAGAGCGACATATTTTAATTATAATTAATTGCAGCCTAGCCTCGAAGCATAGTTGCAACAGACGATGGAGCTGAAGCTGAGATCTGGCGAAATAACACCACCTCCAGACACAAAAAACAAAAATCTTTGAGTCGAACATAAAATCTGTACTGTTGTACGGCTGTTTAACATAAAAAGTGACCTATCAAATAACATCAAATATACAAGCCTTTTTCAGCCGCTGTCTCCCACAGAATCCAAGGAAGACGCCGAATTGGATGACCGCACAACACATGGAGAAGATCCGTCAAGAGGGAAGGTATTCAGGTCAATAAATCATGGCCACAGTTTAAAGCGTTGGCGCAGAACCGGACCAGGTGGAGAGTCGGTGTAATAGACGCTCTATACCCACAAGGGGTTAAAGGATCCAGGGAGAATTACATACATACATATAGCTTCAACAACGACTTCGCCGCCAAGAGCTCCGCTTTTCTTCCCAAACTGGCCTCCGAAAAATAATGTGGAACATCATATTCAGGAAATCCGGAAATCAAAGGAGAAGCTACAGTAAAACAAGAAAACACAAAAAACTTACACTGTGGCAGAAAGCATAGAAAGACTCCAAAGTAAATTTTTACAAGCATAAGGAAACAAACAAAATCGGAACATTACACCTCTCGACGACAAAATCACAAACACAACCGCTTAACTAGGTACCCTTCCTGATAGGTGGCTCAGGTGACTCTATCATTCAGAGTAATCTCCCACTCCGCTGCGTGAGCCAGGTTAACATTTTTTTTGTTGAAATAACATAAACACTGCAACTGAATATAAAGAGATCAACAAAAACGCCAAAAAAACACACAAGTGCACTTACGATCGAATTTAACATCCTCGCGGAATTCGAGCTGGACCAATTTCGAATTATTAAACTCTTTCTTTGTTTCGCTCCAAAAAACTAGCACCTACTACGATTATTGGAGGCCTAGAACTCGACTTCATGTAAACAATAAACTTTGCACATGTTATCTCAAAGGAAAGGACGAAAGAAAAATCGATGATAATAATAGAAGATATATTTATATGAGAAACAAGATGCTCCATATGAAATATTCATTCAGTTTAGTCAAATGAAAAGATTCCTTACTTTTTTGTAAGGCAGAGGAGAACACCAAAAAACGTGTGTAAGAAAACTGCGCAAACAAGTTATGCTGGTGAAAGGTGTAGAGAAATGTGGAAGCAAATACCAAATAGCAATAAGAACAATGCTAACTGCGGCATTGGAGACCACCATCCACCTTCCACAATTTGACATCTACTGTAAAAGTGTGGCAGCTCGCAGCACCATTAGACCAACAGAGTCTAAATGTTGGAAAAGTTCTGACCACGGCCATAGAAGTATACTAAGGGTCTAACCTGAAGGCTGCGATTGCAATACACCTGCACTGAGCTTTAGGAAAGCCTACTCGATCAAATTGCCTGACAGAGGGAGGATGGCGGTGTCACGATGCCAGGTATAGCGGTCTTGACTCATGAATCGAAAGCGGAAGGGGGGGGGGAGCTGGAGTGACCAGTATCGTTTGCCGGATTACTGCAGTGTGTTTCAAGCAGAGAATTTGGTTATAGAGAGAGCGGTAAGGATGTTACTATGACGCCCAAATCTACCCAATGGTAGCGACATGGGAATTTATAAAGACAAAAAAGGCGCTGGACTCAAACGTAATCAGGTCACAGCTAGTACGTAGGTGTTATAATAGACTTCAGTACTTGAGAGCTAGGCACAAGGTAACTCTCTGCTGGATCCCTTGTCAAAGTGGATGCAAGGCAATGAGGTGGCTCACACGCTTACAAAAGAGGTTTTTCACTGAACGCTTCCTGAATACACAGATCGATCGCCCGGCCTCTAGCGTCTGTTAAAAGAGAAGTTAACCTTAAGGCTATTCAGCTAGCTAAAGAAAGATGGAACAATTTGACAACATGCGGTACATCAACGCAGCTGTGGCCAGTTTGGGACAGTAAGAAAACGACTTATCTGCTAAAAAAAAGCCGATTCAATCTCTGAAATATTTTGGTAGTCCTTACTGACCACTGTCCCTTCGGTAGACACGCATACGTATCGTCACCAACAATTTTTGTAGAAGTTGTATGGACGAGGAAGAAGTGGAAAGCGTTCAGTATTTACACTGCGATTGCCCGGATTTGACCAGGGGAAGGTACAAAGCACTACGTGCGTACTTCTTCAATGGATTGAACAAGGTTGCTAATATAGGAATGAAGCAGCGTCTCCGGCTTATTAAAAGTTGTGGCTGGTTCTAAATAAACCCTATACTGTGATAAAGGTGCGGTCCCGCAGATAATAGGTCTATGCGAGGCTGATCGGCTTTCCGATAACCAGCATCCTAACCTAACCAAAATACCAAACAAAGAGATAAGTGTATTAAAGTAGAATAAATGAGAGGGAGGATCTAATATGAAGGTTAAGCCAATGAAATGAACTATGAGAAATAAGACTTTGTTTTTGCTTTCAATGTAACGAGCAAAAGAAATGGCCGCCTATGAGTCGAGTCCAAATGCAGCAAAGCAAAAAGATTCAAGAAAATTGTATTAACTGTTAAATGAGGAAAACACCATAAATGTTTCACCTAAAGGGTTCTAAATTTGTACTGTTCGGATTGGGTAGGGTTCCCAAAATTTCATTGTTCCTACAAATAAATTAAACCTATATTGCTATTGAGTCAATAATTTTAAATCATCACAGTGATCACAACATGGGAACTAAAATTGATTTTATGAAAAGTCTTATATTTAAGTCTAATCCTGATATGAGGTAAGGTATTTTGTAAATATTTATAAAAACCCCAAATATTTTGTCTTTTTTGTCCTTTTTTTTATGGTTTATCTAGTTAAGATTTAAAGTGGAATATAGAAGGTCATTAATACATAAGAGAAAAAGAATAAGTGAAAAAACAGAACCTTGCGGTACACCGGCGCTAATTTCATAGCGACTAAGTATTACGCCGCCCAAATAAATTTCTTAAAGCTAATTTAGCTGACTTGTTTAGCACCATCCGTCGGTAGTTAGACTTATGAAATTAAGTTCTGCTTAAAATTGCAAAATCTGCTTTGAAATCTAAAGTAAATATAAACTTTTTTTGTATTAAAATTAATAAAGAAACGTTGTCTGTGGAATAATTTGATTACGGGTACTTGTAGCAGTAGAAAATTAAAGCGACTTTCTAAAGAGAGCTCTTTTACACTACCGCCGTGTAATTTTAAACTAAATATACTTTATTTACAATAACTATTGATAATACAAATCTGTAATTTTTTTCGTTTCATGACTTTTTTTATGAAAGTTTAATAAAAACTATATATTCCGGTTCTAATATTATTTCCTCGACAATTTTTCTTGACTCGAACTTTAGTTTTCTAACCCTATTCTCTAACGATAATTCCAGATTTACATGAGTGACATATTTGTCATAATTTGTCATTACCGTGTGAACGGCAATTTTTTTTGTCAACATTTCTGTCATAAAAAATGACGAAAAGTTGTTGTCATTTAATCTTGTCATCATACTAATATCGTGTATGTAAATACCGTGTAAACGCGAGTTGTACATTATAAGTAAATACTGACAAGCCATGAAATAAAAAATAATTGACTCATTCCTTTATGACAAAGTGTTATTGATACAAGTGCAGTTGTGGTTAATTTTAAAGCCAAGAAATTTAAAAAATGTTCATTGTGTATCAGAATGGTAGTAAGAATGTTGAGGGTGAATTGTTTTATGCCTAGGTAGGATGGGTTATGGCAAAATGGGTAGTAAAGACAAAATTATTGGTTTTGTATCAGAATGGCTGAGGTAAGGTAAAGGATCAGTCATTTAGTGACGGCCTCAGTGCGTGGGCGGTGGGTACGTTAATTTTGAGCAGTTGTATACGTGGGGATAGGTGAAACCAAAATTAGAGGTTTTGTAGTAGAATGGCTTAGGTATGGCAAAGGAAGAAAGGAGAAAAGTGACGGCGGGGGCTGAGTCGAAGCATGTTAGTTGATGAGAGGGTGGGCGGAGGAGGAGTTGTAGTTAAAAAATGAATTGCTTTGTATTGAAATTACAAGAGCAACTTTGACTTTAAGTTGTTGGCTAAGTGGAGGTGGGTTGGTCGATGAGGGTTGGTAAGGCCAATATAATTGATTTTGTAGCAGAATTACTACATTGCTAAGTGGCACTTGCTTGTTGAAAGGTATTTACCTAACTAAATTAGATTTTATAATAAACGCCACCAACGCCCCATCCACTCACTATTCTCGCACTCAGCCACCACAGTGATTTAACCCACCTCACATACTAACTCAATTGGATGCAGAAACATTCACCCTTAGCGTTTTGACTACTACTTTACCGTTAACGCGTTAATACAAATTGCAGCTGCTGTTTTTCTGTCATTACCGAAATTCTCATTTGTTACAATCAGACTCATCACTATCTGTCATTCATGCAAATACTCCGATTGCTAAACTTGTCATTGTAAAATTAAAATTCGTCACAAAATTATGAGACGTAGTGACAAAGCTCTCAATAAGTGATTAATTTGTCATTACTTTGCATTGTGTTACTGCTAAGTTATTATCAAATGACATGAAGTCATCATAATTATTTATACTTTGTGTAAATCCGGTATAAGTCAATCGAAAAATAGTTTCCTCAAAAAGTACTTGTTTGAATGATTGTCACAAATCGATCACACATTTTAATATAGCTTTATAATATTATTTAAAGAAATAATATATAATAATGAAATACAGTTGCCTATTGACTATGACTATACTTGAAATGACAAAATACAGTAAGTTTTAACCTCGGCGAAATAAATCTTCATCTAATATACTACAAGTAATATCATTCCAGAATTAATGTAAAAATAACTGAAGTTTATCCTTGACTGCAACTTGGAGGAGCTCAAGTAGAAGGAAACGAACTTCTCGTTGAAAGGCGAGACATTGCCGTTACTGACTCATGTATGCCTTACAGAGCTCGGAGAATAAAAATTAGAAGAAAAATCGTAGCTCCCCAAAAAGCGACCAAGAACTGATATGTCTACCGCTCCACGCAACAAATCGCAAATGAAAACAATCTTAGAGATATTACCCCTCTTTTCAAGGGCGTCTAAATAAATCAAACAAATTCTGTCCTAATAAGAAATTGCAGCGGAATCATTCCTGGAGAAGCCACGAAGTTCAAATCCAGGAAATATTCGATGTATCGCTTCGATGCAGTTCATGCGCGCTCCTAAGTAAGGAACCCTTATAAGGCTGCCGTTCTGCAAAACCGGCCTATCTAAGATGCAGTATAAGTAGGAGTCCCCAAGTTCCCTAGACGATCGCTTCAGGAGTTGAAAACAACGTCTAAATTTGGGATCTATTAGGTCTTTTCAAAATGCGGTAGTCTATAGAGTAGTAAAAACTAATAGGACGCATTTTGCGGGAGAAAAACAAAGTCAGGTCAGTGTTTAGTATTTAGAAGAAGACTGTCTCAAAAAACGATTCGAAATATTTTTGCATTTTCGGCATAATAGAGAATTCTAGTGTAGGGAAGAACCAGCGAAATATCGTTGATATAAAGAACAAATAGTTCGGGGCCAAGAATGCTACCTTGTGGCACTCCAGAAGAGATATAGGTCTTAGTGGAAAGAGCTCCTCAGAACAAGACACGCAGTGTTCAATGAGTCAGCTAAGAGGACAAACAATCAAAAACGGTGAGTTTAAGCAGTAAAAGCAGTAAATAAGGATGCTACAGCTGATCCTTTCGAAGACTAAAATCTCTGAATATTCAGTACACCAGCTTATCTCATTCAATGGCCGGTAAAATGCGATTGAGGAATTTGATGGCAGTCGATTTTTTCTAAGTGAAGCCATGCGGAATAGAGCCCATAAAAAGCTTGCAGTGGAGATGAAGCAAGTCACTTACTAAAGTCTCGAAAGTCTTCCCAACATACACATGTTTGCCGTAGGTCTGTAATTAAGTATATTATACTTATTGCTTTTTTATGAAAGAGGGTTATCATTGATCAAATAATTTACAAAGAAAGTGGGAAAGATGCAATTTACAGTTTTTTTTAGAAGAAAGAAGGAATACCATCGGGACCACACGAGAAACAATCTGACAGCTCAGCAAAATGTTCAGTAATAGTAAAATCGCTGAATACTAAGTCCCTTGGTTCTACTGTTGTCGGCGAGAGCCTTTTCAAGTAAGTAAAATCAGCAGAAGAAGTATCACCGTAGGAATCACAAAACGCAGTACGAAAGGTTACAGGTAATAAATTGCAGAAAATGCTAGGTAAAAGTATAAAACTGAGAGTAGAGGAAATTACGCTGGCCGACATGGTTTGTATAACAAATGACCTTTGCGTATTTCATGATAAAAAATAAGCTAGCTTACTAATCTCCGATACGGGTTAATATAATTCAATGGTAATCCTTGTAGGATGGAGGAAGGACACTACACTTTTGTGATATATTTTCTATTTTAGTTAAATTCCATTTACAAATTTCTGGAAAGAGGTTCTTATAAAGTTTCAAATCATACGCACTGAACTTATTCAGTTTGTTCAAAAGTTCTGGAAATTTGACTGCTGAATTTGATAATTTAGTGGTATACCAATTACATGTTGTTGTTGGTTGAAGTGGTGACCCAGGCTCGTCGCCCAGGGTCCAATTAGCACTAAAGTGTGCCGTTTTGTTAAAACATCACGTGAAAAGGTATAGTAAGTGTATGTACGTGCGTGATGGGTTAGGAAATCGGTGATTGGGAATAGCTGACGCTAAACCCAGTTGGTGAGGTTTAGGAAATGGATGATCTCTCAAACTCTAGGCCTTGAGACCTCCTTAAGTTCATTAAAAAAGAAGGTGCCTACTGCACGATGCCTGGCTGAAGCGAGAGCCGGATATTTGCAAAGGAAGTGAACAAGCGTTTCTTTATCAATTTCATCCTTCCAGCTGCGGCAGTATGTGTTAAAGGGAATAAGCTGTCTAGCCGCATGAGTTCCTACCGGCCAGTCTTCCGTTAATGTCGAGACCACCCTAGCAATGTCTTTGCGGGATCTGAGAATGAGTTCACGGCTTCTACCCTTGTTAAAGGACGGCTACATCGCCATGGATATGGCACAGGCGGGTAGGTTAATCCACCTGGACTTAGTCATGGATAAGCGGTACGATAGAAAGGCACCCCTTGCTGCTCCCATGGAAATATGAACAGTTTTCACCTTGTAGGGAGTGCCCTGCACCGTTAGCGCATCGGCCCTCTCATTTCCCTCTATGCCCCTGTGTTCTAACATCCAAAGCAAGGTGACTTCAGGATACTTACAGAGAAACGGAAAGATCATCTCGACAACATTCTATCAGCTTGAAAGATATGATAGCCGAGTCGAGAGCATTGCTAATGGCCTGGCTGTCGGAGAAGATGCCGACCCGTCTACCGGGGATTAGTGGAAAATGTTTCAATTGGTAAGAATATTTATATTTATGCATAATTATTTTTACAAAATTATCAATTTTAATTTATTTTTATTTTTATTATTTTTTAAAACTTAAATTTTGCTCTTATTTGCTCAAATTCTGTAATTATCTCAAGCGTTGTATGGTCCTGTATGTAATTGCAATAATTATTGGAAACGTACCTTTCCTTTTAAGTAGGTGTATCATATTTGCTGGGCTAAACAGATTCTTTCGGAATTGATATATTTTTATTCTATCAATAGTAGTTTGTGGCATGTGGCAAAATCTGGAGGCTGTGGAAAGTCAACCATTTAATCTCATCTTTTGGCACATTGTCCAATCGACCTCAAATATATATAACACCAAAAACTATGCAACATTATTTGTATTCAACAAAGATTTGATAGTATGTTTACTAAATTTTATTGCTGTAGCTTTTTCTCCTGTAAATCGGTAAAAGTTGCCTAGTTTTTAGTCCGACAAAACATAAATCCATCCTTAAAATTACTTTTTAGTTCTTTATCCTTTTTGCTCTTCAATTTCTTAACTACAAAATGATGGAATATAGAAGATAACTATTCTTAGTTTGCTACATTAATTAACTTTGTACATTGAATGCACTTAACCGCATTTTCCTTTCTTTAGGGTAAATTACCACCAAGCAATTAGCAATTCCATCCTGAAGTTGAATTACTTCAACTTTGTAAGTGGAACACGAGCTCAAAGTTTGCAAAATTTCTAGGTTAAAGTGGTTTGGATACATGCAATCAGTTTTAATTTTCCGCCATTTATCTACTGATATTCCTTTAGCCGCGATAAGAGTTCTTCCCTCAATCAACATAATGTCGATTGCTTCATTAGGTTCACAATAGCTCTGATTCCACTCGGGGTACGCAATGCGTGCCAGGTAGCACTAAACCCATTAATTTATGATTTACATTTAATTAACTGCTTCGCTAAGTGTAAGCTCTTGCTGCAATTCCCATTAAATTAAACAACTCAAGTATATGGTTGCCGCTATTAAGTATGCTATTTTAACGTAAATTGCCAATACAGAACGTTCGATTACCATCCAACTCAATATAATTCACGCAGATATACGCTCTGCTTATTTATGCAGAAACCGTTTGCGATGGAATTTGTTGAGTATTTACAATACTTGTAGCGAAAAATCCGTCAGAACATTGCTTAATTAAAAAAATGTTATTTTGTAATGGTGTTCTAGGAATTGTCAAGGGGAATCAGTACATCTTAATTACGACCAATAGTGAAATAAATGATGATAAATCTTGGCTGTCCAGTTTAGAGTAATAGGCACAAACTCTACCAGGAGCGACCCATGGTTGTTTTCTGTTAACAACAGATTACGCCAAAAGAGCATTGGGGTTGCAAGGTAATGTCAATTATTCCAAATCTAGCTTAAATTGGTTTTGGTTGAATCGGGTGAAGTTCTTCTCCCACAGCAGATTACGGGTATTACCGTGTTGTGATCTTCATATTCGAAGCAATACTTTTCGATAAGACATAAAATATGCGTAAAAGACGGAACAAAGTGAAAAGAACAAATTTCTATGAACTCTATCATATGTATGTATGGGATAAATTTCATTGTTGCCCTTAGGGGCAAGTGGATTCCGAACCACTGATATTTCCACTGCAACCCCTATGGCCTTTTTATTATAATATGTTGTCAGCAAAAACAACCATGAGTCGACGCCGGAGGGATTCGACCATGCCTCCGGATTGGTAGGCCGACACGTTAACAGTTCCTCCACCGAAGACAATTAATTTATTACTACAAAATTTACAATAAAACAACAACAAACTCTACCCAAGCCAATTTTTTATTTGGACCTGGGAAAGGTGAAAATCCAAGCAATGATACCGGCGGTTGAAAAGGCGAGCCATTGAAGAAATAGGCTTATTCGTATTGTAGTTGGTAGTGTGTTGAGAAATGTGAAAACATGATTCCTCCAGGGACGACATTTAAGATACTCAAAAGCTCTGGGGAATTAATATTATACCGCCTATCCTCGAGCGATTTTAAGCGAATAAGTTTCAACCTATCTCGATATGGTGAAAGATCAATGGGATTGGTCCAAGGAAGATCAGGAAGGGTGAACAAGATGAATCTCCGCTGGATAGCCTCAGCGGAGCACCGTGTCACCAAACGGATCTAGCGTACTCCAAGAATGGTTTAATAAAAGTACAGTAGAGAAGTTTGGTTTTAAAAGGATCAACAAACTCATTGGACCAACTCTTTAGAAAACCCAAGGTCACGTTAGCACTTGACAAGATGTCGTCAATGTGATGTTCAAATGAAAGGTGAGAGTCTTTAGTTTTGTCGAGTATAGAAAATGTGCACCCATTCAAAGTATATCCAAAATCCAGAGTGGCCTTTATGCGAGAGAAATGCATGGTAGTACGCTTGAATGCATTGGGATGAAGGCAGTTAATTTGACAACAAATATAGAAGGCATCAACAAAATATCACCATCAATATAGCTAACAATTCTCGAGTTAGGATCAAAGATACATCATTGATGTAAATAATTAAATGAAGTGGCCCGAGATGACTACCTTGTGGGATGCCAGAGGTGTTGTTTAACGCCTCGGAAAGAGCACCCTGAAAGATGACACGCTGCATACGACCAGACAGGTAAGAAATAAACCAATTGTCGGAAAAACCTGACTTAGAGATAAATTAAATAAATTCACCACTATCCTGAAGTCCGCTGCAGCTGCAGCAGCAGTATTGATAAACAATCTTATAGTACTCGAAGTGCCCGCTACGCTGGTATCATCAATACTTTCGTCGTAGCTGCAATAGCAGCTAAGAAAATTGAAATGGAATAGCATTTTTGCAGATGTTGTTCTTCTCCTAAACAAATTCCAACATATTCCAAACTAAACAAGTATTAAACATATTCCAGATTTTATCTTAATTACTCACAGTCCTTCTTAGTCTTAACTGATTCCGTTTATTACACTTTCACTATTTTTAACTATTATTGCAAATATGTTAAGCATATGTTAAGCAATGCTTATTTGTTTGAGGGAATAGTATTTTCTTGGATTCTCAACATGTTAAGTTATTTTTTAAACTTCTTCATGGCCGAACGCGGTAAAAAGAAGTTAAGTCAAGTTAAGTTGGACACTCCTCACTCTTCCAGGAGAAGAACATTCTCCAAGCAATGTTCAAATTCTTAAGATGCTTTACGAAAGCATCAAATCGAGGTAAGTAAAATCGCAAACTACAAGACTTAGAAACCGGAACACAAAACATATAGCATTATATCATAAAATAATTCAAAAACCTTGTAACGAAGTTACAAAAAAAATCTGCCAACAGCGAAGTTACAAAGAAACTTGCCAACAGCACCGAATATCCCATTATAAAAGTACAGGGTTATCTTCGCTGCCAGACCCTAGCTAGACTATAAAAGTGCGTTTGTTGGAGGCCAGCCGTTACTGAGACCACATATACCAGCACACCAAACACAGTTGCAATGTAGAGCAGTGGGGCAGACCAGACCTGGCCCACCTATCTGAAGGAAAATGACGACCACAACCAACCGAGCAGGCAGAGTCCAGCAGACCTGCTAACACCACCAAAGTGGAAATTTTGTTCTAAGTAACTATATAAGCGTGCCTCCCTGGTACAAAGCACTCGCATAACCAGCGTGCCTCACTAATCTTCTCTCTCTCCAGACAACTTCTCTGGTGTAATATACTCTAGATATCTCTGTTGTACCAGCGTGCCTTCTGGTGCCAGACACTCTAGATATCTCTCTTGTACCAGGGAGCCTCCCTGATTATTTTTAGCTGTGTCACTGTCTGTGTGCCTCCCTCGTGTTGGACACTCGTTTTCTCTCTTAATGCTCAAAAACCTTCACTACAGTAAATTCGATATTGCAGCACGGTATCTAGATGCCACTTTGTCTTACGGTGCCTACCGTCGGTATGTATCAAGGTAGTGCTCTGACTTGCGGTATTGATGACTGCAATGGGCGCTGATTACCTTGCCTTTAATACGGGGAAAAGATTCAGAAGGATAAATCTGAACGGGTCAAAATAAAGGACAATGATATAGTGATAGCACGCTGGCTATGCGAGTGTCTCGCACCCGGAAAGCGCGCTGGTGAGAGTGATTTCTAGAGTTACTTAAACCAGGGAGGTACGCTAGTGTGAGCGAGAAAACGAGTCTCAGACACTAGGGAGGTACGCTAGTGACTGAGGTAAAAGCAGCCAGGAAAGTCCTCTCTTTATGTGATCGTCTTTACCCGGGATTCATGCTAAAGATTTCTAAAGTATCTCACACCAGCGAGGCTCGCTAATATTAAAGCTACAATGCACTAACTGCAACTTCAACTTTGTGCTCATCGACTTCACATACTTTATTATGTGATAAACTTCATGTAACATTGTATTACATTGAAGCACAGGTCTGTTTTCTTCAAAACTCGTGACCCTGGATTCGGCGAGCTTATTTCCTGGAGAAAACCAAAACCGCCTACTCAGAAAACACGTTACAATTTTGTCAATGTTACAGTCCACAAAAATGTCATTCCAAACACAAGTCGAGAGCTAATCGGTAATTTTAAAGAGGTCAGATTTTGTAAAAAAAAAGGATTCGTCAAAACAATTAAATCCTAAAATAGAACAGCATGAAGAGCAGGGTGATGTATTATTATTAGTTGTGATAGCCAAAAGTACTCACAGTAGCCTGCTTAGCAGTTTTATTTTCAGTGGCTTCATAAACCAGATGTGAAAGTCTCCAAAATTGGTAATAAGGTTAAGAATAATATATATTTCTGAAGTATTCATTTTTTGCAATATAATGATATTTAACATTAAGTGAGTTTTTTGAAGGCACTTGTTGGAACATTTTATTTTGTATAAAAATAAAACACTTGTGTTGTTCAAAAACTTAATTTTATTCGCGGTTTTTATAAACTTTTATACATATTTAACATCCCTAGAAATGACGTGACAGTAGAAAACCATGTATATACATATGCTGTATATGTATAACACATTCTCTTTCTCCTGTCCCCGTAATCCTTTGTAGGGTATGGGACAGGAGAATAAACCGATTCGAGATGAAGATTGCAGTTGGACCTACAATTTAAGTCGCAATTGGACGTTACTCTGCAACAGAGATGGAGACGGAGTTGGAAGAATTGGTTGAGCGGCACGACCACCATGCCATGGGTCCCAGGTTCGAGACCAGATCTTTCCGTGGGTTTTTAAAATTGAATTAAAAAAAATCCACTTCGTCTCTGGGCTGTTGTCTAGCTCGCAGCAAAGCAAAACAAGACATTTAAGTTTCTTCACTCCCCCTTACCCTAATTCCCTTCCGGGCAAAGCCCTGCTAACGCATCAAAGAGTTGTCCTCTAGGCTCTGGCCACATTGTAAAAAAAACCTGAGCTTTTTATCGTATTCATAGGTCGCTGCTGGTGGGATCCGAACCTGGGACATTCGGAATCGAAGGCCGCCTCGTTATCACTTACTTCACGATGATTTTATTCAACACATTAACAAAACTTAAATCGTTCCGATAAAAACTGTTTAGTAGTCGTAGTAGTAGTAAATGTATAAAATCGCGTTTATAAATTTTCTCAAAAGAACTGTACTTCTTCGACTGCACTCCTATTAGAGTTAAACTAACTTTATTTTCCTTAATCCAGAGAGTTGTAAAGTCTCAGTTGTAAGGCTGTTTTGCTTATGATCGTTTACTTGTAATGTAAGTAGAAATTACTCGTAACATTTATGCCTTGAGCAACAGTTTCTCATGCAGAAATCAACGTTTCCAGTTCACTTCGTCATAATCTTTGCGGACATTTTCTACTTTTCTTTTCATTTCTAAAGAACAAAGTCTCTGGAAAACTAAAAAAAGCTTTTGTCCGTAAATTAATTTTTCAAAGCTTTTCTCGGTTATTATTTTATTTTTCGCAACGATTCCTTGCTCAGTCACTCGTAAGACATCCTCGGCAACAAAGGGCAAAGCAAAGCAAAGGCAAAAGCACGACTAAAAGCTCCGATGAATTGTTTTCAAGGACTTTCGTACAAGGCTCTGAGAAAAAATTCAACTTGAGTAGGAATTCATCAGAATATTTTTTTTTTGCCTTTTGTTTTTATTCATGTAATTCTTTTTCTTTTATATTTTCTCAGAGTTCTACGGTTACGATTTCGTTTTATGCTATCAGTGTATATAGAGGAACAAGGCGATTGGGACGGCACGTACTAATAGCACTGGCCTGGATGAAACAGAAAAACGTGAGTCGACGCGATAGGTGAACCACCGGAATAAGGCGGGTCCATTTCCACCCACTTAGTTTTACTACTGGAAGGAACGAACTGAATCAGATACGAAAAAACAAGAAAAAATTCTGAAAAAAAAGATGTAAAAGAAAAAAAGTTTACCATTTTTCACACAACAGAAAGGAAAAAAAGCTTTTTTTTATTGCTTTTTGTTGTTGGAAAGTTTTCCAGGTCTTTTGGGATTTCAATTTGTGTCTGGACTCGGTATATGAAGTTCTCATGAAATAGTATGACATTGGAGTACTACACAAAATATTTCGTGTTCCAGGTGGAAAATTGATGTAAGTGCTTTGTTCTTCCTACTTTATTGTGGCTTCTTTTATTCCTTCGTTTTAAAAAACCGAGCTCATGTATCTTTTTTCTTCGTTCTCCTTTTTTTCCAGAAGTTTAAATGAAAGTTACATATGCGTTGATTAGGAGACCACAAGTGTGTGTGGCGAACCACAAGTATGTTTCTATTTGGGAAGCAATTGGAAGGATTTTGAAGAGGAGAATCACGTCCTTTTTTAATTTTCTCGGTTCTATAAAAGTAGCATATCAAAAGAATGTACCCTAGGTGGATTATCAAGTAATTTAACTATGCATTCAGAATCGAAAGTTAATTGAATACGGAATCAAAAATCCGTGAAGGGATGTAGCAGACTGAACTAGTAAAGTAGCTATGAAATGAAAATTTGAAGAGACATAACCATTAATCTCAATGTAACTGCGAAAGAGTTAAGACAGTAATGGTAAATCTTGTTGCTCTGCTTCTGATGATATGATAATGTTGACCTCTTATACTGTATGATTCGTTAGAACAATAAATTAGAACTGAAACGATAAAAAGCACATGCTGAGATTTAATCTAAGTAACCGAACTATCTTCAAATAACATGATTACAGTCAGAACACTTATCTTAAGTAAAAAGACCATATTTAAATTGTTAATACTTTTAATTTAGCTTGAAATCAAAACAAAACAAAAACAATGTTGTAACAATAAGTTAAAGTTTCAATAGACTACTATGTGCCTTTAAATTTTATAACCTTAATATTAAGCAAAGTTTGTGCTACTACAATATACCCCCCCCCCCCCTCTTGGTAACTATTTCACCTACGGCCACAATAATTCACTTATTGAGGGGTGCCTTCCGGATATCTTCCGTGTATTATCAAAGAATAACAATATTTATGTCCACCTTTGGCTTCGAACAACCATAAATCCTATTTCTGTACAGGCTTTTGTTTGTAAAGACCTCCAGCTAATGTTCAAAACTCGCCGAAAACACCGCTGGGCAAAGACTTGCATCTTAGATTTTTTCATTTTGAAGAGTCTTACAACCGAATAGAATTATGTTACAGAAATCCGGATTTCGTTGCGATTCATACTGCATTTCAGTTTTAGCTTCGGCATCTTCACCTACCTTGTTTCCTAATAAAAAAAAACATATATTCACACGTTCTATTCCCAATTCTTCGAAAAAAATGCATCCTGTTGTTAGAGTCTAAGCCCATATAATTGATATAAGCTGCATTGATTGTAACCGATGCTCTGCAACCATTGTTACTCCCTGATCTGGAACATTTGAGCTACATTGTTCTGTTGTCTAAATAGACAGCATGCGTAAAGTGAAAAAAAAAATTTGTCCAATCCTTTGCCACGTTTGGTTATCTGAGATTGCGTTATTAATAATACTTACAAAAACTCGCAGCTATTATAATAATGGCTTACTACGTTTAATACTTAAAAGTGTTTCGACAGTTCATATTTAATAAGGACGAAATATTGAGCTTAAGAGTAGAACTCCTTTACGATGGTTACTTTTTTAGGATGCCTCTCCTACGTACAATTGCCTATACGTACTTGATGGCCATCGGATTAAATAGCGTGCCAAGTTTGGCAAACTGCGCTATGATCATTCGGAGAATGTTAATGTGATCGCTGCACGAAAAAGCCTAAAAAACAGCTTGCTCATTATTTAGAGTGCCACTAATTACTTCCTGGACTCGCACTGAGATGTTGTTTGTCATCATGAGATCATCATGAGATGTAGTTGGTAGAGAATTACCACGTCAGTGATACAATACAAAAACCACCTGAAATAACATTTTTAGTATTTCTTTGTTGATAATCCATGACAAGTAGGGCTTGGTCGGTGCATCCCTTACTGAATGTTCAGTAACGAAAATCGTTCCTACCACTTTCTTGAAAATCTTATACAAATATTTACAATCACCACTTCTTATACCACCTACGAAAACGCGTTGATGTAATTGGGCATTTCATGTCTAACACTTCCTTGGACGCATTTGGTATGCAATTCTGAGACATTGCTAGACTAAATTATTTATTGGCAGCATTGTTGCGGTCTCTATTCTACTACTGCCCCTGTGAGGCAATGGACGCCTAATCTCATCTCAATATCCTACAAGCCAATTGTGCTATTTCGGGAATTTTCTTAAGGGTTTAGGCCACTTTAGAGGCCGAAAAAATAGGCATTTTTGCGGATTTTTTTTCAGAAGAACTACAAAATAATTCCAGATTAAAAACAAGGGAGTTTATCATGCATATCAGTGACTGTATACAATAATTTTTTTGAAGCGATTAATTTCAAAATGGCGGCTATGCAGCGTTTTTGCGATGACGTCTCCGTTTTTCAAGGGTCCACGACCTGACAAACAGCTCCTGTAATTTTTCAGTTATAATGAGCCAATGATTTTTTTTTCGATTGTATATAACAACAGCTATAAAAGTACGTAGGATTTTTTCGATATATTGATTTTTGGCCGAATGGCGCACTTCTAAAGTGAAAAGTTTAAAATTTGCCTAAAATACCGTCAAAAAATTGTTAATAAAAAATAAACTATGCAATATAAAAAAAAATAATCCAACGTGCTTTTATAGACAATGTATTTTTAAAGATACATTCAAAATTTCAAGTGAATCAGTTGAAAACTGTCTGAGTTATGTTTCCGGCCAACTTTAAAAATTTAGTTTTGAGATAAACGCGTTTGAAGTTTTGAGTAGTAGAAAATCAGAAATAATTTTGCACTACCTTTAATCTTAAAATTCGAAAATAGAGTACTTAAAAAGTTTTCCAGGCTATAATGTTTTGTGACATCATTTTTGAGGTCCAAGGGACGATTTAAAAAAATGAAAATAAAATCGATTTTTCGAAAATTCTAGATTGGCCTAATCCCTTAACTGGAACAGTGCGAACAGTTACCATCTTCAGCTTTATTTAAATGTTCTCTATTGCGTTTTGGAGAAAATAAAAATTTGTATAAGACGTATAAGAGTATTATAAGATGTGTAAGAAGGTTTTATAAGACGTATAAGAACCAGGTGTTCTTATGGTGATACAAGTGGAAAGTCCTCCGTAGCCTTTAGAAATAATTGTGATTTATGTAGCCAACCCCTTGAAAGGAAGTTATTACATTGCACTAAGCTTAACAGGGTTAATTCGCTACATTTTAAGCATATTTTTGATAATTTTTTTTGACCTTATGGTGAATTGAATTAATTTATAAATTGAACACATAATAAAGTATCATTTCAAGAATATCCAGTAAAATTTTTAGCGTAAACTATAAACGTAAATAATCTTCTGAGAGCAAATGCTCGCACACTCCTAAAAAAAAAGATACATTGCGGTGGATATCATAACTCATCACTGGTTCATGAACTGAATAAATTTAAAATATTTGGTTAGTTTATGAGTTTCTCGAGGTAATGACGTCGAGAATTTTTTTTGTACAAATTTTCGGTTTTTGGCATCACTTAGATGTCAAAAAACCGAATTTTTCTTTAAAAATTTTTTTTTCAAAAATTAGTATATTTGTCATTGTAAAACTAATAATAATGCAAAAAAAATCTCGACGTCATTACCTCATATATTATGTATTAAAAGAGTGTGTCAAATTTGAAGAGGATCGATCAAGTAAATTTTGAGTTACAGTGTCCACCGAGGCACTTACACAAACTTAAAAAAAATAAAAATAAAAAATTAATAATCCTTCAAGCTATCTGCAGGAGAACACTGAGCACACTACCCCTTCACTGAACTAAAATCTTCTCTACTAAAATTCCAGGCAGAGAGGAGTGGAATAATGATAGTAATGTCACCATAGCAGAAATAGCGGTCTTGACTCAATTATGTTAAATGAAGGACGGAGTGGGAAATGAAGTATACTGGGATTTCCTAAGCGCTAGACTCAAACGAAATAAGGTCACACAGTTGTCAGCATAATCTCCAGAACTGAGAAGCAATACACAGAGTAACTCTCTGCTGGGTCCTTCGTCATAGTGGGATACAGGGTAATGAGGCCGGCCTATAGAAAGAGAAGATGGCCTTTACTAAGGAAAGATGAAGGTATCTGACAACATGCGGTATGTCAAGCCACTGTTTGGGACAATGAGAAGACGGCTTTCCTGCTAAGGAGAAACTTCTCCGATATTGTGGAAGTCATTACTGGCCAATGCGTCATCGTCATGTGCGCATCGCAACCAACAACTTTTGTAGAAGTTGTCTATCAAACTATTAAGTATTATAAATTGCCGATGTTTTTTAGTAAGATGGTATAACCAATAACGTAAAATTCCTTTGACATGTCGGTATATATACTATTCACTTGCGTAACGCCAACGAAATATAATAATAAATGAATAATTCCAAGTATATTATAATGGAACGACTTAGAACGAATCCATGCTGTTCATATCTCAGTAACGAATTAAATTTCGAAAAATATATACCGGCCATTTCTAAGCGGTAAAGGGGAAAGTCTTCCATAATACATCGGCCAGCCCGTATCCAGCAGGAGTGTGAGATTCCTACCAACCAAAAATACCCCGTCGGGGGATTAGCCGAAACAGACCACAAAAAATTGGGTCCTTTGTCGTCGCCTAATAGGACTGGGCTAAGAAGGTCAAGTGGTATTAATTCTACTGTAGCCCTATCCCCGATTACCAAACTTGCTCCTATGGGATAGTTTCCACATTCTGCTGGGATCCAGCTAGTTCCCTGCCTGCAAATGGAATCTTCTCCTTGCTAGCGCAGGCCATTGGCACATTATATGAGCCGCCGTCTCTTGTTCTTGCAGGCGTAGACTGCAGGTAATATCTTCAGAGCTCCTTTAGATGATAGCCCAAATTATCACGGCCTGTCACCAGTGCAGTTGTCCACCTCGGCGTTATTCTTTCTAGGTGCACACTCAGTCATTTTTACAGTCAACTTGGCCAGGCGTATTTTTAATTCCTGAGAGTCTCTGGCAGGACTCCATCGGAAGGTTTCTCAAGCGGATTTAAGGTGATCATTACAAGACCGCAATCCAATATATTTCGTACTTTCTTGACGGCCGCCGTCGCATCCTCTGTCGGACACCAGATCGTCAGACTGGTTCCATCTGAGGTTTTGTCCCCAAATATCTGCGTTCGAAACACTCTCCGCTTGGATGTATCTATAACGCATTGACTTTGGTTTCTTTCTTAAGTCCGCAAGTAACTTCGGGACAAGGATCATCATTCTTCTAAAGTCCTTATGAACATTGGTTCATTCTCAAGTTTGCGCCTTCAGAAACGTTGGTCAGCTTTTTGACAATTTCTCATGCCCAGACCTTGGATTGTTAATTAACACAGTGTTATCCGACCCTCTTCCAAGTTACCCTATATCACCGGAGGTTTTCAGAAAGGGTCTTTACAAATCCCTTCTTGTGCTGGTTCCAACCTCCCCCCCCCCCCCCTCCCACCATCTGTACTCCATAACCTTCAGACGCTGGTCATTCACCGCAGATAGGAAAATGTAGGCCGCCCACTGATGACGGCTGCCTTGCCTACCCGGTGAAATTTTAGCTTCTGTGCTGCTGCAGACGTCTTACCCTTTGCCTGGACCGATCGCTTTTCGCTTAGGTTTTTGAGTCTTCTTCTGCAGAGAAGGCCTACTTTTATTGACCTGTGTTAGATGATTACCGCTTTTGCTTGCTTCAGCGTCCGCTTCTTCACGCCCTGGAATGAGGTTTCCATCTTAGTCGTTCTGCCTTCATCATCCGCTAAGTTTCTCGTTTTCACTGTTGCTAGGTTTTCGTCTCGGAATCGTTTCACCGGACTCTTATATTCAAGTTACGCGTCAGTTGAAGGGTATTTGTTGAATCTCTCGGCCATTTGGTTGAGAAGATAAATCGTTCCAAACTTAGCGGCTTTTTGTAACTTCCTCCTTTCCTGTCTGCTTTTTCGCTTGAAAGGTTTGGTCTAAAGCCCAGAGCCAGGACAGCTGATCCTGCTACATCGTCAACTGATGAACGCCGTATCTGAGAAAGCGCTAGTTATAAGTTTGCCTTCTCTAGGTACCGTGCAGATATACAGTCTGTTATGGTCCACCACCTCGTCCACCTCCACTCCTTAAAAAAATGCCTGGATTTCATGGATTTATTTTCTTTTTTTTCTTTTTTTAAGTCTTCCTATTAATGCGCCGAAGATTCGGGGGAGAAATAAAAGACTAGATGGGCAAATACCCCCCCCCCCCCTCCCTCTTCCACAAATCTACAAAATTCAACTAGGATGCAACAGGAGATTGAGCTATACCTGAAGAGACACCAATTATCCCTGCGTCCTGCAGTGAATGAAATCATTGTAGACTTCCTCGGCATGGCCTACTACAACCTTAGATTTTCACGAGGTTATCTCCCCCCTCAATAGTTACTTGGTTATGTGCTAGGATGGATTGCCCGGTGGCTACCACTAATAGGTGTAACTCACACTTGAGAATGTCCGGATGAGAATCGCCGTATCTGTCCACCCTCCAGCAACCATACACCGACTATAATTCTCAAGCAATCTTTGATTTCCAGGTTTGAATACGGGTCTAACACATCTCTCTCTTTAGTTCTAGTTATTAGTGGAGCATGGGGTGGGAGAAGAACTTCACCCGATTCGAGAAAACGATTTCAAGGGGACCTACAATTTAAGGTGGATTCCGAAACACCGAAGTTACTCAGTAACCCCAAATGGGAGTTTTATCGTTATTATTGGTCGCATTATTTTTTACTTAAGAAATAAATAAGAAATTTTCTTGGTTTAATTTGGTTTTAAATTTGCATTGTTGAGAGTAATACGCTATAAAAGTATTCGAAGGCTTCCTTAGTGTTAAGACTATCCAATGTTCAACGATATACTTGAGCAAAGAACTCATTAATTTTTTCAAAATTTGCACGGAAAAAATTAAAAATTGTAGTTTAATTTCCAATAATAAAGTGTTTGGTTTTTATAAGAATTTGAATATCTAATTAGACGCACTTTCAAATTCGTTTAATCAAAGTCCAGAAATATATTTACACTAGTCCAAAAACAACTCCAACTACTCCAAAATAAATAAGTCGTTGAAAATGAATTACAAACAATAATAACATTTGTTAAATTGTCTAGATTAACTCCCCCTTTGGGAGGGTGAATAGGGGTGGTGGTGGTCAAGGTATGTACACACATTCTGCAGGTTTGGTGGGTGGGGGAAATGCCGTGAAGGTGGGATGTGTAGAAGGATTTAAATGGCATTGTGGTATCACGATTGGATTGTGGAGTTTGTTAGTGCTATGTCGACATCTTCGACCGATTAATAGGTAATTTTTCGCTCAACTATTATTTTGCGATGCTTTATAGGTCACCTTCGCGACAATTTCATCTCTCAATCCCCAGGATATGTGTGCGTACCTCTTCTAATACCCCAGCTTTCGTAACCCTCTTTTCTAGGGGGAGGGGGGGGGGGGGTTAATCTAGGCAATTACCAAAAATATTATTGCTTTAAAGAATTTGAGTACAGAAATCTCGTTTGTTCCCAAAAAAAAAGCAAAGGTTCTCCATGCAATAATCGAATTATCAAATTTTAAGGTCGCATTAAAGTTTACTGAAAAATGAAAAACAACGACAGAATTATTCAAAGCTTTGGCGGAGCAATGACAAGTCAACGAATTTTCACAAAAGGTCAAGGTTAAGCATTACCAGAAAAACTCCAGGAAGTCTAAGCAGAGCCACTGGAACTGACTAAGAAATAAATGGTTATTTAAAATTAAGTGTTTGTCTTTTAAATGAAAAAACCTCCTCTTCAACCAAACAAGCCCTATTGGTATTTGCTCATCAGTTGTAATGTAGGATAGAAGTAGTACCTTAATAAAGAAATCCAAAAAAAATCACCCATTGGAAGATAAGTTTTGAATTGAATAAACATTTCAACAAATCCTCTTCAATGGGAAATTTTAATTGACTTTTAATTTTTATGGTTTTAAATTTTATATTCTGAAATATTTCAGGTTTACTATTTATTTCTTTTACTATATCTAAATGGGTTCTTAATTTTATTATTGTAGCTTAAAGTAAAACATATTTCAGGTTTAATCTCTTAATTTGTTAAGAAAAAATAACTTTGAAAAAACGATTTAAACGGCACAATAAAATATCAATGAAAGAATTTGGATATTTTAAAATATTCTGGGATTTGTGAGATTAGATTCCCAATCCAAATAAAAAAAGTGAAAAAGCTCTTAAAGGGAAAGCAAGTTTCCCCAATACATTAAAATGCTTCTCCTCTATCCAGCTTTCAACGAATGTTTCGTTAACTTTGGGATTTCCCCTACGAGCTATTAAAGCGAGTGACTTTCTACGGAAGGCGTGGAAAAGTGGATTCGAAACGTATTCAGATTTAAATGCTAATAATTCGTATTTGAGACGAGTTAAATTTTTCCATGTCAAACAACTATAATTATTTACCAAACGCTGATTCTTTATTTTATCATTATTATTAACTTATAATTGGAAGTAAAACATATTGTTACCCAAGCCCACGTAAGTTTGTATTGATAGGAAGTTTTAAGTAAGGTTTTATCCTTTATCAAAATGACGTATGTGCTGTGACGTATTGTATTGACTTATCCGAAAATTTCTTTTATGTAATCGAGACAGCAAGTTGTATTTTGTGGATAACAAATATATAAATTAACAAATATATAGCAAAATCAGAAATAGTATTTCATTTATTCACTTAAGTTATGTATTCTGAATTTCTTTAATATTACCTTTATATGTCGACTTATAAGCTCTTTCATTTGCTTTTATGAAATTAATTTGTGCGTATTTGAACCAGGGTTCCGTATCGAAACGAAAGTCCACTTCCAATTCAGCATTGCATTTTCTTATAACTACAAAACTTCTATTTGATTCAGTGAAGCGGTGATTCTAAAATATCACAAAACGAATCATCTAATTCGGTCCACGTGTTACGAAGCTAGCCCCCCTTCCACCCAACCATACCCTAGGTCAAATATTTCTCTAATAGTAGCAAGGCGGGACCATACTCTATACAACAACAAAAAATAATCATCCAAATCTATCTACGCTCTACGAAGTTCCACCCTTTCTCCCACCCCCACCCGAAAATGTATAGGGTATTTTTGTCGTGGTACTAATGGCGAAACATACTCAATACATCACAAAAGGAATCATAGAAATCGGTCCACGCGTTATAAAGAGAGGCTAGCCCTCTCTCTCACCCACCCTAAGACCAAATTTTTCTTATATTAGCAATTGGGGATCATACGCTATATAACAAAGTCAGAATCATTCAAATTAGTCTACGGGTTAAGAAGTTAGACTACCCCTTTCCCCACCCTCATCATAGGTCTAAATTTTAAGTTCAACATCCACCCTCACCCTTCTTCAGCGTTTTCAGATGTTTGGTTTGATCTGTAAGTCTGCCTTGCCG
The DNA here is from genome assembly GCA_964036015.1 of Leptarthrus brevirostris. Classification (NCBI taxonomy): domain Eukaryota; kingdom Metazoa; phylum Arthropoda; class Insecta; order Diptera; family Asilidae; genus Leptarthrus; species Leptarthrus brevirostris. Next base: position 122,616,274 of record OZ038374.1, on the reverse strand, counting down.
CCACTCGAGGACAGTTAAATTCAACATCCAGTTCTTTAAAAAAAAATTCAAGCTTTCTCGAAATTTACCGCGAACTACATCATGCTATTATCACCTCGATATTGAAGCACGCCCGTTAATTTATTTATGTGATCGTGTATTGCTTTTATATATTCATATTTATTTGTTGGATATTTATTTGGTGAGTAAGGATCAATAGGCAACAATCCATAAGATTGTCACAATGTATGTTGCAGTCGAATATTTACATTAAAATTCTGAAAAATCGGAGACCATTTGGTGTTACCATAAGTCACAGAGGTGGAGGCTAAAAATCACCAAGTTTTAGACGTGTTGGAGTAAAAAAAATATCTCAGGTCAGGGGAGGTGTTCGAAAAAACCAGATTTGGTGGTTTGGTATCACTTCACGTCACTTGTGGGTAAAAACGCAATACAATCTTTTGTTTCCAAATAGTCAGCGTGAGCTGGCCGTGTCGCGGGCGGGTGACTCCCCTTCCGCCTCTCTTCCGTGACATGCGTAACATCCAGCAAAAATGTGTTCTAGAGACGCATATTCAAATACCCGTCTGATATGAATTTGACATTAATATTGTCCAAGCCAAGGAAATGTATAGTGTCCTCAGGAAGTTAATCAAGTTCAATTAGCTGGTATAGGACAGAAATAAAACTTCAATCGTCACTTTGCCAACGTTTCGTGTTTTTATTTAACGCTTCATTTGGGCTTCGTGCGTTTTTTTTTATGTTGACCTAACTCTTCTTTAAAGTTATATTACACCAATTTATAATAATAAGATATTCATGCTTTTAAGAAATCCTTTTGGGCGACCTAGGATAAGATTGGTCTTTGCACATATACAGCTCCCAGAATTTCCATCGAGCCTTAATTTTTGTCACCTATAATCAAACTAGCCAAATTAGTTTCCAGGTTCTCCATTGAAATTGCCGAAATTGCTACATTGAACGTTTTTTGATCTTGCAGAAAGGAAAAGTGCTTGGAAAGAACGTGTAATTTTGCTTAGAGAAGAGAAAATCATTAAAATACAGAATATTTTCCAATATTGTAAATTGTAAAGAAAATATATATAAATGAAAATATGAATTTTTTTATACGATGTGGCCAAAGCCTAGGGGACTACCCTTAGATGGCATGGTTTTGGCCGGAAGGGAATTTAGGGTAAGGTAATTGAGAAAAGTTGAATGTCTTGTTTTTGCATTGCTGCGAGCTGGACAACAGCCCAGAGACGAAGTGGATTATTTTAACTTGTTAATAAAAACCCATGGGGAGATCTGGTCTCGAACCCAAAACCCATGGTATGGTGGTCGTGCCGCTCAACGAATTGATCCAACTCCGTCGAAAAAATCTATAAATAGTATACTTATAAATAAAATGAATTAATTCATATGTATTTCTATATAAAATATCCTCTGCTATTTTGAACAGATTTTATGTCATCATTTATTATAGCTTGTAGTATTAGTATTATGTTATAGCTTGTAATTGTAGTATGTATTATTATGTAATAGCGTGTATTAATCTAAAATAAATAAATAAATAAATTTCTTATTCGTGGGTTTTTTCTTAACATCGAATTCGAAAAGATTCCGCAACTTTTAGTAATGAGGTATTAGAAACACTACGAATGGTAATATACACTTCTTCAGCCATGAAAATTTGAAAAAATGCCAATAAACATTCTGCAGGGTGCATGGACACGGAAAACCCGAATCAAGAAACATTTTATACGGTATACGGACACAGACATGGAAAAGCCGAACTTAACCGACCTTGATCAAATTTTCCTCAAGTAACCATGTAACGGCGTTTACCGTTCCATCTATTAGGGCCAGCTGCCCAATACCGAGATAGGAAAAGCACCTCCAATCCATTCGGCTACCTTCCTGCCTGACGGTACGTCTAACACACTCGTCGCTGAAACGCTCACCAGTTCTTCTCCTCACGTACGAAATCCCGTCGGAACTGAAGAGATTAAATTTTGACTCGTTCGAAAATATAACATTTCTCCAATATATTTTGGTTCAATTCTGGTGTTTTTTGGCCCATTGCAGACGTTTTTGACGCATTTTTTGTGTCAAAAGTGGCTATTTTGGCGGTCCGTCGAGCAGAACCAGCATCCTGAAGTCTTCTACGGCCGCTTCTCGTAGTAATTTAGGTGCCACCGTCTTTAATAAATTCTCTCCTAATGTCTTTAGCAGTTTTGAAACGATCTTCTAGGCTCATGTGCTCCGGAGAGCGATCCTCTCTTGAACTGGTCTTTCTGAAACGCCCAGAGCCGATTTTCCTCTTTATAGAGCCGGTCCGGTTCTCTCATGAATCCAACTTTTGTACTTATCCTCCGGATACTCAATTTTTCTTCCCGCAAGACCAAAATTTTCTTCGTGTAAATTTCGGTCATTTTCCTTAAATTCGGCACACTTTAACTTTCTCTGCAATTTAACAACTACTTGTCACAAAAAACAAGTCTATAATGATATTAAAATGAACATATTGCATGTATTTATACAAAATAAGTGTCCTACCTGCTGAATCTTATACCTTCTGGACACTATCACCCTTGAACTGCATGCCGACTGCCTGTCCGGATTTCTATGTCCGCCACTGTATATTGTAACGTAATAGGGGCTCCTCGGGCTCGACGGATAAATTAAGGCACTTATTTCCAATTACAAATATTTACAGTTTTATTCACTTCACTTAATTTGTTCGTTTCACAATTTCCTTTACACGTTTTCTTGGCACTACACCGTTTCACTTAACTACACTTATCACTTCACTGGTCAAAATACAACTCACTATTCGCGGTATCGCAGTCTAAATCACGACTAAAACTAATCAGGCTACTACTCCTAATTTATACTACTCAACTTAATTCAAGAAAGTTCGCAACTTAGTTTTAGATGTTTCCGTTACTCATTTTCACCTCACCTATTCACCATGGGTTCGCGTCGTCCTTGACTTTACGAATTCAATGAACTTTCTTAAACATTGCAAATTTTATCTGTAACACGAGGTAAACATTTCAGGCGAACACTAAATTTCCCAAAATCGGTTCTACAGAGCAAACAGAACAAGAACCTCTATACAGGGTGTTTCAGATTTGACGTGCCAAAATAAGTGGGGTGATAGATCTCAATTAGACGGAGTTGGATAATTGTAAGTCCCTGTTTAAGGCGTATTGCAGCCAGCCTCTCCCGTATTTTCGTCGCTGGATTCCCAATTTGGCTAACTAAATCCTCCCTATTGTAAACTGGGCTTGAATAAACTTCACCCTTCATTGTTCACCATAATAAAAAGTCCAATGGAGATCTAGCAGGCCAAGGAATCAGTGCACCTCGTCCGATCCAGTGGTTAGGAAATTTTTCACTTATGTTAGCCATATGCGCTGGTATTCCATCGTGTTGGTAAAACATTCCCCTAAGATTATCCATTGGATTCTCTTCTATTAGATCTGGCAGTGTATTGTCCAAAAAGTCCGCAACAATTTCACTAATAAGCACTTGCGGCAAAATGAATGGTTGCTTATTATACCAGCCCAAACATTGACACTGAATCTCTCCTGGGATGAGGTCACCTTTGCCCTGTGTGGGTTAGTGTTTGACTAGGTATGGAGGTTATGGAAGGCCGTGATATCATTACTGGTGAATTGACATTTATCTGTCCACACATTTTGGTCCAGAAACGCTCTGTGGTCAATGTAGCGTTCCAGAAGCCAAGTGCTAAATTTCAGTAATTCATGTAATTAGTACACCCCGTTTTTATTTTTATTGGATTAACCATCTTGTCACCCTTCCAGAAAGGTGCAACATGGCAAGGTAGATACAGGATGAGAAAAACCGCATCCTTAGAACTCCCTGAGTACCTAATTATTTTATTGCACTTTCTTAAGAAAATTCTTTAAAGAAAAAAAATGTTTAAGATAAATGGTCAACAATGTTTGTTTCGGGTTAACAGGCAATTAATTTTAATTATTGCTGCAAAAAAGTTATAAAATTGTTAGTGTGATTTTGTTTATTGCCGATGTTATCTTGTGTTAGCTAGAATTCTAACCCCTGTATCCTGGCGTTCTGTTAGTCGTACCTTATGAAAATTTTTCTATAAAAAAGGGTCAGTCAGCAAAAATACATATCATAGTTGAAAAATAAATTAATAAGTACGGGTGTTTTTAAGCAAAAATTATTAAAAAAGGTAAAATTTACATCTAAGGCATACGCGGATATTATTTACATTTATAGAGTAGTAGACGGAAAAGGGAGAGAAGGAGATTCCCAAACCGGCGAGCACCCCAAAGAGGGGAATTTACATGGACTTACCAAAGGTTAAGAGAAACACGAAATCTAACTTCACACGACAGGGGAGACACGACCCGAAACTTCGGAAACTTCTGCTGACGTCGAGCCTCAAATAATCACTGTCGTGAGGCAGGACCCTGAGACGAGCACGAAACGAGTCGCAACGCGATTAGGAGTGTCGTCATTTAAGGTTTAGGGAGTTATTCATCGCGGGGGATCACGCCCATATCACCATCACCCAGTCCAATTTTGGAAAGACCATTGGGATAGTAGTTTTTTAGATTTTATTTAATGTCGCTATGTTGGTTAGATCTTATCTTTTGATAACGAGGGTCATTTAATTATTAAAGAGACAAATTGGTCTGGGGAAAAAATTGTTGGTAGGTCAAGTTTGGTACTTTTTGGACTTTAAGTTGGCATCACAAAGATGAGTCGTGATCAGCTGTTGGAGCAACATTGCTGTGTTTATAACCTTAAAATTAAGTTTAACGATGGCAAGTCCACTTGAAAATTCCACATTGTTTGAACAACGTTCTGTGATTCGTTTTTTACTTGCTGAAGGTGAAAAACCAGCTAATATATACTCTAGAATCACTAAAGTGTATGGTGAAGTTACAAGTGGGTAGAACGTTTCAAAAGTGGTCGAAAATCCGTGACTGATAAACACCATTCTGGCCGGCCAGATAAAGTTTCAACTTTTTTTTTATTATTGTGATTATCTCGAAGAACAGTGTACAATGAACAGCCAATACTACTCAGATATGCTTTTGAACAAAGTGAAGTCAACTATGAGGGATAAACATCGTGGATCTCAGAGGAGAGGTGTGATTCTCCATCAAGACAACGCACGTCCTCACATTGCTCAACTAACCCGTGAAACCATCAACAAAATAGGCTGGGATTAACTGCCTCATCCTCCTTACAGTCCCGATTTAGCATTACATTTGTTTGGTCCATTGAAGGAGGCATTACCTGGTAAGAAGTTCCAGGATAACGAAGATGTCAAAAAATTTGTGGGAAATTGGCTCAAACACCAAGACAAAGAGTTCTTTGCAGCCGGTATATAAAAAAGTTAGTAACTTGGAATAAGTGCATACATTTTGGTGGGGATTATGTTGAAAAGTAGGAAAAGTTTTGTTTTGTAAAGACTAATTTGTCTCTTTAATTTGGAGACGGAGTTGGATCAATGCGTTGAGCGGCAAGACCAACATGTCGTGGGTCCCGGGTTCGAGCCCAGATGACCGTGAGCTTTTATTAAGAAATTAAAATAATCCACTCCGTCTCTGGGCTGTTGTCTAGCTCGCAGCAATGCAAACAAGACTCAAGTTTCCTCACTTCCCTTACCCTAATTCCCTTCCGGCCAAAACCATGCTAACGCATCAAAGGGTTGTCCCCTAGGATTTGGCCACATCGTATACAAAAAAAAAAAAAAAAAAAATAATTGAATGACCCTCGTAAAAGGGTAATGTGAATACAATGAAAAACTTAAATTTATGAATCACCCTGTAACTCCCAAACGCTTGAGATTGCCCCCCCCCCATACAATTTTTTGTTTCTCTAGTTGAAATCTATCACCCTACTCATTTGGGCACTTCAGATCTGAAACACCCTGTATTTTTATATAAAAATGATCTGTATGAGTCAGGTCAATTTAGTAGTGATAACTCGGTCGCGAACGATTCGCTCATTTTGACCGAGTCAGTAAAATAACTCAAAGGACCTAAGTCAATATTTTCAGACCATGTCGGTCAATCGTTCACTTGCATTTCCCCATATCATGTCTCTAAGAAGAAGACACACGCCAATTTTCTCAATATCGCGGTTGCTCCCATCTCAAAGCAAAAGAGTGATAGACTGTGAATGGTATATAATGCATCGTGGAATATTTCCTTGAGTTAAGAATTTAGATCTCAATTAACTTCGCGAGGCGCACTCTTTCAATTTTATTTTGTAACGTTACGACGTCATGTACTCACAGTAACCATACAACAATGTAAATGCGAGCTTTGAACAGAAGAAAACTGTGATCTGAAACGGAAAAATGGAGAAATTCACCACTATTAGGGCTCAAATAACTCTCTACAGACATAGGTGCCAAAATGATTCAATTGACTTAAATGACGGAATCTTCTTTTCGAGTCGCTTATGTTAAATGACTCGTATGACCTGACTCAGCAAAGTGACCAATTTTGCCCATCACTACATTTTAGTGTCGGCTAGAAAAATTCTACTTCGGCAGGAAGTCTACTAAATCTTCGCCTTCGTCGGGAGTTGACATCCGGTTTGACGTGTTTTGAAATATCTTTATTTTATCGTTCTGTGTTTTTAATTTCAAACCTTTTCAAACTTTGGGTTACGAACAGCGCTATAAGTTATTTGTTTATCCTTGAAAAATCGAGTGTCTTGTGTAATTTCATTCGATTTATTTCGAGTTTAGGTGGCCGCCTTTTATGTGTTTTTCAGTTTTACCCATACCAACTTTAGCTAATTATGAAATTAGCAAAGCTTAAGGAATATAATGATATTTCTAAAATTAATATACTCGACCTAACTATGTTAAGTATTATACCAATCCAAATTCCAATAATTTAAAAATTCTAGAACTATTTTTCTTTGCAGAATCTATCATAGAGATCCAAGGAATGTCAGTAAGTGAAAACTAAATTTAATTCGTACCTTATTCATTAATAATTCTTAACGTTTTCTTCTCAAGTCCTATTAAAAAGTGAAGATGAAGGGCCTAGGGTTAATCCATGCCGGTAAGTACTATAGTCCACATCGGTGTGTACTATACTTTTAGTATTTTTTGCAGCTCAAGTGCAATGTTTTCAACATTCGGTATTATAATCCGGCGTCTCCTTAAGCCTCCAGTACGATAATACCAACGCGTAACTGGGCGGGAATGCAACGGCATGAAAATGAACCCTTTGCCAACGCAACTGTGGCCTAGGGATCCTATTTCAACTTTTATGCTTGAACGAGGTGATCCGAAGCCACTTTTTCTTTTTACCAGGCTGCCATTCAGATACGAAAAATTAATTTGCGGAGTTATTTCATTCAATGTTTAACTAGTAATTAGTAAAAGAGAGTAAGGGTATGACAACCTACTTCTAGCTAAATTATTTGGAACTATATTAAGTCACATATCAGAGTTCCTTATCGGTCACAATTAGCGTTTAATTATAAGTCAATTAAATTTTATCTTTCTTCATCGGTGCGTAAATCTCATTTTGTGAAAGGTCCCTACCGTCCACTTGATATTATTCAACAAGTGTAATAGAGCTGGACAACTGTTGGTTTTGCGGCTTGCTGACTTGTTCATTTGGAAGTACATCGCGTGCCCCGAATGAGGTATCCCCCATAATGGAGCAACCCCGCCTTTCGGAAACACAATTATTAGGTAACTCACACGGTGACCAGCCACCCCATAAATTTCACATTTCAATACTCTGGCTCGATTTGGTCATTGAGTGAAAAGCACGAAAATAGGGTTGCGTAACCCCTAATTAATGGGAATTTTTAAGGTAGAAAATCCTCAAATTCATTAAGTGTAAATATGTGAAAAAAAAATTAAAAAAGTATAAACTTTCTTTCCAAGACATTACGTGCTACATGCACTAATAACACTTGTTACCGCCAGTTAAGTCACATTTACCAAAATTAATGAAGTAAATTATTCACATGCCATCCCCAAAACAAAAAAAATTTCACTATGAAAATGTTCTTCAATGGACGTGTGTACATAGATGTCATTATAGTACAGACATTTCGTGCCGTGCTGTTTCACTGATTTAATATGCGAACCAATTGTCCACAGTCTGAAAACCGCCCCAGCAAAGAAATAAATGCACAAAAGTGGTATTTACGTATTTATGGCACGAAAATTGTTGGTAAACGAATTTATGGTGCACTATAATGGCCTCTAAAATTTTCATGACAACCCTGTGGAAATGTGAAAAATTTCACACGATTTCAGGATTTTCGTGACGAAAATATAACCTTAGATTTTCTATAGATTCCAGCGTTGTTACTGGTAATTATTTAAAAATGTAAAAGATATTATTATATTCGTTCATAGATAATATGAATGACCCAGGTTCGAATCTGACCGGCGACGATCAATAGTTGTTTTCTGCTGACAAGACATTACGTCAAATGGTTCCGATTACATCTTAAATTGTAGATCCACTTCTAATTTATTGTCTTCGGATCGGGTGTAATTCTTTTCCTCCCTCATGCCCCACACAGAGTTAAACATTATCTGGATATTTTTTGTAATATTTCAAACAGTTGAAAAGAATTAGTTTACATTAACCACAATTGACAGACTGAGAATAAAATTGGTACAGGTTGCGAGCAAAAGTGGCAAAAACGAATCGCGTAAGATTTCGGGCAAAAGCGCATCAGAGTAAAGCTCCGGGCAGGTTGCTGGAGAATGGACGGACGAGTTGAAGCCTTCTAGGATACGGTGATCCTCATCTTGATATTTTCAAGTGTTAGTTACATCTCCAAGAGGTAGCATCCCGGCAATGCATCCTAGAATGTAGCCAAGTAACTAATGCAGGAGGATATAACCTCTTGAAAAATCCGCCTAACTCCAAGCGAGTCTGCAGTGTCGTCGTCCCCTCTGCAGGTCCCAGGGGTAATTGGGTCGCGAATGGCGTTTTCCTCAGGCGCTTCTGTGGTAGTGGAAGTGGATTGTATGGGAGGCCCTAACAGGTTGGCTATACCCACGGTACCCACAACACAACAGTAGCAGCTTTGGAAGAATTACCTTTCGAAGGAACTGTGGCGGCTATGGATTCTGGCTCGCTCCCACCGGCTGAAACTGCTGTAGCAGTCCTTGAAAAGTGTTCCTTTGGCATTATAATAACTAGCCCTTCCTCAGGTGCGGCGGTGCAGAGACGGGAGACTCTAACTAGTTGGCAATCTCCGCGATACGCACACCAGTAGAAGATGCAGATCTGCCTTTCAAAGGGTTAGCTTCGGTTAATCCGGAGGGGGTTTCTTGTCCTGGCTCCGGACTAAAGCGTTGCGGCCTGGAACCCTTCAATGCCGTAGGCAGAGAAGGGATGCAGGTCGTGATTAACGCATGGACCAAGAAGGAACACTGGAAACGGGAGGAAAACATGGATTTATGCAGATCTGCCTTCCGTACGGTTAGCTGCGGTTAATACGGAGGGGGTTCCTTGTCCTGGCTCAGGACTAAAGCGTTACGGCCTGGAACCCTTCAATGTCGTAGACAGTGAAGGGGTGAATGATGTTACTAACGCATGGACCAAGAAGGAACACTGGAGACGGTAGGAAATCATGGATTTATGCAGATAGGCTAGGATTATAGCAGTGACCCAGGAAACCGAGGTTAGTGGCGACAGTGGGATAACTGGATACTCAGTTGCCCCCACTAAGGGAGACTGGGAGGGGACGAAAAGGGACCCGGTTATGTGGTATGTTTCGGCTAATCCCCAGAGAGGTGTTTTTAGTCAGTAAGAATCTCACACTACCGGAGGGCACGGGCTGTCTGGTGTCTTTTGCAAGATTTTCACCTCTCCCGCAAAAAAAAAAAAGCTCCGGGCAAAAACGACTTAACTAATAAAGATAATGCAAAGTTACTGCAGTTAATTCGTTTTTGCCCGGAGTTTTTCTCTGATTCGTTTTTGCTCGGGATCTCACTCGGTTCGTTTTTGCACGGAACATTTTCTAGACCACTTTTGCTCGAACTTTGTAGACAGGTCATTTTTACTCTAAGCCTGTCAATTGTTATAATAATAAATTTATTCGCCAAAACGAATTTGTTTTTTTAATCATTTTTGAGGTCTTATATAAAAACACACTTCCTTTTAAATTTTCCACATTTATGTAATTATTCAGTTCTTTATAATAACTTCGCTAACGCGTTTCGTGATCTATCACAACATCAGTCGCTCTGATGATGAATCATGAAAAATCTGCATCATTAAAACTATGATGAAGCCAAGTCTCAGTCAACATGATTACATCGTAGCAGCAGGCAAGGGATGCCTGAAATATATGATTAGTTTTAGTTCTTAGTCCCCTTACATTCTGATAGTAAGATAGGAAAATAAATAATCTCAAAAAGAGACAGGCGAGAATTGAGACGCTGACAACGAAGTAGTACAGAGTCATCAATCTTGGTCCTCATTCTCACATAGGTTAGAATGTCATCAATAGAGGTAGAAGGATCTAGTCGAGAGACAAAAAAAAAACTTAGGCATTGGGGCAGTGCTCAGATTAAAGACCGTGCTCTGCGCTAGGTCAAATGCCCCAACCATAGGTGCGCCCTGTAGGGAAGAAATATCGGCCTGCAAGGTAGTACTAGAAGCAACAGTAACAGGGCTCGAAACAGCACCCGATGTGCTAGGTACACCATTAGCAGGCTCATGCTTCAACTGGTCAACAACGGACACAGCATCAGGAATAACAACACGGTCCTCCGTGAGCGGGGAAGAACCAGTAATAACACCCTTCCGGCGTCTTGCATTTCCCCTACAATGATGGTGTTATGCAGAGGGGGGTGGGGCAGGGGCCACAGAGACGACAGGGATCACAGACGAATCAAAAGGGACCCCAACCGGATGGGAAGAAACCTTGGAGACCAAACTCCTAATATCCGTCGCTACATAAGAAATGAGTTCAGAGTCCCTGGAGACAGAGGTTAACCAGGATTCAATACCACCTCTCAGATGTTTGACATAACTCCGGATGCCGTCCAGGGCTGGTTTAATCGAAGAAAACTCAATACAAGGGGATGAGGATGACTGGCCAGGATGGAGAGATGCAGTTTGAAGATCATCAATAGCTGCAGTGAGGGTAGAGAACCTATATTTGACCTGGTTAGATTTGGACAAAATGATTTCAGAATTGTCGCAGAGAGATTCAATACAGCTGGCAATGTTGTCCAGTGTGGAATTCAACAAGTTAACGTCTTCGGATAAGTTGTAGTTGAAGTTTGTTTGCTGTGCTAATAGTTATAACTGAAGATTCTAATAAAGTTAAAGCTTCTTCAGAAAATTATTTACGCCTTTTCCTTGGCAATTTTTGCAGACTTGCTATGACTGGGTCTGGTGACATGAGAAGTAAAGTAAAAATATCTTCATGTGCTAGTTCTCTAGATTTCCTAGACAAATTTACTCTGTTACTCTTAAAATCTTTATTGTAGGCTTCTTGTTTCTCCCCGCTTAGCTGCGCGATTGGTAACAAAGCGTTAGCAATTACTTCATGTCCCTGGATTAGTTTTTTCTGTACTGTGGGAGGCATTTGATACCAATAATATTTTGATATGAACAACTGGGCAGTTTGGAAGACAAAAATTCTGTATTTGTCTATGTTTATTTTATATCCGCTTGCGATTGTTTGTAAAATATTTTTAAAACGTTTTATTAAATCAATATCCACACCAGTTATGCTTGACAACAATTCGGGGTCATCGAAATAACGCCTAGCGGTATTCCCATCGTTACTGTTTCCAAAACCAGGCTTTGGCTTGTTTGTCTACAGTTAAACCCATTTCCAATTTAAACAGTTTCTGTATTTTCTTTTTTGTTTCCGCAACTATTTTTTTATTTTCTGGTACCCGAGCTTCCCACTGTTGGATGGGTAATTTATATTTCAAATGCAATATGCTCTCGAAAAACCTAATCCAAGCATGAAGCACTGACAACCTAAATTGTAATCTTGAAGGGTCTCTTACCTTTGCATTAAGGGGTTACATGAGTTTCCCGGCTTCAAAAAATCAAATTTCAAAAAATTCAAATTTGTTGTAGTCTTATTAAACCACATCTCTAGAACATTGTCCTAAATTTTCAAGTCGATCAGAGCAATAGTTTTGGAGATAGAGCCTTGGGAAGTTGCGCGCTCAAAGCCAGTTGGGCTCAGCGCGCCGCAGGTATATTGGAAAAGCTGCTCATCTATTGTTTTTCTATCTTTCTTGTCCGTTTCTTTCACTTTCTAAGGGCAACTGCTTAGAAATACTTCAGTTGGTAATTACTGCAGCTGCAGCAGATCCTTTACTTTATGGGTCAGGAATTGAAGATTCTATGTAAGTGGAAACAAAATTTTTTACCCAGTTTTATTGTCACTCAAAACTTAAAACGCGTTTTTCTCGAAACTGTATTTTCAAAGTCGGTTGTCAAGAAAACGAAAACTACTGAACTGATCTTGATGAAATTTTGCACACGTCTTGGAGATATTATTGACAAGGACTTGGAGGAAGGATTTTTTTTTGATTGCAACTATTTAAAAAAAAATTTTGAGCAAAATTTACCGAAATTTTTAATATTTTGTAAAAAGGTCTGCCAAAAATCCAATTTTCACTTTATTTTTTTCCTTCGTCCAAATTCTAGTTTAAGGTATTACCCGTATTTTTTTTTTTTGACGTCAGTTTACCCTGTCATCAGTTCTGCTGTCAACTCGCAAGCACCTTTTTTCCGAGGGGTCAGCGGAAATGACGTAGCAATGGCAGAGTTTTAAATATTTTTCTAGAAAAACTTCAGAAATTCTTTTTCAAATGTGTATATTTAAGGCAATAAAAAGTTTAACTGAAATATTTCATTTTTTATATTAAAAAAAATTTGTTAAAAATAAGCCATTTTTTACCCGTTTTTTACCCGATTGTTGATGACGTTTCTGTTATCGCGTTGCATTCCATCAATCATTGTAAAAAGCATGGTGTGTCTTACCTCAATGGTTTTGTCATCTATTTGGCAAACAGCTGGTTTTAATAGTATGATCTGGTCCTCAATATGTACTCTTTCAGTTTGTGAGAGCTCTGCAGTTTCACGTTTAAACTGGAATCTAATGACTCTGCAAGTTCTGGCAGAGAATGGTCTTTGATTCTGCCACATAATCGTTTGATATCCTTTTTCGTCGGGTATGTCGTTTTTTATTGTTAGAGGTAATGTAATAAAAATGTTGGCATCAGATTCGTTGGTCTCGCTTCTAAATCTCTGCTTGATTTCTGTTACATTTGAACCATCAAAACTTCATTTATAATTTCAGTGTATCTTTATGTGGTAGGCTTTTGATAACTTCTTCCTGTACTTGTAGAAATCGAGAAGTCGTGTGATCCAAAAGTGGTCTGTACTTCAGCCAAAGTTTCTGTGATCAGCATATCTTCTTTTTTGGGATGTCAGGCTTTTTTTGTTCGCTGGACCACCTCATAAGGTGGAGATCGGTCTCTGTTGTATTCACGTATTACATTGTATTGATGCTTGGTTAGTTTTACATCAATCATCATAGCAAGAGCTGTAGTTCCATGCAGACGTATTTTAGTAGTAGCTATGTTCTTAAAAGCAGTCCGATATTTGCTGTCCCGTTTTGGTGCAGATAAAGTGACTTCTTTACGATAATTCTTTTGAAGATTGTCCAGCCCTTAAGCTTTCAGTTTTTTGTCTTTTGCTTCTATCAGATAGATCCTCAAAACGTTTTTCAGGACGTCTACCCTTATTGTTTGAAGTAACGGAGAACTTAGTAAGGAAAACCTAACGAGGTATCTAGCCAATCTTTGTTGCTTTGAAGAAATCTATCTGTTTTTCTATTTGCAGCCTGCCATTTCAATTTAAAATTTGAGTTGAAATGTGATAACTGTCGCGAAAATCCACAGTAAATTTGTTTGAGTAATTTGTATGATTTTCCAAGTATTTTGTCAACTCATTAAGTTGATCATCAAGATTGCGATGGCCAGAACTTCTCATTACCTCAAACAAGGCTCGTCTAGACCAAAAAATATTTGAAAAGCCTGATCTCTGTGAAAAATATGATTTTTTATAAAAAAGCATATTTTACAACGAATTTTGTGAAGGATGAAGCTTTTTAAGAAACTAATTTTTAATTTATTGTCGCTTAAACACCGTCCAAATTCATCTTAATTAACAATTAATATTTTGAAATGACGCAACCATGCGCAAAGTTTTATTTAGTCATATGTTACATAGGTTTGTTTAGAAATATAATCGCTTTAAACAATAGCTGAAACTTGCTGGGAACGCTACTTAATGAATCATGTTTAAAATTTTCTATCTCAGAGTATTAACATTTCACATGTGTACTTTTACAGTTAGTTTAAATTATTATTATACAGTAAAATGAAAAATAAATAATAGATAGCATACTGACCTGATGATAAAGATGCCATAATAACCGCAATTCAATATTTATAACAATAGCAATAGAAAATGTAAATTGAAAACATCGCTTAAGTCTCACGTTTAGCAGCCGTCACGCGTAGTCTGAGAGTGGTATAAGTTTAGACTAAAATATTTTAGTTGCGAGTGGATTCAGAACATTTGTCCGACCGGTACTTTGTAACGGCATCTGTGTACTTAGATTGCAACAAGTACCGGTCGCCTATTGTGTAATTTTATTTTTTGGTTTTCGCCAACTTTTGATGCATTTGGCCCCACTGTGCGACGGCGACACATGGTTTTCTGCTTACAACAGGTTACGATAAAAGGCAGGTTGCAGAGTAAATGTGAGTGGTTCGGAATCCACTTTAAATTGTATGTCCGCTTATAATCGTCGTCCCGTTCTTCTCCCGCCCCCATGCCCCACGAGGGATTACAGGAACTAGAGAGATAGAAGTAGAGAAACAAACAGAAACAACAGCAACAGTGCAGAGATAAACATACGCGAAACAAATGACTATCAACCTTCAATAGAAAAAAACTCCATAACAAATTATAGGCCAATCCCGAAGCTTTCCTGCATACCTAAGTTGTTTGAATCTGTTATATACTCACAGCTTGTTGGGCAGTGTAAGGGGTTAATCTCATCTAATCAACATGGCTTTCTGCCTGGTTGATCGAGAACAACCAACCTTCTCGATTTTACATCACACATTATTTCTGCCTTCCAACAGGGACTCCAGACTGACTGTGTCTACACCGACTTCAGCAAGACATTTGATAAGCTCCCTCACCCCGTGATTATGCTTAAGCTTGAAAGGTTGGGTTTTCCGCCTTTATTGCGCGACTGTATCTGCTCTTACTTAAAAAATAGGACTTACCGTGTCTCTTTCCGTAATACTTTATCTAGAGTCGTTAGGGCTTCATCTGGTGTACCGCAAGGTAGCCGTCTGGGGCCGCTGCTCTTTATTCTTGCCATTGACGACATTGTCCCTCTGATTAAGCACTCCAAAGTTTTAATCTATGCAGACGATATGAAGATTTTCTCATGCGTTAGAAACAGTTATGATTCTTCCTGCATTCAGGATGATTTGAATACCTTCAGGAGTTGGTGTGCCACAAATGGACTGCAACTTAACCTGGATAAATGTGAAGTTATATCATTTTCTAGGAACATCAATCAGCTCGTCTTTGATCATACCTTTGCGGAAACTAATATCCGTCGTGTGGAGTCCGTTACTGATCTCGGTGTAATGCTAGACAAAAAACTCGATTTCACTCTGCACATAAACCATATAGTATCTCGGAGTAATTCAGTCCTTGGTTTTGTTAAGCGGTGATCAAGGGAGTTTTCTGATCAACAGACCCTTATTCACTTATTTTTTTCTTAAGTTAGACCAATTCTTGAGTACGCATCTCAGATTTGGTCTTGCTATGCTGTTCATTCTAGACGCATTGAATCGGTGCAGCGGAACTTTGTTAGGTTCGCACTAAGGGACCTCCCGTGGAATGATCCATGAATCGCCTCCGATTGCTTAATATGCACTCGTTAGAGGAACGTAGTAGAATTGCTGACCTAGTATTTATTCATCAGCTTTTGAACTTGAATATAGATTCTCTCACTCTTGCAAGTTTGGTTACTTATAGGCAAATCCCGTATAGCTTAAGGAGATTGCCTTTACTACATGTTATCCATTCTCGTTCTAACTATGGTATGCATGAGCCTATTAACCGCATGTGTAGAGCCATGAATATGTGTCCTATTTTTGACCTGGCTCTTACTAAAGATTTGCTTAAACGATCTCTGTTGTCTTTGCACCCCTGATTGTAGTGTTTGTTATTGTTCTAGTTTTTTTCTGTTGTTGTTTTTTTTTTGTTTACTAATATTTTATTGCATGGGTTGTGGGAGCCCCATTCATCTCAATATTTGTTATATTCTGGTGAATAGGTCAATTAATTCCAGGCCTCTGCCTGTGAAGTGCGCCTTCTGAGTTAGAAGAGTTAATTCTATTATTATTAAAAAAAATTAACAAACATGTACATAAAAACTACTATAACTGATATAAAAGCTAAATAATTAAAGTGAAGCCCAGAGTTAACTTCCTTTTGATTAGAACAAAATGTGATATGCTTTCCCTTACTGGGAAAATTATTCGAAAAGTCAGTAATCAAATGTCAAAATAAGAAATGCATATCTGTAAGAGTCCTCAAAAAAGTTTCAATATCTGATTTTCATTCATAACTTTGAACTTTAATGCCCAAAGCATCTAACATTGAAATCTGCACCAAATTAAAACTTTTCTTAATTAGCATACCTTGGCACTCGAGAAATTCTTCGATTAAATTTAAATCCCTCGATAAAGGCTCCAGCTTGAAGTTTGTCACCCTCTTGAGACGATGAGACCCACTATTCAAGGACTTGCCATTAAATACATAAACCGTCATCTCCTCGTGAATCAACCAAATAAGTTTTATTTGATCAATTAAAACAAACACAACAGCAAAATTAGCTAAAATTTGATTGAAAGTTTTGTTTAAAGCCTACCAGGAAAACCATTGACCCAGTTTTAGTACCTACGTGCCTAGCAAAAGAAACTTCCGGGACGACATATTGACTGCAAAAAGGGTTGTTGCCTAGTCCATGTCTCCCAAACAAGGTCAATAAACTTTTCTTTGATAATATCTTAAAATTTTGTCATTGTTGTAAACACTTTACAAATTTTATTAATGGCGTAGTCTCGAAACGGTCGTAGATATATCTCCGCCGGGAACAGCTGAACAACATTACGGAGGGAAGTAATACGGAAACGTTGAAACTTTTCCAAAGTCGGCAAACTTTGAATTAAAACTTTTGCCTTATATACTTTAGCAAAGTTTCCATCACAAATCAAACTTTCACAAACTTCTACAACTGCGCGCGCATGAATGTAATTACTTTCATTGTTTTTTCGGTAGGAGTTAGACGCCTCTCGGCTGCTTAGTCATCTATGAACACTTGCGGTACGACAGTTATTCCTCCCGAATAGGATTATCTTTCAGTTAAGTGAAGTGACTAGTGTACTATAAAGTATCTTTTAAGTGCAAGTACTTACTGACCGTTAAAAGTCTCACATTCGAATTTGAATTTTGTGCACCGTGGCGCAGTTAAAGTGACCGGAAACGGAAATGGCAGTAATTTGAAGGACTTCTCGTGCAGGACATCAACTTATGTGTATGTGACTGTTGAAAGTGATTGAAAGCTGTAAAACTAGCACCACACTGATGCATATGTTCAGGATATTGAAGCTTTTCAGGATGAGCTTCCTGAAGTACTTTAGTGCGCAAGGAAAGTGGGTTTAAAATGCAGTGGGGATTTAAAGGATATTTCAGTTAATAAGTGATTTCTCTGTGATAAACAATAACTTTAAAAAACTGAAGTAAATTATAAAAAAAATTAAGCTATTTAATATTTTAGATAAGAGCTATGAGTTTTATACGTTTGGTAAATGATGTTATAAATGGTGTAGTACAATTGTTATACAATTAGCTAATATTGTCATGTACCTAAGCTAAAAAAGGATTAAAAAAATACAAAAAGAAATAAAATATGTTTGGACTCAGTGCATTGATTCTAACTATGTGCCAAAGCTGTAAAACTTAAATTTTAAAATAAAGTTAACAATCTTTGCAAATTGTAATAGTTTTTTCTTTTTTGTTTCATTGTAAATATTTTATTAATAGTTATCGACAAAAATAAAAAAATATCATGCAAAAATGTAATCGAACGCAAAATCATATTTAAGGTCTCCGTTTCGTATCTTAATTTTTAGTATTATTGAAAAACCAAAGTTATGCGTTTGGAGATTATCGTAAAGTCGAGGTTGCTTCTTGAAGGGACCTCGCGTTTGTTTTTTGGTGAAATCTTCCTAAAAGTGATTATTGCATTTGTGCCGGGCAAAACCAATTCAAGGAAAATGAGCGTTTGGAAAGTGACAAATAAAGAATACTTGATCCCCACAAAATTTCTTTGTATGTTTCCGCGAAGTTTTAAGAAGAAGATTGCATTACAAAATTACATACAACGTATTTAAAGCAAGCTTAAATAGGATATTTAAGAGAAATGTGTTTTGAAACCTATATTTTAGGTGTCTTCTGCACTTGTATCATAATCTGGGCAAGTCTTTTGGTATTCATCTCATGATCAATAGATCCCTTGACTCCTGTGAAATCATAGTTTTTTTTCTGAAGACAAACTTAGAGGATGCTACATTTATTAACTTTTGTGTAAAAAATATCGCAAATGGTAATCCAGTTGATATGCCCTTTAACGATTTTCCAAAAGCTTTTGACAGAATATGAATTCCAATTGTGCTAGAAAAAAGTGCATCAACGAGTAAAAGACATTACTTTAAGAAGTTAAAATAAACAAACTATAATATATGTATATTGTGTTGAATCTTTTTTAGTTTATTAGAAATTTTCCAAATCGTATGAAACAATTAGTGTTGTGTCGTCCCTTTTCTTGCACATGCGCACTGGTGGTGTTGAAAGAATAGGTGGATAAAAAATCTGTCCAGATAATGGGCGTATTAACTCGAGTCCCCGAGTAGATAAAAGAGACTCGCTCATTTCCAGATTAAAACAGGCACTCACAGCGTGAAAACGGCCGAATGGCACTCAAATGAGAAATGACACGCATGAGTAACAATTATAATTTTCTACATGAGAGCCCGATGGAAGGACGTATCAATAAAAGACGCACGAAATAGTCCAAACCAGGCACAGTACGCTCACACTTTTTCCGACTAAAATTTAAAATGAAAAAAAAACAGTTATTTTCGATTAACTCATTAGAGACCATGGTCTGAAACAACAAAACTATCTACGCAGTAGTTGGAAACGTTTGAGCAGTTGAGTCTTATTCTTACTCGGGTTAATAAACACACTGGTCTACTAAAAATGGGGTCAATTGTATCTGGGCAGCTGGGGGTCATTTCCGAAGTAATTTCCCAAGAATTCGAATCCAAAGCCTGAATTAAACCATCAAGTCAGGATTTTGAAACACTTGAGATTATATATTTCAAAAATTCTTTTTTTTTTGCTACATTTTTGAAGTAATTTCCGAAGACTTCGAATCCGTGGGCAGAATTGGACCACCAAGTCAGGATTTTGAGATACTTAAGATTATATATTCGAAAAATTCTTTTTTTTTTTTGCTACATTTGAGGTTATGTATGTGATGCACAAAATTTGTTTGGTCTTTTTTCTGGTTGCATCATTTAATGCTACTCTTACTCTCTTCATAATAAGTTATTGAGCACAGGCCCGTGCGCACGGGGAGGGTTTGTAAAATTTTCTGAACTTCTTGATTAGGACAAATTTGACTGAAATACTAAAAAAATAACCTAAAATGTGTATGACCATATTTTTTAATTGCATAATATGTCATATTTTATTTACATCCATTTGTTGATAGTTTTCTTTGTATAGCTCCTTTGTTTTTTTTAATGAAATTAGATACCCTCCCCCACCCCTCCACAATGAGCAAAACCTGTGCACGGGCCTGATTGAGCGGTTACTTACGATTAGCGGTTACGACCACTTTAAGTTATGATATATATCACAATGTTAATGTGATTGCTCATGACGTTCTTGGGATATATTTCCTAATTTATAATTGTCGCAACTTTGCAAAAACAATTTGTAGATCACCGCTTAATAGCTTATTTTGAAGAGTAGTATTAAATGAGCAAAAAAAAATTGCGCATCCTATATTTCAAAAGTAGCCAAAGAACCCATTTTTAGAGTACATATCTCAAAATCCTGACCTAATGGCCCAGTTCTGACCACAGATTGGGATTTTACGCAGCAAATTAATTTGGAAATGACTCCCAGCTGCCCAGGTACAAAACCATGTTGTCCAGTGATATTATAAATGCAACTAGGTAATAAACATATATAAGAATTAAAATAACAAATTTCACTTTTGAGTCATCGGCTGCTGGAAACAATTTAAATATCAGGTGGCTGATGACACGGGCCTTTATAGGTGGAATTTTATAGAGCCCACTAGGTGAGACACCAGTCTGCGTTTATGGTGGACGTATCTTTAGATTTTTGGGGCTGTAGCGAGGACGTACATATCCGTTTGGCAGGCGTGCTCGCAACGGTCGCTGACATACTTTTAAAAATATTAACGTCTATAATAACTTTGGGCGTGAATGTACCACATGCTCGTGATAAAAATTTAATTTGAAAGAAAATGGCGCGGTTTGAACTTCAAAGCTTAACCGCCTTAAAATCTGAAAGAGAAAGGGGAGGGAATTCATGACAAATTTTTATTTCAAAAACAAGTATGTGTCATTCGATTTGCAATTCAATCCTGAACTAGAAAAAATATGTTTTTTAATCGGTACAAAACGTTTATCCTAATCACACCCACTGTTTCCAAAAAACAAACACATTTAGAGAAAAACGAGTTTGAAGTTTCGGACCGTGTGGTCTCATAGTGGATTTATTTTATGCTAGAAAGCGTCGGGGATGCCCTATGATTCTAAACCACAGCCTTGGCAGGAAAGAAATTAAAAGTTTTGGGTTCATAAAATGAAAAAAATTAAGCTTGCAAACTGTTTAACATTCGTGTTGTTCTGCTTAGAAAAGATTCCTGGAATTTGACAGTTTGTCCAAATTTGGCCTGGCATGTATAGGGATACAAGCGACATGAAGCTCTAGTATTGCGCTTTGTGATGCGTCTACAAGGAATCAGACTAGAAACTTCGTTAGAACAATGGCCATGGAAATAGCGATAAAAGAGTGAAAGACAACCGTTATTCCGTCTATAATCTAGAAAGTCAATGCTCTCAGAGATTCTGGAGTCGCCAATAAGTTGAATAGCCTTTTTTAACCTTTGTCTAACGCGGACAGTGTGGTACGTCCGGCCCCTGCCCAATTATGTGAATTAAATACGAGTCTAAGCCTGATGTAGGACATGTAGACTAACGCCAAGTTAAATTGAGTGAAATACTACTTACATCAAGCATTTCATCCCATTTTAAGCGATTTAGGATTGCTAAAAATCTCAATAGCAAAGACGTTTAAAGAGGGGTATATTCGCTCTGTCGACTGAAAAAGGCTAAGAGTGGGCTGGGTGATTTTCGGATCTTTCAAGCCACGAATATGTATACCCGTAACTTGCTCAAAACAAAAATGTACACCAATGTACAAGGACTGACGAAAGGGATCAAAAAATCCGAAGTAAAGCCGCCTCTGTGAGACCAATGTCAACAGCAGTGTTATGCTTGCTGTGCTGAACTTTGACCTCATCCAAGGCAGCCAAATGATCAGCAATCAAGATCAGTTAAACGCATTAAGCGAAGCACGAGTATGATACTTTGAATCTTGGATAGAAATCAAAATAAAAAGGAACGGACTATGCTTTCTAATAGAGCATAAAAGACCTTCCCTTTGGCGAAGATGGCAACCGGGTTCAAACTTATTTGGAGAACTAGACCGGCAGCAAGTCAATCCCCATCAGCAGTCACAACTCACCTAATAATGGATGATATATTCCCCGCGGTCATCTCTGCATTTATGATTTGGGAATGAGAAAGAAAAAAGAATTTTGAAAATCGGTTTAGTAGCTTCTAGGCAGCACTCGTAATAAGTAACGAAAACAGAACTTCGGTGAACAACGACTAGGAGTGATGTTCGCCGCCTGTCAGATACGGCCGGCGGCACGCTTGCGATAGAGCTATAAAATAGGTTTTATGCTGAATATCAAGATAATAATTCACCTGCATACTTCTAAGACCTGCTAGAATCCAAATATCTAATAAAAATTCATTTTTGTCAAATATTTCTGTGCCAGTGTGACCTTAAACTATTCGGGTTTCATAGCACTGCTCTCAGTTGGCTTCAGTAACATTTGTTCTAATAATATATTCCTGTTTTTGGGAATACCACAGGGTATTCATCTTAAGGATGACTTAAAACTTTTTGCTTGTATGATTCATAATATAATTTAATTGTCTACAGAGTTATAAATCTAAAAGTTTGGAAATGGCTGAATGTTACTAAAAATACGGTTTGAATTGTGAAACTGAAAAAAAACATGCATTTGATAGTTTTAAAAAGCTATCAAATGACACCAAAATTAACCCACCCACCCACCAATCATCTACCATTGGGGAAGGGGGGGGGGGGGGGGGGGTAAATTCAATTTAATTGCAGATTCGTATTCTTTGGGTAAAAATAAACAAACTTCGTCCCAAACAAATTTTTTCGAAAACGTCAACTTTTTGAGTTCTTCGAGTCAGTCTTATGTATTGCTTATGTTCTAGAGACCTTTGACGCGACTTTTGCAAATTCAGAGGAGTTCATGAGTATACCATACATTACAGAATTTAACCCAATGTTGATCCCTGTGGCACTCTGTACTGTATAAAGTACTGTAAGCGTACTTAGATTTTTGAAAAATTAAATATAAATAAGTAAGATTTGGAAGCTAGAAGCTGGGATCTGGAGATATTCAGTCTTAACTTCAAACAGGAGTTTGTTAATTAATTAAAATGTTATCCTTTTTTCAAATAGCATTGAATTTATATGCTTCTCGGTAAAAATTTGATTGTAAATATTTCTTGTTTATATTGAGTCCTACTTTTTATATTACTTTCCTTTAGTATAGCTGAAAGTACCATGGAAGCAAATCACATTTAATGCAGTTTAGAGGCCCGAATTAGCGTTGGGAAAGCTTTAAAACTGGGCCTGGAACAGCCTTAGGCCATCAACGGCCCTCCTTTTGCTCGCTCTTCACAAGAAAGAAGAAAATACCAGATTGTAGGCTCCTAATGCTCGAAGAAAAAAGTCTAACTCTTTCTGATGAAGCCAGGTACCTTGACTCTAAACTTAATTGGAAGGGGAATATAAAAGGGCGCACAGCGAAAGCAACTGTGGCCTTCTATGCGTGCGTGAGAACCTTTGGTTCAAACTGGGACTAGAACCCAAGGTGGTGCTTTGGTAGTATACCGCAATAGTCAGGCTGATTCTTTGCTATGGCTCACTAGTCTGGTGGACAGTGCTAGATAAGAGATGCAGTTTGGCAGCGCTGTTACAAATACAAAGAGCTGCCAGTCTGGCTACAAATAGGTGTTTGTGCACTACGCCCCAGCGGCTTTGGAGGCCATATTTGAGCTATTGTCACTGGACATGCGGTAGAAGTATGACAGCGACAAACGCAGTCAAAATGAAGGAAATGGGTTGCTGGAAGATTAAGATGGAAGGATACCCTCGCATCCTTCGCAAGTTAGACTGCATTTTCTACAGAATAGACAGGGACTACCGGGGCTTTGGTATAATCTTCAATATGAGATTTCATAATAGGTTGCCGCTAGAGAGCAATTGAACAGGAATGACGTAGTGGAAGCATCATAGATCTCCATGTATACGGATGGATATAAAATGGATACAGGAACAGAAGCAGAAGAATACGTGAGTAGGTATGCATGAATCATATAGACTACCAGACAAATGCACTGGAAACAGCTTCGGTTTACCGAGCGACTCTTTGCATATTGATTCTAATATGGACCTATGCATTTATTAAGACGCCGGAATAGGAATATCATAGACAATGAGATAGCAGATGAATTGGCGATAAAGATTGCGGAAATGGATGGCTCTGTTCGATCACCTAATTATCGGTGGGCAAATTGAGACTAGTTTTGCATTACCTACCAACCAACTGCCGCCTGAGTACAAGAAGAGGAGAACTACTCCTAAAGGGTAGTAGAATCTGGTAGGGGGTTTAATGGCATATTGTACCATAGGCAGGCTTGTACAGCTGCCCTTGTAATCTTTAGGGTAGCTTCTTCTCTTCCTTACCCAAATAATGTAGTTCAAACAAAAAACAAAATTCGAGTAGTTCTCTTCTTTTGTATCTGAGTGCACGAAGTGTTTTGATGCCCGCTCTTCATCGTATGTATTTCAAGTTGTTTCTCTGACTCACCCTCTAAGGCCACCAGAGTTTAGTTTCAAACTAACATATAATAGACATCGAAGCTTTTAATTTCACAAAAGTTGCATGTGCTGCCTATGATGTGGTGCATAAAGACGACGGCCTCATTGGTAATGGATGCGACTCCAACTCAGCTTACCAGTGAGTTAATTTATTTTCCTCTTCATTGCTAGTTTTCACACATACAAGGCATAATTCATTTTTTGTGAAAGGCTGTTGAAAGAGTCCTTGCACAAAATTAGTATTTTTGAAGTAACACGCACTTTACTCAAATCCTTAGTTACTGCTGTAGTGTTCGAACAGGTACCTATTCTCTTTTCAATTAATCCAAAGAAACTTATTTAACTTATTTTCTCACGTATAACTTTGCATAATGCAAGGTGGAAAAAGTGGTAGCGATAAATCGAATAATTCAACAGGAAAACCGCACTGTACACAAAGCACGAGCCGGCAGAAATTACTGTGAGTTGCATCCAAAGACAATTTTCTGGTACAATACATCCGTGTACACTGTTAATAGGTAATTTTAAACGATATTTGGCCAAGCAGAAGCAATAAGAACTAAGTAGATTCCGAAAAGATTAAACCAACTCAAACATTATTATCAATAAATACTCTAAAAAGCATAGGAAATTGCAGAATAATGCCGGTGGTTCGAAATCCACTTTAAATTGTAGGTGCACTTGCAACCGTTCTCGTCAAATTCAGTAAATTTGTATTTAAAATTTATGACTTTTATTTTATTGTTTTTTTCCACACTTTGCCTTAATTATATGCTTTTCAGGTAAATAAATGTAATTCATTAAAAAGTACTTAACAATGTTTTATTTAAAGTTTTAATTACTGTGACTGTGTATTCTTAAAAGTATAATAGCGCTTAAAGCCATTTTTTAAAGCTCCAAAAAACAGGTAAGTCTTATAATTTCGCAGGGGAGCATATAACGCGCGTATGATTTATAGTTTAAACTCATTTTAAAGTGTAATATTGTTCGGAACTTAATGTAGATAAGCGCTGCGCTGTATTTAAAACTCATTCAAAACCTTCACCTCAATCTTGATAAAATTCCAACAACCCAAGATAATATCAAACCGTAATCCATTTCATTTGAAAATTGTCAATTTCCTTTAAGTAGTACTTGTAGTCCGTCCGGAGAGGGTGTAAATGTCTCCTTTGGTTACAATCAATGCACACCCCAGCTATTGCGAGCAGCCCAAGAGGCGTAAAATTATGCAGATTAATTTCACGCCTTTTAGGCCCAAGCAAATAAAAGCTCTTGTCAAGTTCAAAAGGACTTTTTATCGCGATGAAAAAAAGCACTCGACTTGCTGTTGACGACGTGTGAGCCTTTTATCACTTTATTTGAGTCCTTTATGGTTATGACGCGATAAAGTAATTCTTTTAAGACAGCTACTTAGTGAGAGAGTTATGAGAAGTAGGACACATAAAGTACTTTTTATGTAAAGAGGAAATATACACTATAGATTGGTTGCCTTTGTAAGTATAACAGTGCCATATACATAAATATAGAGTTTAAAAAATCGTACTTCGGGACATTATATCTTTTCGAAACTCTCCCCTCCAGCTTGATATGAAAATTATAAAACTACTTTTATTCCTAAATTCTTAATTTCAATATTTCGTAAATTTTTATAATTACAAATAAGCCCCCAACTCTACAAGGCCTAACTCTACAAACCCCACATCTTGGTCAAAAAGTGTGATAAAGTATGATTAATAGGTGTGACTGTGCGATGGCCGCGAAACTGCCAAGCCATACGTTTTGACCAAGATGTAGGGTTTTTAGAGTGAGGGGTTGTAGAGTTTGGCCTTGTAGAGTTGTGGACTTGGCTCCACATGAGATCTGATAACTTTTTAACATGAGCTTGTAAGTCTAGCATAATTTTTAATTTTATTTTCATCTAACAAATTTTTTGGAAATCGGGATCATCTACCTCGGAGTATCAACTCAGATTTTGTATGGAGTATAATTTGCCTTGGCAAGGAAATTGAAATTGTATGTATTTAGTTGTATTCCATTGTTATATAAATTATTGCCGACATATTGTGTTTAATTAGACCTGAATTTTACGGTAGTATATTTATCTATTTCTTTGTTGTGTGCAAGTTAAATAGATCTGAATTTTCGGTACTAATTTATTTGTTGGTTTTGTGCAGAAGTTTATTCACGTAAAAATCAGAGTGTCTTGATTCCCAGGGAGCTAAATTTTGAATCGTAAAAATCAAGTGGCGCCAATATTTTTATTTTCCACTTAAAAAGAACCTACACGCCTTCTTCACTAAGCAATTGCCGGCAAGGTTACGTAACGCTAATAGGAGCATTACATGGTCCGCTTTTTCTAATCGATTCAAATTGTGAAGGGGGGAACAGAACACCGGTTCCAGACTAATTCTACTTTATGTTTTTTGAGTCGCTGAATACAAAAATCGGGTCGGAGTCCTAAAATAGTTGCGTCACCATTAAAAATGTAAAAAACACCCCTTTTTGAGGGTTTTTCGAGATGATTTTAATAATAATCAAAAATAATGCAATGAAATATGCTTTATTGGCTAAATATTAAAAAAGTGCGCAAGATCGCTGGACCTTGTTTTTTCGACAAATCCGGGTGGCTCGTTTGTGAAAAGGTGTCTCCCCTAACTTTGGAGTCCAGCCATCACCCTGCACTTCAGGTATTCCTGCGTTTTGAGGCCCCCGACAAAGTCTTTTCCTCTCTTGCGGGATGGTCATTCAACTTTAAAGCCGCTGATTTTTCTTCCCTCAACGACTGGCACCAGGCTTATGACTGGGCGAACGTACTTGCTGAGCCCGACATTGATCGGGCCGTTTGCTCCTTCTATGACGTGCTTTATACCTGTTTTACTCAGTGCGTACCGGTCTCCGTTTCGCGCTCCCCCCATTCATCTTAGCCATGGATGAATAGCTCCTTGAGACACCTGAAAAACCAAAAGAATAAGGCCAAGAAAAGGTTCTGCTCCTCTAGGTGCGACGAGGACTACCAGTCCTACTACAACCTCTATCTTCGTTTCTCTCTCGTTCTTTAGACGTCCTACAACAGATTTCTGTCCGACTCGAGACATATTCTTCATTCTAACCCCAGACAGTTTTGGAGATTTATTAACTCTAAGCGACATAGTGATGGCTACCCTTCCTCCCTTAGGTTTGGTGATTGCGAGAGTTGTGGCCAATTATTTCGGCGACTTCTTCATCACCTCATTCTGTGATTCTGACTGTGATATTGTTTCTTCCGATTTTATCCACTTGACTAGGCTTCCTCGTACTTCCCTTGAAACTAAGGACTTAGTTTTTGACAATGGTGCTGTCACCGATTATTTGTCGAGTTTTTCCAACGGATTTTCGTGTGGTCCAGATGGTGTCCCTTCGTCCTTCCTTAAAAATTGCTGTTCATCTGTGTCCCCTATTCTTTGCCGTTTGTTTAATCTGTCTCTGTTTTGTGGCCGTTTCCCCGGTCTCTGGAAGGATTCTGTGTTATTCCCCTTCACAAAAAGGGTGACAAGTCCAACATCACCAATTACAGACCCATCGCCAACTTGTGTCATGTTGCGAAGGCGTTCGAGGCCTTAATCAGTGATGTGCTCCGTTTTCATTGTAAAACCTTTTTAGGCTCTTTTCAACATGGCTTCATTAAGGGTAAATCTACCACCACCAACTTACTCGAATTCGTGCATCACTGCTTGCCTCTGATTGAGTCTGGCTTACAGGTTGATTGCATTTTCACTGATTTTAGTAAGGCCTTCGACAGAATCAATCATGGATTCTGGTTCACAAATTTCATTTGCTCGGGTTCCCACCGCTTTTTGTTAACTGGTTGTCCACTTACCTCTCTGGACGCACCCAACGCGTCTTGTTTCGTGGTGCCCTATCCAGTGAATTCTTTGTTTCTTCTGGTGTGCCTCAGGGCAGCATTCTTGGCCCACTTCTTTTTATTATTTTTATTAATGAAGTCTCGGTGGTCCTTTCTAGCTCCAAGATTTTGTGTAATGCCGATGACGCCAAAATATTCCGTGTCGTCTCCCGCGACGACGATTGTGCTCTGTTGAGCAAAAATAAATTATTTACTACCTTTAAGGGGGTATTCTCATGTGACCAATTCGACAGTAAAACCTATCGTAAATATGCTGTGAAAAATTCAAACCGAAATTCCTTGTATTAAATAAGTTACAACTCATAGCCGCCGATGCGCCGTAAGCGACTTGTCTGCCGCGCGCCAGGTCTGTAGTTGCTACATTTCTATTGTTTTCACCGGTGTTTTATACCTGCGTACGGAGTTCCTGACGATCAACTTTAGTATATTACCTACCTGTGTATATGTGCAATAGTGTATATAAATTTTTGTCGTGAACATATATAAAATCCTAGAACAAATTTAGAAGTACACTTTTGATGCTCTGTGTGTCAACATCAAACAAGAAAAAATAAATAAAAATGGATCAAAAAGGCTCGAGAAGCTCCACAAGATATCCAGGCCAAAAAGAAAAAAAGGAGTTTTCGAGGGAATCAGTATACTGCTGAAACCGATACCGAGTTGACTCTTGCATTGACCAATGCCATGATGGTTAAGCTAAGTACATTCTATGGTTTGGCTATTTTGAGAAATCCAGATTCTCAAGAAGAAATGAAGAAAGCAGTGTGGGCTACATACTATCATTACATTTCAACCGATGAAAACCCCCAGCACTCGTACTGTTCAATTGCATGGTGCAAGTATTTACAACATACGGCAGAGAATACAGACGAAAACTACACACATCCTGATACAAAGGTGCTTGGGAAAAAAACACTCAGAACAACAACGAGTCGTTTAATAGTTCCATCTGGAACTTGGTTCTAAAGCATCATTTTAATGGAAAAAAGACGCTGGAAATTGCATCATGGACAGCTGCGTGTATGTTTAATGAAGGATTTTCATCCATCCCTAAAAGAATGGCCGAAACGTCTACTCGTATGCTGAGGAGTACGATGAACGACGAATAACCCGTGCAGAGCGATCCACGTCCCAGGCATCCAAAAAGGCAAGGGCTTCCCTCAGGTCACAAAAACTGGCAGAAAATGATGCGTATGAAGCCACCGAAGGGTTATTGTATGATCCAGGCATAGCAGATTAGTGTAAGTATAAATTGTTCACAAAAATTCTTCTCTTGAAACTTTAAACGCATTTTTCTCGAAACATAGTTTTCCAAAGCTGTCATGGTCATAAAAATAAAAACTATTCAACCGATTGCTTTGAAATTTATATAATAATTATAATAATAATGTTTATTCTTAAATTCATGACAAAATAAAATACAATTAGGATTATTCATTCGCTGTTAATTTGTCTATACACTAAATTTTATTATTTCATCCACCTTGTACCTAATTTAAGAAGTAAGTCTAATAAACTACGACAATAGCTAGAGCCGTCTGCTGGATTGACAACAATATCCAATATCATATAGTAAAATATAGTATGTAAGATAATATAATACAAAGTATATATATTTGTATCTACAACTCGCATAGGGCGATACTACAAATTCATTGAGCGACTGTATATTACATTTATAATGAATTATTTTGAATCACGCAAGTAAAAGCGGAAACTGAAGTGCAATAAAAGTAAATCAATTATTATATTCAGATACGAGGAATTCCCTAAATTTCCAGGCTGTTGTAGCAAACTGATAAAGGTCCGAGTACATGTTCTTACCATTCAAAATCATAATAACTTCAGTTTCAGATAATTTATTTTTCCGAAAGAATTTTGATCGGAATTCTGATAGGATAGGACATACACCAAGGAAGTGAAACAAATCCTCATCCTTCAAAAGATTGCAGAGAGAACAAAGACTACTACCGTCCCTTCTCCATGGACTAGCATTTAAATCTAAAAGATCGCATCTATATCTGAAAACCAGGTTTATCTTCTTAATCGCAAAATCATTTCTAAAGTAGTTTTGCTCAGCAGAATAGCTAAGTTTATCTAATAAGCCGTGCCTTCTCTTTCAGTTCGAAAAACTAGGCTCGTTCCGCATTCAACTCAACATTGTGCTTTTCTGCCAAGTCTTGCCATATTTCAAACCAAAAGATATTTTTTTCCAAAATTTTCCAACTTATCTTGTGAGGGAGCCTATCAGGATCGCAGTGGTATAAAGTCCTAAGCTCGTATTTAAAATGACATTTTAACGTGTCGATGTATAAATTCGATAAGCCTGTTTCAAGTATGAGTGCGTAGTTTGGGGTTTAGAGAGGCAGTAAGAGTAATTTTTTCAAAAAGAATCTCTGCAACCTTTCAACGTCATCATACTGCTTGTATCCCCATACCTGTGAAGCATAACAGAGTATGGACTTCCTGACCGCGTTAAATAGTTTACTTTTTGAGAGTGTGCTATTTTAGATTTTCTAATGAAATTTTGCCACGTTGAGTTAAGCCAGAGACAAGCGATGTTTTAGGTGTTCAGTCATAGACAACTTTGTAGAAACAGTGACCCCAAGGTACGTATACTTCTTGACCACTTCAATGCTTTCACCATTAAAAACCCAATTTTCAGATGTTTTTCTTGGACCAGCCCCTCTTTGAAAGGTCATAATTTTAGATTTTTCTAAATTAACTCTAAGGCTCCAGAGCTGACAATATTCTTGCAATTTGTTTATTTTTAAGTAATCTTCTAAATCGTTGACGTAAGGCGAAAACAATAATGGGCTAAGAAAACATCCCTGCTTAATCCCGCAGTTCATTGAGAAGCTTTCGGATAGTCCCACGCCATCCCATACTTGCGCCGTAGTGTTTTTATAAAGCTCTTGCAAAATAGGAATAATTTTAGAAGAAATACCGCAGTTATACAACTTATAAAATAAAGAGGTACGTACAATTGTATCAAAGGCTGTCCTAAAGTCAATGAAAAATGCATACACTTTTTTTTATATTTTAACAATGAGCCAGCTTTACTAGGCTAATAAGGTTATACACATTGTCAATTGCTGAGTAACCAGTGCGGAATCCAGCATGGTTCTCTGAGAGGATCTTATGCGCTCTTTCCCAATTACTTAGTCGCTGGAAAATTATTCCTGCAAAAAATTTTAACTGTCCATAAAGGCCCCGATAATTCAAAACATTATTAGGATCGCCCTTTTTGAATATTGAGAAATTTATATATGTTCTTCTACTCATAGTTAACGTCCGAACCAAAATTGCTCATTTTCGAAAATATTTTCTTATTTTTTTAAAACGATTTTTAACAAAAAAACCAGATTTTCGTAACTTTTTTTCTACAGTTCGCCATTTTTTTTTTTTTGTTCAATGAAATTGATTAATTTTGGTAGGTGTGATAGCGACAGACCTACTGCACAATAATCCATTCGCTGTTTTTATTTCAGACAACATGAACAGCCGCTATTACCATGACCAGTGAACTGCTTTTTTTTGCTGTCTAATTCAATTAAAAAAAATATATAAAAAATGTAAAATAAGAAAAAAATTGTTTTATACAGTTTAAGATACAAATAAAAACATATAAAAAAATTAAAATGATTGAATTTTATTGTAGGGGGTAGAACTACCCCTATTTCCTCCTACATTGACTAAACTTTAAAAAAATGTATAAAAATTAATAAGAAAGATTTTTTTCAACCTTATGATTCAAATTCGATTGAATGGGTATTGTCAAATAACAATAAGTTATTACTTAATAAAATTATAAATTAATTTTACTTCAGAATAAGTTAATTGCAATTGATGTAAGCTTCACAATTATTGAAGAAACAGATAAGCCCGCTTAAATATTCGTTTGGATTATGCTGTAAAGGTTGCGCGGAGAATATTATGATGCATTGTACGCATGGAATGTAATAAAAAAATGATCCTTTCCTAATTTCTTTGGATACCGGGTTAATAGGAAATAATACCATTAATTGTCATAATGCTTATGAAAAAGGCTTAGAGATTTTAATAGTGGTTACAAATAAATGTTTCATATCAGTAAATATAATTTAAAGAGAAATGATAAAGTGCTCCCGTTAATATGTATGACATCCTCATTTAATATGGATAATAAATTAGTTCCCACCTGTTCCATATTTAGTCTTTCAGCGTATCCTTTTGTCAAATGATAAAACGGATAGCTTAAAGAATTATATTGATTATGATATGTCTCCTTTCACAGCTGCTTATTGTTACAACCGCAAAAGAAAAAGTAGCAGAATATGAGGCGGTTCAGATAATTGGAGAAGACATCGATCGTTTAGTTTTGTTGACTCAATTTTGTGAAGAAAATTCAAATATTTATCTTACAAAGTTAGATAAAAAAAAATGTAAGACCATATATAGCCCTAATAGGTTTAAGTACGATAATTTAAAAAATATCGCTTTTATTCATGCATTTGGAGGCTGTGACACTAAATTTTTTTCCGTTTTCAGTCAGTAGAGGTAGTTTTTAGAATGGCTCACTTGATCGAATCCCTTTTTTTATTTTGTTTTTTATGTGGCCAAAGCCTAGGAGACAACACCTCGATGCGTTAGCATGGCTTTGGCCGGAATGGAATTAGAGTAAGGGTAGCGAAGGAAATTTAATATCTTGTTTTTGAATTTCTGCGAGATAGACACATAGACGGGAGTGGATTGTTTAATTCTATTTGAAAAACAATTAGTTCTATGTATTTACAAAACAAGAAGGAAAACGAAAGGCAAAGAAGTTTTTAGAATTAATCATCCAATCTTATGCGATACTGAAGTCAATGCAATTTCGCAATAAATACATATATCTGAACAGATATTTACAATAAGTTGAGAAGACCTAGACTCATTACTACGTGATCCTTGGAAAGCAGGACTACGAACTGATTCAAAATTGTTTTTGTGAAAGTAAAAAATATTGTGTTTTAAAATACGTCTACATGGATAAGTTAATACAATTTTTCACTACTGATATATAATACATTTCTCATTGTCATATAAATTCCTTTTTGGTGGTTGAATTTGTGACGTCCTGCCTTAAATAACTTCGTCGGCGACAGTAATTTTTCCACATGCTTAAAAGAACCGAATCCCTTTCAATTTGGTGAATGAATTTGCACTATGACCAAACTTGAAAGAATTCCTCCTTTTCAAAATTCAACTTGAGGAGTACGTCAGCAAAAAAAAAACAAAGGCAAATAAAAAATTCAAAATCAGTTAAAAAAAACTCACTTATCGGTTTATCTCATTTTGGATCAGGTAATTTGCACAACACGTTGAACATACTCAAAAGGGCATCCCTGGAGCGAATATTTTTTTAGAAATTGTTTTCCCCCCACTGCGGCGCTACCGTGTGTTTTCCGTTCCCTAGATCCACAATTTCACGCATACGTGACAAAATTCAATTTGATGCCAGCCCCAATTTATGAACCGGGAAGAGCTTATTTGGTTGCGGAAATTTTATTAAATCTGTCAGGTTTGCTGCCGGTTAGGTGGATTTGAAAAGTATTCCTAACGAATGGGAGAGATTTCGGATGGGATCAACAGCGCACTTGACACGAAATTGTTATAATTGCAGGACTCCGTACAGGTTTGGCCTAAGCGATTCTTTTCAAATAACCCAAAGGCAATTATTAAGGGAAGCTGTACTCCCCGAAATAAATTTAGACAAAAAAATCTTCTTTTTTTTAAGTTGCTCATTACTTTTAATTAGCTGCGATTCCTTTATCCAGCATCGCGGGAGTACTACCATTTTGCAAAGTTCACTTAATTCGAATCTCAAAATTGATTAAAGACTGACTTTGAAAGTTGAGGTTGTTATTAATTCATTTGACCAGAAATTGATTCATTGTTGGCTGCCGGAGCTTTGAATGACCAATCGTAAAACAAAAACGAATCTGAAGTACGGTTCAATTCCACTTTTATTGACTTAATTAATCGAAATTTTCCGCTTCAGTATTTTTCATTCATAAAAGCTGAAAGTTCCAGTCTTGAATTAGCACACTTGATTTGGCAAGAACTTTTGCGTTAGCATAAATGAGGATGTTGGACAAAACATCGTAAATGATTTTCATTAGTGTTGCCTTCCATCGACTTTCATTGTTTTCTTTGTTAGGATTCAAATAAGGTTAGACAATCGTCTCGGAACCAATAGTAATCAGCGTTGAACTAGTGTTTTGTAACAACATCCACTACATTACAGATGAAAATTATTATTTCGATTCGATTGTGTGATGTCATAAAAATGGAACCTTATGTTTCGAAAAAGGAGGAGTGGGTGGAACTATTAATATTTTCGACACTGCCCCTGCAAAAGAGATAAGATGTAGTGTATTTTGGGTTCCAAATTTATGTTTCCACCAAAATTGTGTTTACAGATAACCCAGGTTTATTACTTGTCGCAACCGTTGAGCCCTGCACGTAGGTTTTGTATGTATAGTGATTCCATGAAGCTTTTGCTTTCACAAATGTAAATTGTTGATGAAAAGTTGTGAAAGTAGCTCGCGAATTTCATGTATACTAGAGATGGGAATTGAATCAAAATTATTATAAAAACTTAAATCTTCCGATGCAGTGTATCGATGTTATTTACAAAAATATCGATATTTAGATAATATCGGTATTGTATTTGAAAGTATAGCAAATTGCTCTTGACGGATGTAAACATGTCTTTATATGAATAGACAAACGTCATTTGAAGTACTTTCTTAGTTAGAATTAAGAGTATAGAATATACAGGATAGTCCTTTACAGATATGAGCCTTGTACGTGAGACCAACCAACCTGCTCGTTGGGAAGATGATGACCAGGAAAGGGAGAAAGATAAAAGTGACCTGCCAACTTGTACTTGTGATTTCCGTCCAAAGCGTTCGTGAACAAGATTTTTGAGTTTATGTAGCAATTAGAAGTAAATTATTAATTTTATTTGACTAAACAGACAAAGAACATAATTAAGTGTTTTAAAAAACATTTCTCTCCAAATCTATCCTAAAAATTTAAGGAAAGATTTCATAATTAGATTGTGTGCGACTGTGCGTAACTGAAATGAAAGATGTCACTAGTTTTTAACAATTTTCATAACCGAAAACTAGTTACGTGAATAAATAGTTTACGATTTCTTTTCGTAAGTTGGCAAAATTAGTTAACTTTGATTAAACAATGCGCTATATCAATATACAAAATGACAATGGACAGCTGATGTTACTCACACATGGAATAGTTGTCGTTCATTTCGTATCAGGTCGTGTTTTTACTAAGAAGAGAGTGTTTCCTGCTGTAAAAACCGAAGGAATAGAATACGCGCCGGAATAAACGGAGTAGAAGAAATATGTAACCACAAAGGAATATTCCTGCCAGAAAGTGGAAGTCAGATTAAAGGAATTATTAAATAAACAATTTTTTGGGTTTCAGTTCTTTATATTATTTAAAATGAATGCAAAAGGCTTAATCTAACAATAAATTATGTATTTATTTACAATTATTACTTTCTTTTCCTTCCCTTTTGATACTAACTTGATTGCTGACAGTTTTATTCCGTTTATTAAATCTACAACTTCGGTACATTGCTTTAGTTCAAGTCGATCCGACAAATTTTTCGGATCGACTTCAGTCAAGCCGACTTGAAGTCGATCAGAGGTTACATAACTTTCAAGTCGACTTGAAGCCGGCTTCAAGTCTGCATGTAACCGTGGTAACTGGGAGTTGTTTAGAATTTCGATACTATCTGAGTATCGACGCAAAAATATCGATAAGTATTTATCGGGTGTTGCAAGTATCGATACAAAATATCGATATATTGGAAGAAAATTATCGATACTGCGATGTATCGAGGCAGCATCCCCCATCTCTAATGTAAGAAATGGTAGGAATGGTAGAAATTCACCTCCAAAATGAAGTGTAACTAAAATCAAAAAATTTCAGTATGTAGGGGAGACCGGGTATGGTTTGCTACAGGGCACAATCTTAATATTTCTCAGTAAACACGACAGATCGAACCAATACTTAAGCCAACAATGCAGAATGGTACTGTGCTCTGGCATATTTGTTTTCAGCGTTCAGCCAGCACTTGCTTAGACGCGACCTGAATATGTAACTTCTTGAGACGTAAATGTAAAAATTTGTTGTTTTAGTTATTATCGCTTGCGATTACAACTTATTATGTACGTACGGTAATTAATATTTATTCATGGAAGACTGCCATATTAACTGATTCACCTGTAAGAAGAGAATTAGAAGAAACAAAGAAGAGGAAGCAATTTAAGTTTAAACCTACAAAATATTGAAAATATGTGTATGTATTTATTTTGTTTTATGTATATATATTATCGTATGTATAAATATAGTTATCTATTTAAATTGTTTTTTGATTTGCTTAGTTGCTAAATTACGTGCCAACCATCCCTGCTTCTGTGCCAACCATCCCCATTACGGGGTTTGTTGGCACATTTGCATCCCTTTATTAAAATTCCAACCGCAGCCATAAATGCACCAATAAAGGTTTTGCGACAATGTTATAGTAAAGTACAATAGTAAAGCTAAGTTTCCTATAAATATAAATTTAATAGCAGTTTTCTTCTCCTCAATATGACAGAGTTTCGAAAAGTGTAGCCAACCATACCCGGTCTCCCCTACTACGGATACGCGGTGCTCATCATCTACATATATGTATATGTGATAAAACTATAAATGGGGGTTCTACATATGAAATGTTTTTTTATGTACAATGGCAGTGGACATTATTATCAATATGGCGCCCAATGCAGCATTTTTTGCAATTTTTGTCTGTATGTCTATCTGTCTGCTGTCTGTGTTTCTGTCTATCTTGACATGTTGGTAGCGTACGCCCCGGTTCAATGGGGTTTTGGGTCATATAGAATAGTTTTTTTCCCGGTAAAGATAAAGATCACACGTAGCATTAAAGGCTACGTAACACCTTGCAGCATTGCCATGTCCTTCAGACCTAGTTGCAAGATATGTCTAAAGACCATGAGTTGCTGCCCATCCCCACCAAACTGTTAATTTAAGTTGTAACGCTATCTTCAGATTTTGAAAAATTCGATTTCTTGTTTTTGGGCTAGATAAATTTTTTATACATCTAAGAATATTTGAAGTGTTTAACCATTTCACAATTCCAATTATTACCGTAGTTATAGCAATTTGAAGTGAGCGCGGAAGAGAATAGACCCATAATCTCAGGTAGCGACCGCACAGATGCGAGCAGACCAAGTCTTGCAATAGATATTGTTGAAATTGTTGAATATACTTTTATATTTTATTTTTGGCCAATGCGAGACGATGCATGCTTTGTGCACCAAAGATTGGTCCAGGACGCGATATTTTATTTTATTTTTGCGCTTTTCCCGAAACTACTTTTTTCAAACTAGTGTACAAGATATCTCAAGATCTATTTATCTGACGATGACTTGTTAACCACATATTCTTGAATTTTTTCGAGAGAATAAGTATACCATCAGCAAGGTTTTTCAAAGGAGAATCCTACTTGATGGCTCATATCCCCGTAATTTTTTAATTTTTTTTAATCTGATATTTCAAATTGTTCATAAAACTTGTATGTATAGTAAATCAACAATTATTTTATATATTTAATAGTACCGTCAAATAAATTTTTATATCTACTTTTACGAGCGCCAAGGTGGTGTAACCTCTTAAGTCGAAAAAAAATTCTAAACAAATATATTTCAAGGATACCATACAAGCACAGGTAAAATAAATTTTTCCCACCTTTTTGCTTGTAAGTTGCCTCTTTAGCATATTTCCTTTTCTAATTGTAAATACTATCTTCGTAGCTGGGCGAAGGATGTGCATACTATGTGTGAATTTCAACTTGGTATCTCAATCCGTTTAGAAGTTAAAAGTCTCTGACAGACAGGCGGACGGACAACATTGCCACAACAATAAGGAAACCGACCGGTATTTGTATCTAATCCATAGTTTTTGTGATAAAGTGAATAATGAGACTGATGTAGGTAGGAGACAGCCACTCAACAAAGAGCGGCGAACAATTAGAGCTTACGAATGAGAATACCATGGTCAGATTTGACTGGTAATCGGGGATAGCTGCACCTCGACCAAATCGATCGATATCATAGTAAAGTTTACAGAAAACCGCACTAAAGAAGTGAGCAAACGAATTGGCTACATCAAAAAGGTCGTAGCTCTCGCGAACACCCATCCATCACTGTGTCGCTTGCAGCTAATGAACTTTTCAAATCGTCTAGAATTGGTGTGCAAAGCGGATCTCGAGTTAGACAGAAATCTACTATATGACGGTTATATATCGGAGAAGAACAGAAGGTTAAGGTCGTAGTAAGCCAGGTAGTCCATGTAGAGCCTTGAGGAGCAGAGCCTTTTCCAAGCCTTGTTCTTTAGATTTTGAAGATGTCTCAAATGGCCTTCCATTCAAGGCTGAGACGAACATGAGTAGTCAGAAAAGATGATCAATATCCCACTCAGACGGAGCATCCGCCAAATTATAGCCCGATAGCCCGGCATTGGTAGAGGTGAAATTGACAGACCTGAAGTTGATAGAACAGCTATACAAGGGAGAGCTAAATTTCTTAATAGCATTGAATCAGAAAAGAATCTGCAGTGAAGGATGGAGGTGGGACTCTGAAAACAGAAGTACCCACTCATGAACGAGCCACCTGGGAACGGGCAATTACCCGGGTAGGCCTCCCGACGTTCCCAGGTCTTCTTAAACGAAGATCTTAAAAGGCAAATACGTGGACATAGCTTTATATGAGGTTACGATAACAACGGAGAAATCTCTCCACGATAAAGAGTAAACTTTCACTGCCTTCCTTGATATTGAAGGAGCCTTTAACAACTTTAAAATAGGATCCATCATATCCTCTCTAGAGGAATTTGGCGCACAGACATTTCTGACGAACTGGATACAGATAATGCTAAACAGTCATCAATGCCAGTTCACGAGATTTCCCATCCCATCTTCATAGACTAATCGAAGACTGAGGGGGGGGGGGGGGGGGGGGTCGGATCTGGAGTTTTCTCGAAAACGCTGCAAATAAATGAGTCTTAAAAACTCACGAACCATTGCAGCATCTTCCAAGCGGAAGATCCCATTGTGAAAGCACTCACTATTCAAGCAAAACGGATGTCGAAAAGCGAGACCACTCTTTGTGTGGACAGTCAAGTAGCACTCAAGGCTTTAAACTCCCACCTGATGATATCAAAATGCCTCAAAGACTGTATCAGAGCCTTAAGAGATTTTTCAAACTGTACGGTCAGAATCTGCTGGGTTCTACATAGAAATTATGACCATGATACTCAGCGTACCATCGAATGAGTTCTAAAGAAGTTGCAAAGACGAGGAGGAAACTGGAACCATAGTGCACCTACTCTGTGAATGTCCAGCTCTAAAAGAACGACGACTAGCGTGTTTGGGCCCAAGGTTCTTTGACAATCTGGAAGACTTAGCAGAGATAGCTGAGTACAGAGATCTGGATGGTTTTAAGTTCTGACCATGCTATCTTATTTTTTTTTTCAAGGGCATTCACAATGGGCCTACATGGACTTGGTGCTTCTGCACTAAACGGCCCAACTAACCAAACAACCAACAAAGACCTAGAAAGAGGCCATGAAAGTGCATTCAGCCGGACGGTTTTCTGGGCTGATTTTCTGGCAGAATATCAAAGCATTGTGGGCGAATACGTGAGTGGCGATATGGTCAACAACGTCCAATGGTCTCTAAGTCTAAGAGTCACTTTGGCTGCTGCGTTCTTTTTAAATAGCTCCAAGGCTTAGAAGTGTATAATAAATGCCAAACTGTTTGCTTTATCTGCTTGTCTGGCATAGAGCTCTTTCCAGTTTTACCCTAACGACTTTAACTCCAGTCACAATTTTGCAATTTGGGAACCGTATGTGCGGGTTTCGATCTAGGACCTTTTAACAATGCTGCTTAGCTCATTTTTACTATGTGGTCTATCAATTACCACTTTCAGCTTCGAATATCAATGCCGATCACATTTTAAAGTCTTTGTAGGCCTTCGTTAGTAATGACCTCCGACCAATTAATCTTCAAGCCGTACCCTCCCTATTTAGAAAATTTATGGCTGTAGAGCAAATAAGGCTCCTAGTTCAATTCCAAGTTCACTTCATATTAAATTACCTAATGTGGCAATAAAGGTAATAGTTGTGTAAGATGTAACCCATGGACTGAATAATCT
Source organism: Leptarthrus brevirostris (assembly GCA_964036015.1). Lineage (NCBI taxonomy): Eukaryota > Metazoa > Arthropoda > Insecta > Diptera > Asilidae > Leptarthrus > Leptarthrus brevirostris. Next base: position 122,575,658 of record OZ038374.1, on the reverse strand, counting down.
TGCAAAGGGATTGTACAATAAGTTATGTAGAGAGAAAACAAGACAATAAATTAGCAAAAATCGTAGTGTTCAACTCGGAAAGATTTTTTGTCAATAGAGGTATCCCTAAAAGGTTTTTCGTTTTCTAGATAAAGACTGTTGCTGTTGAGGTTTGATGTTTCGAAGTAAAACTAGAAGCGAATCAAATCTAACCATAAATTTCGTAGCAATAAAAGCAATGATGAATTCCATGGGGTAAAAAAACAAAAGGTTTACAGGCCGACTCAAACGTAAATCACATTAAGGATTCGCTTTTTAAATGGTGTGCGGGAAACAACAGCAGGAGCAGCAGCTTTTCCTGACACCATGCAAATTTCTCAAGAACATTAGCGTTCCCCAACCCCACAAGTCCTTGGCAACCACCTTGTCTTGTTTTTGTCGGCTTCCAACTGACTTTTCTCCGAAGTGGTTTAACGTCACGGCGTGGTACACAAAAACACTTTACAATCGGGCGGAAGGGTGCAGGTTGCTAAATTAATCCGAATTTGAGGTGAATGGTGGTCCTCTGCGACAGAATGTGGCTTAAGGTAGTTCACTTCTTTATGTTTGTGGCTTCTATATATAAGACACATCCATCTATAGCTATCTACTACATGCACATAGATTATTCAATTATTTTAATTACGAAGTGTCTGCAGAATATATGTAGAACCAAGAAGAGTTGAGAGGTAAAGGGAGCTTACTTCTCTTGAGTACAGGGTGATTTATTATTCCGACATAATTCAAGAAGTGGGTTACATAGTCCACATAGTCTTCCCACAGCCGGAATAAGATGCTGATTCGGAGCCCCTGGCCGTAAATCAGAGCCATTCATTTTTTCGATATTGTGATAAAAATTTCATCAAGAGAGAGTAGGGTAAACTCAATGGACTATGTCCAACTTGAGAGTTATTTTTTTCCGTTCTGAATCGAATTTCAATGTAAATTTCCAGCACACGACACATTTCTACCGAAAATAATGCTAAAAATCCTTGGAAGCAACTTTACATCTTCTTTATTTCGTGAATGTATGCAAATTCAATTTGGTTGTGGCTCCAAGAAATATTTCAACATAGATCGCTCGATATATTGCCCACCAAACTCAAATAAAGTCGCCATAAATTCTCCATAAGAATCAATCACGTCGAATCAAAGGAACCATCTATATTCATGTTGCCAACGCCAGTCGGTCTCCCTCGACCACTCATCTTTTGGCATCCGTTTTGTATGGCCGCAGGGTGCAAAGGGCGAACCCTCTATACTATTCATTCCTTACGTGGTTTTGGCGTCTTGTTTACTTTCCAAGTATCGGAAATATTTGGGCAATTGACGGATGTGGTGTGGGCTGAAATGTATATTATGCGAGCTTTCAAATTGTTTATGACAGGACTTTATATAACTTTCCGGTAAGTTTGCTCCAAGGTCCTGGTTTATTCAGCAGATTTAAATAAAAATAAAAGTTACTTCCATGCATGGTATGTTTGGCAAAGAAAGTGAAAGTCAAACTTGATTTAGAAGTTAAGTGTCCTTGGTGAACAGGACGAGCGCAAAGAATCATTAAGTAGCTCGTGGCTATATTAAAAGTTCAATACCCACACACAACAGAAAATCACTTACCCGGCAACAAAGCAAATACAGAAAGGTTTTCTGGGAACAGAAATTATTTATAAATTGTCAAATATTGTTCTGCTCCAGTAAAAAGTATAATTAACCAAAATTGCCAATGTAAAATTCATTGAAAACTTTAACAAGACCTACCCCTACCTCTGTATCTTTTCCAAAATGATGTCGCGACGTTTGTCATTCATTTTTGGTAAGGAAATACCTGTACCACTCCACTGTTCCCTTATTAGTACTTCCAAAAACGTCAGCTGTGTGAACTCTCGGCAAGAAGAAACAACTACCGCGATGGTAGCTCACTGCTGTACACCAACATGCGTTCCTATAAAAGACCTAATTATGTTAATAACCGAAAATGTAATCTTGAAGTTCATCGCTGGAAGCATCCCCAGACATGTGTATGCCAGAAAACGAGTTTCCCAGGTATTCCCATTCCTTCCGTTATTAGGTGGGTTCTTGTAATATGTCTCCTTATGCACACGTACAGTACTCGATGTATGCTAATGTGAACAGGGCACCACCAGGTACAGCCATTATCCACGTCTAAGAAGTGGAATTAAATTTGAAAATTGGACCCTTAGAGTAGATTAAGACGTCGTGGTGCAATTGCAGATTTTGGGCTTTAAGGTATTTTGACATTGGGGCATCGAGACTGAAATTTAAAATCAGCAGAATTAAGGTATTACGGTTTTTACCGAATAGCGACGAGAAATTGATGTTCTACAAAAATGTTAAGTGCCAAATTAGTGGGTAGGATGAGGAAGCCTTTGATCTATGGAATGCCCTATGATGCTAAAACAATGTAAAAAGATACTCGAAATTTAACAGCACGACCAATTGACGTGGAGGATATTGGTGGGAGCGATATGAAGCTATTATCACGCAATCCGATGTGTCTACAAGGAATCAAGCTATAATTTCGTTGGACGCAGAAATACCAATAAAAAAACGAGAGAGAACCGACTGTCCGTTAATGTTCCAGAGAGTCACTGCCTTTCTTTCAACTGCAATGCTGTATGTCCGGTTCTGTCCGAATATGGAAATAATATTCGTCAAGTCTAGGCATAATGTGGGGGGATTTTCATCGTATTTTTAGCGCCTAAAAATATATGGTCAGTCCAGCTAAGGTTACTCGATATTACAATACCCAAGATGTTTAGAAAGAGCGAATTGAGTATATTAACTCCGTCGTCTGATATAGGTTGAGGGTGGGCTGGGTATTTTCATATAACATTAAACAGCATTGAATTTTGGATGCGGTAAGCATAGTCCAAGCGAGAGTCGTAAAAATGTCGTTGGTGTGCCAAATATGCGTTTTTGGTTGATTTCTATGGAATCCCTAAAAGTTCATTAGAGAATGAAAAGAAACGAGACCATATCTGGTTTCAAGGCCCCATATAGGTCATTTTACTAATAATGCGTTCATTTTCATAATGTAAATTTCGACAATTGCGCTCGCGTCCGTTAGGCTCTACTCCCTCCCCATTCCATCAGTTTTTAAATGCTATCATCCAAATCGCCTAACCCAAGGACGAAAGTTTTTCTCATAGTAGCAATGGGAGACCATACACTATGCAACAAAAACAGAGTCACCCAAACCTGCTACGCGTTACTAAGTTGAGTTTTGTCTCTCCCCCCGTCTAACCACACTATAAATATTACCACATAATTCCAACGTTACGAAGTTAGACTACCACTGCCCCCACCCCCAACCAAGTATTAAATCGTTTTTCATAGTAGTAATGAGGAACGATTCGTTCATTTTGACCGAGTCAATAAAGTGAGTCAATGTTTTCCGATACAGTAGGTCAATCGTTCACTTGTACGTCGTCATAGATATGATATGACAAAACAGAAGGTACACCAAATCTCGCGTTTACTTCCATCTTAAGGCAAAAGAGTGGTAGTAGTAGTAGTGGTGTAGTTCCTATTGCTCATATTTCAGGGAGTGTGAAGTTGTGATGTACATGTAATCGCTGTACTTCAAAGATACTCACAGTGACCAAGTGACCATACAATTTCAAATGTGAGCTATGAACAGAATAAAACAGAAACAAAGCACAAAGCAGTTAGTTCGATCCGTTGCTTGAAAAGTTGAAAAAGTCTCTACTGGTAGGGTTCAAATACCTGCCTTGACTCTCTGCAAACAGATGGCCCAAATGACCGAATTATTTCTTTATTAGTCACTTATGCCAAATGCCTCATATGACCTGAGTCAGCAAAGTGACCGATATTTTCCACACTAATACAGAGTGTAAATCTCCCCCCCCCCCTACCATCATTCGAGATAAAATTTTGTTTTATATTAGCTATGGAGGATCATAATGTATTGAACGAAAACAGAGCCATCCAGATCGGTCCGCGCGATACAAAAATTAAAAATACGCATCGAATTTAAAACTCGTTAGTTTTTCGGAAGTCGGATTAAAAAACAATTTTCTCAATGTACAGGGAAGATTATTGTCCATCCTTAAATGCCGCATCGGGTCCTAGCACTAACATATTACCGTATCATACATCCAGTTGATCTCGTAAAGGGATGGTGGGTACGCGACCTATGTTCAAGTTAAAAGAACTAGTCTCCGTTGCGAATTACAGAATAATTTTCATATTGTTCTCAGAAGCCCTCTAAGTCCCTGAAGTACATATCTAGAAGCCGTACCTTATTTTGGCAACGACAGAAAATGTGTTCAATCGTTACCTTTTTATCGGACCTTTGACAGTGCATGCACAGGTCGGTGTTCAAGACACATCTGCACCCAGCAGACAGTGGCCAGTGTAGACTCATCCCAGAGTTTTACCTGGCAGTTCTCTTGCGATCACAAGTTGTGCACATGACCTTTGTGATTCTATACGATCTAATATCTTCCCTTTTTCTTTTCGTATGGTCAAACTGGTCTTCACTATGCCTGCTATTTGGCACCTGTTTTGTCTAGCTCATATATTGAAGTTTTTCCACTTCATTCCCGACGATGACTCTATAACCTGATATCCGGCAAAGCTTCCCCTTCTATTCGTGGTGAGACTCTGCATGGCTCTCTAGCAGTTGAGCAGCGTTTTCGAGTGAAATGTGTTGGCCTTGTTTGAGCTTTTTAAGCTACTTAGCTGTTCACGTAGATATAAATCGAGGAGCCTGTCGCCAGGGAAATTTCGGCAGCCTTGTGTATAGCCACGTCTTCGGCTTGAAATATGCTGCAATCGATCGGAAGTCTGTAGACAAGTGAACATTCAGGGTTTGGTAGTACACTGTTACCCTCATTCCCGACGTCGGTTTAGAGTCATCTGTGCAAATATTAATGGTGTGCCTAATTTTTTCTGTTCTATATTCCCAGATCTGTCCTTCTGGTATTATCACCCTGAACTTCCTATTCAAGTCTATAATCGATGGTATGCAGTTGGTGACACAGGATAAATTTTCTCCAAGGCTGTTGTAGTCATGCCTCGCATCTTGAGGAATTTTGATTCCTTGCTTCTTCGCGACGTTCTTTGCGTGCAAATCTACAGAAGGAAGTGTCGGATTGTATCAAGAGCATGGGAGGGCGTACCCGTGTTTCCAATTCGTGCCAACCTTTGCGTATGTTCCATTCTGGAGAGATAGCTTACTTGTCTCCAGCTGGATACCAAAACATAGCCCCATAAAACAGGATTAGTCGCTTATCGTCATAAATACTCACCACGTAATAAGAGCCTTTAGTCCTTGCGACGAAGACTCTTTTGCATATGTAGAAAGCTTTGTTTGCTTCAGCAATCATATTACTTGATTCAGTTTCCAAGCCACAGTTTACAGTTTAGAATAAGTACCAAGTATTTCGCATGGGACCCGCATTACAGCTGTCTTCCGACCAGACTCTGTGTTTTGAAAGTAGGTACCTTATTTTTTTTTTAAGAGTAGTATTTCCATTTTCTTTCGTTCCCGTAACACCTTGTGAAGCATGGGGCGGGAGAAGAACTTCTCTCGATTCGAGACAACAATTGCAAGTGGACTTGCAATTTAAGGTGGATTCCGATTCACCAACATTATTTTGCAACCCTGAATGTCCTTTCTTATAGTAATCTGTTGTCAGCAGAAAACACCCATGCATGGGTCATCGCCGACGAGGTTTGGACCTAGGACTGCCGGGATCGAAGGACGAAACGTTATCAATTACTCCAATACTCCGTTTTACGCGGGTTAATGTAGAGTCCCTTAGTTCCTACCCAGGAACTTAGCTCCCTTTGAGAGTGTTTCCGTTAGTTTACTGACCGTATTCAGACACTTGCCAGACACCAATTTATTGACAAAATCGGTGTTCGCGACCACTTCTTCACCCTCTATTTCAAACTCTATAAATATCTCGTTTAGGACTAACAACCAATGGTCGGGATTAGCGCAAAGGAGAACTAGCATCTTGCGGAAAAACTTGTGCGAAGGACTTGCAGAGGTAGATAGACTGGTGGACTGCGTTTTAACTGATACAACGGGCTCAGTATACGGATAGCAAAGACCCCTACCCCCTCCTTCCCAACCCAAGCACACCAACCAACCTAACATGTTAGAGATTACAGGATTCCACCTTAAAATGTGCCTCGATGTACCGCTTTATTGAGTTTAATGCTGCGCCACTCGGATATTACCGTGATATTGATTAGCAGCGTGGTTGTCCAACTGCAGATGGATTGCACAAGTACAGTTTTTTTAATTTTTGTCTGTCCGTCCGCCCATCCTGTCTGTATTTCACAGCACTCCCATTCTCTCATTTATAAATCAATTAAGATGAAATTTTATATTCCGACTGAAATTTTAGTAAAAATTAGTCTGAACTTGCGATAAGGTTAAATGTTTGATCAAAAATTTATACGTTCAATATTTTGAATAAATTACGTTCACCAATGCCCCCCTTGAATGCTAAAACCCTCCCTAGATCGTGCACAGTCTACAGAACAACGAAAATGTAATTAATAGAAAATAGTAATAAAAAATGTAACGTCGACAATTTTGTAGGTTTTAGTTGAATAAGTGAAAAATTTATGCGTTGTTATTTTCATAAAGGAGAACGGGATAGCATCTGATATAAAAATCGAAGGAATATATTAGTTTAATGTTTATTAACATACCCGTATATAAATCTTACGTTTGTGTTGACTATAGGAACAACCTAACATCACCTATATCCTTTAAAATTACTGCAATCAGTTCAATTGGAGACTATCTCTCAGAAACTCTCCAACGAGTATTTACTTTAAATTTTCCCACGACTCCACACAACTCACAAACTTAAAATAAACCACTCCTTTGATTGAAGAATAAATTCCTTATCTGAGTTAATTTGAAATTGCATTAAGATCTAATTTGATAGAATTTTTGTTCACTTGTTATCTTCTCAAGGAACCAGCATCTTTCTATCTGAAGACCAAATAATGCCTAAGGCAAGTTAAAACGTTGTACAACAGAGAACCATTGAGAAGTTTCGTTCTATGCAAGATAATTTAATTAAACTAAAGAGAAACAAAATCAGGGCTTGTACTGCTCAAAGCTGAACCGGGACGCTATCTGTGCCGACAGTGATGCTGGATATTTTGGAGCGCGGGTATATGTATCTATCAAACACCCCCATTCAGTCAACTCTTTGCTATTTATTAACCCTAAATGCAAACAGTCGGAAAGATTTGAAACCCAAGAAAGCGAACGTCATCAAACATCCCTCTGTCTTTGACTGATACACAGATAAACGGATAGACAGATACTGTGAAGGGTTGTCAAACATAAGGGTTAAGCTCGGTCGATATTTAAAATTGGATAAAATGGATAAAAGGAAGTAAAGATGAGCATGGTACCCATTTCAAATGCCTCGAAAACATCAGTCCCACGCCAACGATGAAATTAACATTTTATCATTAAAAGCACCCGCAAGGGTGGCCCTGGTTCTAGATGGGACTTTCGTGTTAGGAAAAGAGCCTGCAGCAGTCTCATTTATATCTTGCGCGATATGAAATATTTAAGTGCTACGTCCTCGGATTCACAGTCACCAGCGTTTTCTAGAGGGAAATATAAAACCACTCATGGCACCCCCAGCCTCCCGAAGACACTTATAAATAAACGTAAGCACGCCTTGATAAGACGCCCTTATCTTTGGCTTAAACTTTTCGCTTTGTTTTGAGCCGCAACAGATTTTTTATTTGGGCAATCAATTTAGACCCGCCAGATAGGATCACATTTGGAGGTGATTGAGCAATTTCTGCGTTTTCAATATAAATGACGTTTTTTTTTATCCTTGCTGGATGGTACAGCCACCCTCACTTAGCGGTTGAGATTTCCAACTCTCACCGTGCCGCCGAATGATAAATGATGATGAATTCCAAGACTTAACAGCTTTAAATTTTCTTGTCACGCTCTTAGGATGAGGTTTTCACAAATTGGCTCCCTTTCAGCTTGTCGTGTATTTCAAGCGTTTTGTAAGAGCGGGAAATAACCGCTTCCTGTGGAATTTAACTGCTCCGAAATCTTTCAAGAAGCACAGATTTTGATGAGGTCATGTTAATTACATTTAGCAGTTTGAGACGAAATAGAACCCTGCAATGTTAGGTAAATCACTCATGTAGAAGTTTTGCTGACACGAACAAGCTGTCGTGCATTTAGAAGGACAAGTAACTAACTGTTCGTCACTTTTATGTAGCTTCTTCCAATATATATTATTTTAAAAATCATCAAAAAAATACCAAATTTCAAGGCGCCTTAAGTAACCTAATAAATCCCTAGGCGAGAAAAAACTCCCTCTTTGTAAGACGTATCGCCCTTGCAATGGACTTTCCGTCGTTTTTTTTTATGGAAACCGAAACCCTTCCTTTCCTGAAACAAGTGGCCTTTATTAAAAACTTGCAAATAGCCGAAAGCAAAGTAATAATAACATTTTCAGAAGGCGTTGGTACTTACAAACAAAATTACCCAGAAAGGGTTAAGAAAATGGCCATCTCCATGTTGTTCTTTGGCCTATAACACCAAAGTTTAAATGAATTTTGCCAACAGCAAATGGGTGTTGGGACTCTTTCAACATGAAACGACGCTAATTAGAAGCTAAATAAATTTTTAATGTGGTTTCCAAGCTTTTGAGGACTAATTTCCTTGGTTGAGAGCCCGGGATTGCAACCTGCAGGAAGGATAAGTAAATTTAATGTCATACCTAATTCCGGATTGCCTTCGAATGTGGATATCTTCCATTCATGACGGTCGTTTAATTAAATCAAATTCTTAATTTTACTTTAGGCTAAAGGTCATTTTAAATTCACCAAACATTTTCATAATTGAACATTTTAAATACATTTTACAAAGAATAGAAAAAGAGTCAACAAATTTTTTAGAAGATATGGTTGAATAACACTTTCTAAGAGAGGGTTTTACAGTAGAGGTTTTTGAGTTTAGTTAAAATGTTAATTTTTTTCATAAAAGCTTTTCAAAAAATGTCGTGTCTATCTTATAATTTTCGTTTTACGAGATATTGTAAACTTCAAACGCACTCATGAGACTAAATTCTTCTCTAAATTCTGGCTCTTTTTTTAAGAATGAATGGTGTCTGCAAGCTACACTATGACAACATATTTAAAGATGGCAACAAACTTTTTCAAGTTTGAAGTTATTTAATAGTTTTAGCGTGGAAATTATTCGAATTTATTTAAAAATTTAATAAATGGATTATCTAAGTGAGAAAATTTTAATGGAGAGAGTTTAGCATATGGTGACATCTATGGAGAACTTAAGAAAATTTCACTTGCAACTATTATATATTTCTATACATAATAATGCTACATTCATATACAGGGTGTTTTAGATCTGATCTGAAAAATAAAAGAGTAATGTGCATACCATGAAAAACTTAAATTTATGAATCACCCTCTAACTCCAGAACGGTTGAGATTGCCCCTCCCCCCCACCTGCCATACATGTATGTTTATTTTTAAAGAAAAATTCGTAAAGGATCGTAGTTGATACTGAAAATTATTCTAAATCAAGGCCTTTAGTTGATATTTCAAACAATTTAAGCTTTTTACGAAAGTGTAACGTACTTATTTAAAAACTTAATTATCCGAAAATTTAAAAAGCCCAAGATGACGACCAACTTAGTACACGAAGAGAAAAGTTCTGTAATTTTTATATGAAAATTCAGAGGGTATTCCAAGCATACAATTCAACGGGCTAAAAATGAAATTTATCTTTAGCAAAAAAAAAACCGAAAAAAAAGTCCAAGGACTGAGATTAAAATTCAAATTAAATTTATTTAAACGTTACACAAAGAACAAATCTTATTATGAAGTGTACATAGGCTATGTAATAAAAATTACATACAAATTTGAAATTTTGATTCACCAATATACTTAAGAGGTACTAATCTAAACTAAACTGATAAAATACATTCAAAATGCTAAGGATATTCACAAGAAACCCCGTCGTATAGTTAATATTATTCAATCTTTATACTATCAAGGAGGAAGAAGATCGAAAGATCAGAAGGCAGCAGGCTGGATTCAGAAAAGGTCGCTCCTGTATAGATCACATTAACACCTTGACGATCATTGTGGAGCAATCTACTGAACTACGATCCCCCCCTCTACCTTGCCATCGTAGACTACGAAAAGGCGTTCGACTCGATAAATAGGGGTTTTATCTGGCAGGCTTTGCGGCAACGCGGAGAAAATAAAAGAATTAATAAAGGCCCTATACAGCAATTCTAAATGCCGAGTTCTCCACAACGGAAAGCTGTCCGACAGCTTTGAAGTGAGCTCCGGTGTTCGACAACGACGTTTAATTTTTCTCATAGTAATAAACGACATCCTAGTCAGCGCTCTCGATAGACGAGCAGGTGGCATACAATGGGGGGGCTTAAGGCTAAATCCGACAAAAATAAAAGAAATGCGGATAAATTCTGTTACTACGGTATTGTCATTACCGAAGATAGTGGAGCAGAAGAAGATATCAGTTCCCGAATAAATAAGGCGAGAGGCGCGTACCTACTCACAACTGTTCCGAATATGGAAGTCAACGCAGATCTCTGTTAAAACTAAATTACGGCTGTAATTTCCTGCCAATGTAAAGGCAGGACTTTTGTACGGTTGCGACACGTGGAAGGTCACCACAATAGATTCCTACGTCATACGCTGGCAGGTAATTTCCATTTTTTCTCAGCTATTGTAAAAGATTTATTGTATTGCCACTCTTCAAGACAAATACAATTATTATCTCTGCCAAGACAAATACAATTATTATTATCTTCGTCTAAAGTGGTTTGCTTTCCAATATTCCTAAAAATTATGTCTACTGAAGGGTCTTTCATTTGATAATCGAATAACAAATAATTATTTCCAAATTATTTATCAAATGATAAATAATTATTTAATTTTCATACAACACGCGTGCAAATATCAAATAATTATTTGAAATCCAAATAAGGAGCAGCAAATAACTAATAATTATTTGCAAGCAAGTCATCAAATAACGAATTATTTTAATATAAAATAACACACGGTCGGTTTACAAATAATTATTTGAAATTCAAATAAGAAGCACCACATAATAAATAATTATTTACAAATAACTCTCTAAATAACAAATAAATTGTTATTCGATTTTTTGATTTATTTATATTTAAATAGCTAACAAGTTAATTGAGTCTTTCCGAAAAATACCTACTAAGCTAGAATATTTTTACAAGCATTGTTTTTGTTTTTTGTAAAATATCCACAAGTTACTATTTTTTTCTAACAATTTTATTTTTAAAAGTCTTTTTAAAATTTTGAGGTACCTTACTGTTTACCAAAAAAATCTCGGCTGGTGAAGTAAGCGATATGTTCTCGCCTTCCATCATGAAGGCGCCAGGTTCGAACTCTCCTGTCGAAGACCCATGCTAGTTCTTTGTTGACATCAGATTGCGCTAAAAAGTTAAAAGTGGTAGTAGAGTTATGGCGGTGGTTCTAAATCTACTTTAAATTGTAGGTCGACTAGCAATCGTTGCCTATACCCTGCTCCACAATTCGTTAGCGGATCTGGAGATAAACTACTTTAAGAAATGTCCAGAGAAACACTATTATACGGTTATCCTATTGAAATTATAAAAAACATTAAAGTATTGTTAAGTATACTTGATGTTAATTTTAAAAATGTTACCAATCATTGATCAATTTCCTTAAGAACCTTAACCGTAGGACTGTAATTGCTTTCGATAAACAATAAGTATAAAGTCTCTTCAATAATATTTCTACAACTGTTTAAAAGTTTTTTAAAATCCATGTTGAGGTATAACAATATTTCCACAAGTTAATTACTGCGAACATGGCAAACCTTGTCGGAAGACTACACTAGATAACGTCAGTAGTTCACAAGTTTTCCAAAGGCACTCAAGAAACACAACCCGTTTCGAAGCAAAAGTATGGTAATAGGTGAGTCTTATTAGAAATATTAACAACATGCAAAGTTGACTAAAATTAGTTTAGTGTAAAACTTCAGAATAATCTTGAAATTTTAAGCTCACAAGATATCCAAAATATTTTCATGAACCACGATTATCTCTATTAAATGAATTATTCCAAAAATTTCAAACAGACAGTTTGTTTGAATACAAATGCTTAAATTTGCATAAATAATGACAAAATTTTGTATTTTTTCTTCTTTTAAAAGGACGTCAGATGGCAAATTAAGATGCCCAGCTGAGACTTGGTCTTGGTCCCCCCTTCGAAACAACAGCTAAGTATTAAAACCTACCAACAAACTTGAACGTTTTCTTACATTTTGCCATCTTACTGATTTGCATGTCTAAAAATATGCAGCAACATCCTTACAATTAAAATACAAGGACAGAAGCAACTAAAGGTGTACCCCCAAAAGTAATGCCCCCCTCCATATACTCGTCTTTTTACATCCCCAAGTGCAGGGATATAACGAAAGTCTGAGCCCAAGTCATGATCAGAAAATCATTAACTCCGAAGATTTAAGGCAAATCCCATCTTCCCACAGTCGACGGGTTGTCTTGGCTATAAAATTGGTGAATTCCCTCTTCCACTTATACTGCCATTGTAGATGGCGAGGAAAACCTCAGAGCCCTCAAGAAATTTCGATTTGTCTCCCAAACAATTTTCTGCAAATGGTGTGGGTGGTATGTTGATGATAATAAATGAAACCCCTTAATGCCGGGCGAAGCCTGGTCGACTTGAATTTAAAGCAGATACGAGTATAATTAGTCTGAAGTTGATTGATTGCAAAGTAATTTTAATTACAAGGGCTGGTGCCAAGAGACCCTGGCCGGACACTTATTTTTGGAACACCCCTAAAATTATCGACGGTCAAAGACAAATGGTAACATTTTGTACACTAAATTCAGAAAAACTGCGAAGCGTGTAATTTAGCAACTTTTTTTTAAACTTCAAGGAAGGATCCCAAATCTTACAGGAAGGTAATCATGCTTAAAATAACTGAGAGAGTGTTATCTTGGAGCTCATAGCTGGCACAGGAAGTTCATTTTCAATGAAGTCCTATGAAAACATTAAGCAAAACACCCCTTCTACGACGAATTCTCGCATTTTGCACACAATCCGAAAAATTCTCGTCTCAGGATAAGAAATAACCCTATATCCTGGCTGTAACATGGCTCACTTAACTGGCTCCTGTTTAACACCGGATCCCTTGTACAACAAGAAATCGCCCACATGCCCTGAAGTGAACTTGTCATGTTTTTCCTGCATCCCATTCTGAAACTCTTCCATGTGCTAATCTCTTAGCTCAGACTAGGACGTGTTCTTAGCCAAAATCTCGTTTCTTGTAATTTCTCCGGCAGTGGTCGGCCTTTCTGTATGTACAAGTGGCGCCCATTGATGGGTTAAAGAGATTATTTCGCCTGATTGGGATTTTCGGTTATTTTCGGTTGGATATGATTAACTTGTTGTGCATTTTAATGGAATTCGGTTAATATCGGGGTAAGTACGGCCAGTATAACATTATTCCCTCAGGACATGGCTTGAATTATGATGAGGTAATTACCATTGACAGTATATCTATCGAGGATAACGGTAATCTTTGCTTCTGGGGCAGGACGAAAGTAAAATTGTTGTAAACCTTAAGATCTTAAGAAGCAGCCAAAAAACGTGAGAGGATATCGAATGTTAATTTAAAATCCTTGCGAAAGGTACCATGGTTCATGGTGACGGTATTTCTAGTGCAAATTGGATCAGGTTTTTAAAAATTTCTTTAAGGAATATAATCCCATTAGGCGTAAATCATGAGACAAAGCGAATTTCAATAAACTAAGAAGTTAAAAGCCTTATAGCTCTGTTTACACGTAAAAATTAAACTGCCAGTTTTGGAATGCCTCTCCAATTGTGGTGACAATAAAAATTATACATTAAAAAAGTTTTGATTTAATTATGAATTCAAGAAAAATATTTAAAATTTGTACCACTGTTGATTTACATTTCGAATGAATAATCAAAGGAAAAGAGGATTATGAGTAAAAAACGGTTTGAAGACAAAAAATGGTTCTGCTTTACACTGGTGGTCATATTTAAAAATTCGGCACGACGTTTTCTTAGAACTTCCTTTTATTTGCTTAGCCTGTGTACTAATTCATTCGGTTTTTTTTATAGGATAGACATAATTATAAAGCCAGTAATTAAAAACGGATGACAATGTGTAAAATGTGACTATAAGAATGTCAAAACATTTGTGATTGCAAGTCCGACTCACCTGTTCTTAACAGACTACAGTGAGACAGCCTAGAGGTCTAACGATGGCAGCCAGATGATCGAAACGGGAGGCTTTTATCCTTTTATCCGCTGAAAGCGAAAAAGGCCATTAGAATACTACTCAAGCCGAACATACCTCAATACAATCCAACGGACCGCAAAATACACCACGGGAGCACTCCAAAAAACACACCAAAATAATGCATGCTAATGCACACTAAGATAAAACTCACTAAGCCAAAATGCCGCAGCATACACCAAGTCATAGCCTACTCTAGATACAAGCCCGGAAAACGTGACACTTTGCCCAATTGACCACC